>OX578276.1:114436098-114816053 GCA_951217055.1 Gerris lacustris
ACCGGCATCCCGTCTATGTTACTAATGAGTTCAACTAGTGCACTTGTTATACTACTCTACATCTTATCTTGTTGTGAGCTTCATCAATCACCAACTATTTTTTAATTTCTTAGTAAAACTTAATGATTTTTTACTTCGAAATCATACAAAGTTCAAAGACTTTAATACTTAGTATTTTGTTTTATTATTCGTGCCAGAGCTACTAGTGGAATTTTTTATACTCATAGTGTCGACAATCGGTGTGCCAACTTCTCGGCGACCTTGTCACGCTAACATGTAGAATTTTTTTATGAATATGATTAGGGGAAATTTTATTTATTTAATTTTGCATCCGTGCTTACCGAAGGTAACGAAAGACTTAAAAAAAGTCTAAGACAGATATCCGTTTCAGACATCAGGGTAAATGTTTGGTTCCGTGTCTATCCCTCTGTCGCTCAATTTTTGCGAACCAATATACCTTAAAACCAACGAACCAACATATCTTAGAGACTGCTGGTGGCAATTTTAATGAAATTTGGATGGTAGGTCCTAATTAGCCCATTGTTGGTTCCATATAAGTTTCAACCTTCTCCGCCCATTTTTATATCTTCTACATGCGCACAAACATACATTTAGTTACACCTATACTTTCAAAAGTGCTCATCTGATTTTTATGAAATTTGGATGGTTTGTCAAAATTAGCCTGCAGATAGCCCCAGATTAATTTAACCGTCCGCGCTCTTTAAATATTGCTAAATCGATACTTCAAGTCATGTAAAAAATCAAAACAATTTTGGCAGTTTAAACAATTCGAGGGCAAAATTAAAAAAAATTGACAATAATGAGCTGTAAGAGCATAAAATTATTAAAGTATACGAAATGGATGCGAGGAAGCTATGTGCCACACTATTGGCAGAATGTATTTTTTTTTATTGTTTTATCATTTTTGAAAAATTATATTGATAAGTGAAATATTTTTGTTAATTAACACAAATTTTGCATAAAAAATACCATTTATTTGTCACATTCCTTTTTAATGTTAAAAATGTGTATATTTTTTTTCCTTGCCTATTCATCTACATCTCTGCCTTTTAATATATTTATGTGTGTGTATTTTGTCATGGCAATTATTGTATGTCTTAATTTTAATACTATGAAAAGATACTTTTTTTTCTTTTCTGACTCTTAAGTGGAATAATAATGTGATCTTTATTCTAATTGGTCCATATTAATGGGAAATCTTTTTATATCAATCAGAACACTACCTTCACAGCATTTTCCCTCACTGTCTACAGGCAAATTATAGGAGCATAATTTCAAATTCAAAATAGCTTACTATAAAAACGGTAGTGATTATAGTATACATAAATATTATGATAAGTGCATTGTATAAATAATCAGAAAGAAATATAACACAAAGAATGCCACAAGTAACATTACACTCCCGTCAAAAGTAAGAGAGGGAAATAATATCACTGTATAGCATTGTTCATATAACTGCATACAATAGCAAAATTCACTAGTGAGTTCAACCAGTTCTGGTTTATAACATCTTCATCTAATCTGTTTGGTATAATAATAACTAAATAATGTGGAATTAATTTTCAACCATGATGTAGGTAAATTATTTTATCTACGATTGATACGAAATTTAAACATTATATCTCTGTTTAGATGTGTAGAAAGTAATTCTTTTCGTAGCTGTATTCACCTTAACGTAAGATTAGCGAGTTTGTTTATATTTAACAAAACTAATGTTTGTTTAACTAAAGTAACTGTTTATATCAAGTTTTTAGTGAAAAACAATGAATGATTTAAGTTATTATGACGAAAATGAGGAGAATAATACGCCTCTCAAAATTATTAATTCGGCACAAAATTCAACTAATGAATTAATGTCATCTTTATCAAAAGGGAAATACGAACTTATATACAGGAAGTTTATTAAATATGTATTTCTGTGTTTATTATTAAAATCAATAATCGTAGATAACTCGTGTGGAAACTCCACACTCGCATGCAGAATGCTAGTTTCCGCACTAGACGCATAATGTAATACCTAAAGTAGGAGGTTAAAATAACTTTATACTAGGTAATTACCAGAGTCCTTCAAAATGTAGCATTTATTTTTATGAAATGTGGCACTAAAAAATGTGGCAATATGGCACTTATTTTGGCCAAATGTGGCATTTATTTTAGCTAATGTGGCATTTATTTTTCAACTTTCCAACCCCCCCCCCCTTTCCATTGTAAAAAGGATATTAAATCGTGGAACTTGAGTCCTATTTTTTTTTTTTTTTTTTTTTTTTTTTTCTTTTGGGTTTTAGTCCCGATCAACTGCCAGGTTATTGAGTCCTATTAACTACATTATTACTAGGGTTAGGAATTATATGCTCTAAAAAGCCTAAATACATTCTCTCTGCATCCCCGAAATATTCTTTTATAGTCTCTATCAATTATTTAGGCCAACCGGGGGGGGGGGATTTGAAAAAACACATTTACTACTTAATTTAATTTATTAGAATTTGTGCATATACATACTTATATGTATATAAGATGAAGAAGGTTTCTTACTTATACACTTCTTTTTATGTAGCAATTTGCTTTGTAAACAAATTTCAAATTAAAATTATTATACTTTAATTAAACTTCTATACTTTAATTCAAATTATTATACTGTACAATAATTATCTTTTCAATATTTTATGTGGTCAATTTCTAGCGATTGTTTGCTAGTATATTTTTTAATTTCAAAAATGACCTTTCCACGTTGGTAGAAACAATTGGCATATACTTCAATATAAAGCAGTCTTTAAAACTTGATACTGCGTCCCCGCCTTGCATTATTTTAACCCTTAAGCGCCCAGGATAACATTAACTATTTCATTCCAATCTGGATTTACATTTAAAGCAGCTTCCAGTATTTTTTGGCTTGCTCTCCTTTTTGGCCTGGCAACTCCATCGCAGCTTTTTGGAGCTCCAAGACAACTTTAGCCGCTGAAGTCAACGAAGTGTTGCACCTCTTCTTCTTTCATCTGTGGCAACTTAAATAAATGAGCTCGTATAAAATTTAGCTGCGTCAAAGTTTGAACGTTTCCCAGTGCCTGCTTGGCCTTTTTAATTGCCATGTTATCCTCTTCGTCGAATTCTTAGAACTTTCACTTTTTCTCCATGTTCTGGGTAATAAAGGGCCGCTCTTATTTAAGTTTCCCATCTTGTTAGGATAGGCACTGAAGGAAGAGTAGCATTTCCTTGAAGATTGGCAAACCTGGTAGCATTTCCTTGAAGATTGGCACTCGGCTTAGAGCTTTAATAAAAATTGGTTTACCCGCTGAAATTAAGTCATTTACAGCTGGTGAAAAACAGCATGGGTCAAGCAGGTTACATGGACCATTTTAGGGAACACACTTTTAAACACACCCCCGCTTTCAGTATGTATGCAGCGCTGTCAGAGCAGGGCAGTTCGGTTACTTCTATTCTTTGGCAGGGTCAAAAAATGTAATACACAAACAAAGTTTAAAATCACTGGGAAGAGAAAGTCCGAAGACTATAAGAATACAATAAGTGTCAACAACCAGAGAGGTGGAATGATATTGGTCAAGTATCTGACTCAGGTACACCTGAGACTGGAAGAGGCACCGTTAGCAAAAAACCCAAAATATAACACTATGTTTCTAAAGAAGGAGTTAATCCCTAAACCATTCAATATTACTACGAATGTGCCAATGATTATCCTCTAAGTATGCTACTTATATCTTTTAAGGGTAATTGGTATTGAACACGACAACACAACCTGCGTCTTTCCCCAGATTATTTGCTACACGCGGCTTTAAACTTGATTTTTTTAACCTTAGAACTTCTACCCGAGACGAAGTGTGTCACTACCCTAAGATAGGAATCCACGTCACTTGGGGAATCCTCAGCACCTTGGAATCCTGCCCTGCAAGGCGTATCTTACCTGGTTTTATGGGTTGTAGCAGAACCCCTTAGAATATTAGAATATTTCTATTTTTTTTCTCAGAACTTAGCCCAAATAGGGCAAAATGTGGCACAAAGTGTGGCATTTTACCGAAAATCGGCAAAATGTGGCTTTTTACCGAAAAATAGGCAAAATGTGGCATTTTAGTATGGCGCCATGGCAAAAAGGCATTTGAAGGTCTCTGGTAATTACCTAAATTGCATTTTACTAAAAATCTGGCACTACCGTGTGTCAAAGATTTAACTTCGTAATTATTTACCTAATCGGTTTGGTTAAAATAATCAAGTGGGGTATAGTAGTTTTTCCACTGGGCGGTTGGTAAATTTTTTTACCAAACCATAAAGTTAATTAATAACTATACTCTGGTACATAAGGTACAAAATATTATTTCTACCGGAAGTCAATATTCAAGCCAAAATATCGGGTTAAAAAATTCTAACTCTGGTTTGATTATTCTAGTGCAGTTTAAGATATTGGTAACTGCTCTAATATAATCAATGCTCATGTTCTATTATATTAGTCGAATGTTCACATTAGTATAATATAATGTTTGATGACAGGGAATCGAATGTGTGAATATTTATTTAATTAAAAGGGCGGTCACACTTATTTTTATGCAATATTAGGCTAGGCGCATACTGGGGGCACACTGGGGGAGCACACTGGGGGAAAAACAGTCTGCAGACTGTTTTGCCCCCAGTGTGCGCCTAGCTTTATAGTAGCCATCCATTAAAATTGGACAAGTAGATTTTAAGATATGAGGGTACGCTAAAATTTAGACGGGCAAACAGCGCACACTGGAGGCAAAACAGTCTGCAGACTGCCTTCGGGCTGTTTGGCTCCAGTATGCGCCTAGCCTTAAACAAGATAAATAATGTTACCTGATATATGTATAAGTGATCCCGAGAAAAAAAAAATATCGATGAAAATGGACACAATATTTCTGTTACCTTGGGTTAAGCAAAATATTACTTATATTCTTTTAAATTATTGTAGAATGACATAGATTAGTGGATGATACATGATACTTAATATATTATTATAAGTATTGCTGCTATACTAAACCTACCATACACAAATATATTGTTGGCTTAGCCTACATAAATAATCTTAAGGCTACAAGAGTAATATTGTTTTATTTGTATAATATTGTGGTCACAGGAGGAAATCAGACGTTTTTGTTCTCTTCTTAATTATAAAGAAGTATAAAAGAGAATGGATTAGTTTTGGCATAATAATAGATTGTGATTGGGAAAATAGGTTCACTAAATCATAAGGTTTGTTCCAACCAAGCGGTGTACCGTCCAAGGGATAATCACGAGCATGACCAATGGGTAAAAACCGTTCCAACACGATTTGTGACAATGTATCGTACCGTCCTGTTCCAACCCGCGCAAGGATCGTTTGCGAACCGTTTACTGTACTGTCCAAACGATCCTCTGACAATAACAAGTACTGGTTTGAATGACATGCGCAGTTATGTCAATCGTCACACCCGTCACCAGGAAGGTTCCCTGACTGTTAGGTTTCCTTGAATGTTTTTAATACTCTGCTAATTATAGTCCTAAACGTTCCAACCTGACTAAATTCTATTACAGTACAATGTTAGCGTATGCGTATAAAACCAGTCCTAAACGATTCCCGATCGATCCGCGGGACGATACATATAGGACAGTACAAATAGGGGAGTTGGAACAAACCTATAATACAAACATAATTAATCCCTCATTGCTTATGAGCTTACCGAAAGTAACGAATCGTTTTGAAGAACAATTATTTTTGTCTGCAAATTCGAAATTGTCGGAAAATTAGTGCCAATTAGAGATTAGAATAGAACTTGTCGGTCAATTAGTGTGGCACATAGCTTCATAGGACGCGATGAAGCTTAATATTAATAAATGTTAAAGTGTTAAAATGATAAAGAATTAATATTTTGCTTTTACGACCTAATTATTGTCTAATTTTTTAAATTATTTTCCCTTTTGCTTTCGAGCTTACGTGGGAAGGCATCGGAAGCATTGTGGTGTTTTTAATGTCTCTGATTTTTAAAAATTCCGTGAGCTATAAACTTAAAAAATTAAATATTTTTTGAGAGGCATTCGTTTCATACAAAACAGTTTGATAATATTAGTTTAAATCTATCCATTAATGTTTATATAAGTATCTAATTTATTGATAATTGTTTAATATTTTTTTCTCTTCAATAAGATTTTTATTTAACCTACACTGTATACTTGGTTAAAAAGGAAACAGTGGTAGAACTAATTTAAAGTAAAAAAAAAAAAAAAACTACTTACTAAAGTAGTTAACAAACAACAAATGTAATTGTAGCGTCAAGAAGACGGTATTTACCACTATAGGTTAGGATATCATGCTCGGCTGAGTTGGCCGCCTTAGATAACATAATTACTATTCTTTTACATCGTCTAAGATAATTAAATATTGTTTGCTCGTTGATGTGTAAATGCGGGTATTATAGAATCTGGTAGAGACAAGGAAAATGTTTCAGTTAAATTGTTTTTATCTGGTAAACCCATAGAAAAGATACAAAATCGTTTTATTTGCCCTCAATAGGGACTTAACATTTATTTATTTCTTAAAACTTAAACATACATCAAAAACATTTTGCAGATTAAGAGTGATAATACCCTTTCACTAAAGTATCATAGGAATATAAGACGATGAACAATAACTTTATACTCCTTAAGTTAACTGAATTACCCAGTTATTGTTCAGGATAATTAGTTTTTGTTTAAGTTAATAGTTTGGGTTATACGTTGAATAAACTCTTTTATGTTATAAAACTTATAATAGCAATTAATGATCCCAGATAAAAACTAGATTTTTTATATGACATTCGTTACACAAATAACATACTTCTTTAGTAGCTTGATCATTTTTTTGTACAGCCAATTTAAAAGTAATATTATAATTATATTTTTATATACAGTGTGTCCCCGCATCGATGCATAAATAGGTGAAAAAGGCTTAAGATTTTTTAATTGAAATTTAACCTTCTGGGGTTCAGTCCTGCTTGAATGGAAACTAATTTATGCCATATTTATAGTTCGAAAATCAAGTATGTATTGGAAATTTACAAAAAAGTTATTTTTCTCATTCGTAAAGTGCTTTTTCTGAGATACGACAAACTGGTATTAGAAAAAGTTGATCAGATAGAAAACCTGAGTAAGAATACAAATATTTAATACCCTCCACCTACTTTGATATTTTGTATATATTTATTCTAGCGCCCCATATAATTTTGTCTAGCGTCCTGTTAAAAATAATAATTTCAGTAGTGTTTTCTGTCCCATAAAATTGATTTCAAATGTCGAAAGTACCACTGTGAATATTTTTATGTTTTAGATGTTGGAGATTGTTTTACTAGTGAGAAAAATAACTTTTATCTCCAGTAGGGAGAAAAAGTTATGATTTTGTATTAGTTTAGAAGGATTAAGGTAAGTCTTTTCTTCCCAGATTTCAAAAGTAGGGAGAAAAAGTAAAAGTAGGGCAAAAAAGTAAAGTGGGGAGAAAAACAAGGATTGCCAACTTAATTATTTTATAAATAATAGTGAATGAATGGCTAATGTAATGAAGTCGTTAAGATTAGGTTGGCGACACTGCTTTTTCGACCTTGTTTATCATTGTTTTTAACCAGTATCTAAATAACCTTCTTTTTGATTATAATTGTGATTATAATTCCAGTTCTTATTATTTTTTTTTTTTTATATTTAATCTCTTATATCTGCAATTAAAAATGCTAAAATGTATGGTTATTTATTAAAATAATAAATAAAAATTGGGCAATGGATGAAAATGTGTATTTTCTCCCTACTGGAGATAAAATATTGTTTGTACCTCGGAAGTAAAGTGCCATTATTCCCCTAGCGATAATAATCTCCATCGGCTGCGCCTCGGGATTTAAATTAGGGATCATTGCTCCTTCGGCCTCGCCTCAAGAATCAACATTTTAGCTCAGGGAATAATGGCTTACTTTACTCTCTAGGTGCATAAATAACTATTTTCTGTATATTTATTATAAAGTAGGCTTCGCAACTCGTGCGAAAACTGAATTTTGGTTTGCTTGTGTGGTTTTACTCCACACTCGCATGCAAAATGCTACTTTCCGCACTAGACGCGTAATGTACTATTTTTGTAAATTATTTTTGTAAGATATCCTTAATTTTTTGAAACTAAAATTATGACATAAATCAAATTCTATGTAAGCATGGCTGAACTCCAGAACATGAAATTTCAAAAATGTAGTCCATTGAAATACAAATAATTAAATACAAATGTATAAATCGTTTTCCTGTGAACATTCTAGTTCAAGAAAAAGGCCAGGTTAGACTCCCCAATAGGGTATAGAACATTTTTATGGTAAATTTTGATAAAATGTGTAATAATAATTAAATGGAACCACGAAAAACAAGCAATTAAGTACTATGTACTCTTACTCAAATACGAGAAATTTAGGACAGGATTACATGAATGAAAGGACCGATCAAGCCATATTATGTGAGCACAGACGGTTGAAATTAATATAGGACCATCAATGGGCTAATTTTAACAAACCATCTAATTTTGAAGAAGATCAGTTCTTTAACGGTACCTAGTTGTTAATAAAACCAACTTTGTGCACACGCGAAAGAAAGCAATAAACAAGATATGGTGATTACAAAACAGGGGGGGGGGGGGGGCAGACCGACAGACAGCCATGAGACCAAAAATGTTTCGTGATGTATGAAACTGATTTCTGTTCATGATTTATTTTTTTAAATTTAGTTCTTCTGAATGATTACAATGCCTCAGTTACCATCGGTAAACTAAGAAGCAACATTAATTAATAAGACAACATTGGGTTGTACATATTGTGCAAAACATCAAAAGTACGTGATAGGACACGAGGAAGCTTTGTGCCTCACTAATTGGTAGACTATATTTTACTAGTTTCATACAAGTTTTTAATTTCAATATTTTATACCATAATTAAATATATTGAAAAGAGATAATAGTTAATATAAAGACAAGATTTTTACAATTTATAATAATAGATATGGAATAATGGTTAAATAAAATTTGATTTTATTCTAATAATTTACATAATTATTATTTAGTATAACATGGTAAAACCTTGAACAAATTTAATATTGGAAAAAAGTGAAGTCAGGAAGGCGTCTTACAATCTGAGCTTAGTTTGTTTGATGACAGGTAATAGTGTTACATTAATACCGATATATATTTCTAAGTGTTAAAGGCGGTAATGAGATTAGCGGTCTAGCTATAGGAGCCAGACTGTCAGGGTCACTTTCCCCTCAAGTAGAATCTAGCCGCAACCTAGTAGGCTACTTTTACTATCATACACACACCCTAGTTGTAAGTTCTTCTTACCGATCTCTGAAACCGATATGCATTAATTACTTTATAAAACTAGGCGACAGCTTAATAATCCTTGCCACGAATATATTATTACACATAGATCATAATTCATAACAACAATTTTATTTACGTGACAGAGAAACTGTCATGTTTTTTTTATAGAAATAATATACTATAATCAAAGAAATGTATCTAAGTTTCAAACACAGTCTTAAGTTACTTTTACAGTTTTTTAATCTTCCTGCATCTATGATTAACAGTAAAAAAAGTAAGTCTGCTAATTAGTATGGATTTTGTCTATAACTATTGACCGAATGGTCAAATGAAATTTGGATCTGTTAATTTAAATCCATTTCGATTCCCAGTGGGGTCTATTTTTACTCAACATTAAATGTGCACAAATGGCTATAACTAATATGGACCATCTACGAGCTATTATTGACAAACCATACACATTTCTTCAAAATCGGAACAGAAGAGAAAGATAGGTGTAAGATAAGGGGGTATGATAATATAGGTTCGATTTCCAGTGGGGTCACACTTTACTTTATTCGAACTATATTACTTTCTCAGAACTATAATTATTTCCTATCATCTAAATCTCATCACAACTAAACAAGTAGTTTTTAAGATTTGGTGTATTGAAAAAATTTTGACGGACAGACCAACGCAGTCAAGAGACCAGGAGACCAAAGATATTCCCTGATCTCTGTAACATATTTCCGTCAAAGCTTTTTTTTATTCAGAAACATAAATAAATGCTTCCGCTACCTTCGGTAAGCTTGGAAGCAAAAGTTAAATGGCCAATTTAAAAAAAATTAAATTACAAATCATGCTTTCTGGCAGAAAATACAATAATATATTAAGAGAGCCAATATTGTAGTAGTTATTACAGGATTGAATAGTAGTACTCACCAGGAAGGGCGAGGATGTGGATGTGAGTGCTTCGGCCCGGGTTCCTCACCGAGTATAGTCGGTGAGGATACTCCGTGAGAGTGAGGAATGTGGATGGGCCACAAAGAACATGGTCAACCTGGGTTTTCATTTATTTATTTATTTTTTCTTTTACATTCCAAAAAATTAGGTAAAGTCCTGATCATTGGACCAAAGCTTGTCCGTATGACCTAATATTTATTTATTTTTCAGGTGAGTGAACAGTAGGGTGGTTCGAAAAAAATCAAACTTTTTTCTCCGAGTTGCTATAGGGCGAAAAAGTTGCTTCTGGTGTCAAATATAAAGAAAAAAGTGTTTTTGATTTTTTAAAACAAAATTTT
Organism: Gerris lacustris; assembly: GCA_951217055.1. Taxonomy (NCBI): domain Eukaryota; kingdom Metazoa; phylum Arthropoda; class Insecta; order Hemiptera; family Gerridae; genus Gerris; species Gerris lacustris. Next base: position 114,446,710 of record OX578276.1, read on the forward strand.
CCGATCGCGCATAGCCTTTAAAGTTTTGAAAAAATTAAAAATTTCACCATTTTTCGGATTTTTTTAAAAATATACTCCACATAATATTTTTAAGTGCTATACTCAAAAACCCTTTCTACAAATAGATGTTATTAAGAAAACAAAAAAATATTTGCAGTCTAACAACACTTTCCGATCGCGCATGCGTACTGCAAATATCAGTAAAAACTGTATTTTCGTTCGAGGCTTGTAATTGTGTGAAGTGATTTTTTCATAAAAAGTTTATGTATACACGTTTATGTTTCTATTTTATCTACTGTAAGATTATGTAAAATGGTTAAAATGTGCAGCTCCTCGCCTGTTTTGACGTTTTAAAACGACCAAGAACTCACCACGAGGAGGTGGCTGCACTTCAAGTTCTACCCACGCCCTTTCCGACCAACTAACCAGTAAGAGTGTGTTTTTACAATACTAACATTACAGATTTACACTATTTACATTTTACCCTCTTAATCTTTCTCTCAATCACTATTATTTACACATTAATCCTTCATCTCTATGGATGCAAATTTCTATTGTATCATATGGGAAAAGTCTGGCATCAACGATCTTGATTTTAGAGTGGTTCTAATAAAACAATCTCTCGATTGAAAATCGCAAACTTTCAGAAAAGTTTCTGATAAAAGCAGATCCTTTAAGTGAGTTGAGAAAGCGATCCTTTCAATTACTGGATCCACAACTTTTTTCAGGCTATCTAGCAAATGCCGTGAAGTCTGAATAGTCTAAAAAACAAGCTTTGCTTCTTCTGTGATAACTTGATTTTGTAAGAAACCAACATAGCACATAGGACTTAAAAACAAAATTCGCTATCACTTGCTTATTCTCGATGGCTCACGACAGCAAATTAGTGCAAAGACTATATGCCAGTGATCAAGATACGTCTAAAGAATTGAAAGTGATAGCGAATTTTGATTTGAAGTCCTATATGCCATGTTTGTTTCTTACAAGATCAAGTTAATATATATTATATGGGCCAAAGCTTGTTTTTTAGACTATTCAGACTTCACGGTATTAAGTACAGAGAATCTGCTTTTATCAGAAATTTTTCTGAAAGTTTGCGATTCTCAATCGAGAGATTGTTTTATTAGAACCACTCTAAAATCAAGATCGTTGATGCCAGACTTTTCCCTTATGATACAATAGAAATTTGCATCCATAGAGACGAAGGATTAATGTGTAAATAATAGTGATTGAGAGAAAGATTAAGAGGGTAAAATGTAAATAGTGTAAATCTGTAATGTTAGTATTGTAAAAACACACTCTTACTGGTTAGTTGGTCGGAAAGGGCGTGGGTAGAACTTGAAGTGCAGCCACCTCCTCGTGGTGAGTTCTTGGTCGTTTTAAAACATCAAAACAGGCGAGGAGCTGCACATTTTAACCATTTTACATAATCTTACAGTAGATAAAATAGAAAAATAAACGTGTATACATAGACTTTTTATGAAAAAATCACTTCACACAATTACAAGCCTCGAACGAAAATAAGACGAAAATACAGTTTTTACTGATATTTGCAGTACGCATGCGCGATCGGAAAGTGTTGTTAGACTGCAAATATTTTTTTGTTTTCTTAATAACATCTATTTGTAGAAAGGGTTTTTGAGTATAGCACTTAAAAATATTATGTGGAGCATATTTTTTAAAAAATCCGAAAAATTGTGAAATTTTTAATTTTTTCAAAACTTTAAAGGCTATGCGCGATCGGAAAATTTTGTTTTAAAAAATCAAAAACACTTTTTTCTTTATATTTGACACCAGAAGCAACTTTTTCGCCCTATAGCAACTCGGAAAAAAAAGTTTGATGTTTTTCGAACCACCCTAGTGAACAGACCAAGAAACTCAATTACCACCTGAGTAAACCGTTAATCAAGGAGAAACTGTGACCACTTCACTGAAGAACTGTCTTTACAAGCCATATATATATTTGAAATTCGAGACATGACGTAATAGATGAGTAACTTAATAAACTTTATTAAGGGTACTCACTTTACATTTAAACTAACATTTTATCCTATAGTTATTTAACTGTTTTTTTTTTGTTTTTTTTTTTGTTTTTTTTTAATGATAACAGTGTATAAAGTTATATAACTGTGGTAGTGTGATAAGGTTTGTATTTTTTCTTTTTTTATGTGGAATATTTAAAAAAATAAATTATGTGTAGGCATATATGTATTATAATATGAATACCAGAGAATAAAGCTTAAAAGGAATATTAACCGCAATAAATATCACAAGAAAATAGTATTTTTGTTAAGGTCAGATTTTTATATTTTTGTTTAAATTTATTAATTCTACGTTATATAGCATACAAATATTTATGGTCAACAAAGTTATTTTACACAAATTTTTAATTTTCTTTCCTTTACAGTTAATCCATATTCAAGTGAAAAGGTCACCGAGGCAATTAAAACAACATTGAATTAAACAATGGAAACTTGTATTATCTATTCTAATACAATATGCCTGAGCACAATTCATCTCTAAGACAATAGTTCATATAGTTATTTCTTTGTACAATCTTTGCTAATATATTCTTTTAAGTTAGAAAGTTATTGCAAATCGGTGTAAAAAACCTTAGACTGTAGCAGTCAGAGTCGTGCTTTGGAAAGGTAAAGTGTGATGAAATAGACAACGCCCACTTGCAACTCTTAGCTTAGGTTGAATACAACAGGTCAAGTATTTTTTTATGGCCAATTCTAATGACGGGCTTTTCAAGAAAGAAAACTTGGAGCGCTGAACCAAAAATGGTACTGGCACCTTAGCTTTAATCTTACATAGAATAAAAATTTATCATCTTTGTTCAGTTAACGAACTCCTTGCCTTGTACTTATTCAAACTTATACGCAGTTTCCTCAACGAAATAATATTATTATTATCTATTACGGGAGATTAAGAAATAATTACTGGAAGGATTAAGGGAGGCATAAGGAGGGACTACAAGACACGAGACGAGTAATACAGAAGGACAGGCACGACTTCGTTGGGTGCCAATATACAAATATTAGGATTAGACGCAGGCCTTGATCAATCAAAGGGCAAAGAGGAATTTGCCTAGGGCACCAGATTCAGAGGGACGCCAAAAAAATCCGGAACTTAAAAAAATCGCCGACTTTATTTTCTTCTTGTCGAATGCAGGAAACTCGGATACTCATAATAACAAGGATGGTAAAATCAAATTAAATCAGACCAAATCAATAACTATACAACTTCTTGTGTACAGTATAGATCCTTTGTCTACAATACTTGAAAAACATTTTTTTTCTTATTTCGTGCAGGTACTTTTCTTAATATTATTGTGAATTTCTAATTCTTTAATTTACCCAACAAGTGTTGGGTAGTAGATTACAATCTCTCAGATTCATCTCGTACTAAATTTTCCCACATATAAGCACATAATTGGTCAAGTGTATTCTATTTATTAGTTGTTTCGAGTTTTAGTTCGTAGTTAAATTTAAGTAATATTGAACATTTTATCAATATTTACCATAAAAATAACTTGCTCTCTCTTCTTTTCTGTTTATAGTAACTTACTCAGGAACAAGATATGTTTCGAGAAATAAGTTTTTATAGTCATTTACAATTAATTTCTCGATTTTGCTTCAAGGTATGATTTTTACTGAACATGTATGCCAAATTTAATCGAGATCGGATCTGTAGTTTAGGTTCCACTCGTCTGCACCCAGTATAAAAGAAAGATAACTGACCCAGAAGAAAGACAGCAGAATTTTTTAAAAACCTCTAATTTGGTCTCAGAAGAATCATTAAAATCGAGTTTTTGCCCATCATAATATTTTCTCTCTAATACATCGTATGAGAAAGTAAAAACTGGTGATGTAAAATAAGAGTAATTAATTATTTGTTGGTAAATTTTAGCTTTAATAAGTTGACTACTTTCCATGAAGCCGCAGTTGCTTTAGGTGACGTAAGTTTATCCCCCCACGCAAAAGTTCAAAAGCTGAACTTTGTTTTTAAACTAAACATCAATCTGACAGATGTTAAAAATAGTATATGGTTTTAATAAGGATAGACCGAAGTTTTTATTTTGACTATTAAGAAGGTGATTTATTTTAACTGATTTCAGTTATGAAGTTTAGGGGCAATATATATATATTGAGTTTGTTATGCAAGACATCTGTTGCGGAAGTAGTTTTCTAGTTGAGGAGAGTGTATATTCGTTTTAGGAAGTGTATCTGAGAGACAGTCTGGTACGTGTCCAGAACAGATGGTTACGATAAGGAGTTGACATGATCTGGACTGAGTAGGTATAATAGGAAACGGAGCTGCGAACTTATTTCAGCCTTTTCTCCTTTAATCATTGCCTGGTTTCAAAGGGTAAATAGGTTTGGCTGGCAAAATAATGAGCTATACTCTCCTAGGATAAATAAACGTACCGTTAGGTGGTGTAGATGCATGATGTGGACACCACGTGACCGCTCAAGACAATACCACAAGACTTGGAGTTCCAAGGTTCGGTTCCCAAGGTTAGCTTGGCCATCCAGCGCCTACTTACTTAGCCACCGCATCTAGCCCTACTTACCTGACAATACCTCCTACCTGGTCTAGTACACAAATCCACTCACTTCTTGTACCAGGACCAACCCACAAAATCAACCGACAACCGTTGACCGAAAAGCCAAAAGGAAACCAGTAAAATATAATTGCGTGAAAAATTATAAAGATGTATTGTCTTCTCGACTTCATGAATTACTGTGGTCCGATTGCCTGGTTCCCAGAATACTGAGGTAGAGTAGGCATACAAATCATGTCGTACACAAAGCTTTTCTTTTATAGAATGCGTTCGTAATGATCCAAGGATATCATACTATTTAAAATTTTAAATTTTTAATGGACTTTTTTAAATGGATCAAATTGGGAGTCTCTGTACCAATTGGGAAAGAATGCAGGAAAGTACAGGAAATTGATTCTAGAAGAATTTGTATGATTGGAAGGGTCGGAATGAATAGTGGTATGAAAAAAAAAAAAAAATAAAAGTCAAAGTGAGCGTGTGTAAACACGTTAAAATTAATATAAGATACATATTTTACAAGCTTCTAGTTCATTAGTATTGTTTATTATTGTTTTGTTTTTATATTTTTATCACGAAAGAGGAGTTATATTTCCTTTATTCTAGTTAATTTTATTATATCAGTTGTTATGATAATTGAGAAAACTTAAATTATTATGTATAATTTTTTCAATATTTACTTTTTTTATAGTGAAGGTAGATACGCGTTTTTCCATAGTAAATACTATTGATAGTTTTGCAATCTTTTCACTTCATAGCGGTGTCGCTGTTGGTTTTATTAATACATTGTATTTGAAAAAAATGTTTGCCTCATTGAAAGATGAGGCAGATTCAGATGAAGTTAGATTTTTTCCCCGACTTAAAATTCCATTTTTAAATTTGAAGTTCACGGTTACGCGAGCGTTGCGCGCGAACGTTTGGGCGGATAACGTTGTCCAACGAACTAGTCCTGGGCATTGGTAAAATGAACATGTCTACCAAATTTTATCAAAATCGGTCTAATTTTACTCAAGTTATCGTCGCACACGTTTCAGGGGACATGGACACACAGACAGACATGAGACCAAAAATGTTCCATGATGACTAAAATGGATTTCTGTCTTGGAATTTTGAAAATCAGAGATATAACATTTTTTCGTTCTCAAAAGTGAACCCAATGCTTCCGTTACCTTCGGTAAACTCGGAAGCAATAATAATAATATTAATTAAACCAATAAATATTATGTATTGGAATTTGATTATATCATTACAATCCATAATATCACATTCAACTTAAGAGAGTTGTTTTTGCAAGCTTTTATTTAACTTGCAATGTTTGTATATATGTATGTATGTTCGGGTCAAATCTTGCAACTGAATTTTAAAGCAGTTATCCTCAACCGATTGAATTGAAATTTAGCATACACGTTTAGTTTGGATGAAAATGCATGATTACGTATAAGTGAAGTCATTCTAAATCCAATATAGGCGGGCAGTTTATGATGGCAAACTAGTTATTTTTTATGTATGCACATGATATGGGTATCTAATAAAATGGTTTGCTGAGGATAATTCGAATAAAAGCTTGTTTTAGCGAATTTTCAAAGAAAATTACGCTATTGCAATGGCTTCAAAATTTTTGTAATGCGAATTTTTGAAAATTTTTTCCATGGAAATCCGTTTTAGACCATTCTGAATCGATTCCTAAAATTTTACACTTTTTTTTATGTATGTATGTATATATGTATGTATATATGTATGTATATATGTATATATGTGTCACTCCAGACGATATCTCCCCTTAGGATGCACTTAAAAATTTCAAACAAATTTTAAAATGTCAATAATATCAAAAGAAAGGATGAGTTCGTTGGCCAGAATTTTTGGAGTTCATTTAGGGGTCAAATTTTTACAATTAATGGTCAAAAATAGCATAAAAACGTGTTTTTACTATTTTACCCCCCTTTTATATGAAAATATGATAAAAGTGTACATAGCAACAATTATTGTACTCTTAAAGAGCTTTCCAACGACATGCATCTTGAAGAGTAAATACTATTTTGACTTTTGTACCCCGTACCCCTGTGTACCAATTTATTTTTATTTTTTCACCGATTATCATATCCAATAATACGCAGATTTCTTTGAAAATTCGCTCATTAAGTCATGGTGCATGACTGGACTTTTTTTAAATATTTCTTTTTGTAATCAATTTATTATCTTCAATTTAGTTTTTTTTAAAAATTAAACAAGAATATAACATTCCTTGTTATACATTACTAATTACTGTTTATCATTACCCTCACAACAGTTGTTTATGGTAAAAGTGATAACAATGGTTTACACCTTTACATTACAAGTAACAATAGTACATTACAAGGACAAATAGTACAATTAAAGGTTATCTTTCCTAGTTATTTGAAGACTAGATAGGCGATTTTCAATTAACTTAACTGAGAAAATGTTGGCCTAATTATATTCATACGTTGCATTCAATGAATTATTTTTTGCTCCATTTCATACATTAATTAATTATTATTGATTTAAATGATTTCTATAAAGAAATGGATCTTTTAATGCTTTTAAATTTCATTTAAATGAAGATATGAAGTATTTGTTAGTGCTAGTAAATTGTAAGTTAGATTGAAGGTACTCGTTGGTTCGGCAAAGAGCCAAATAGCTAGGAGGTCAAAGAACCAAATGTACATTACTTGTTTTTATTTCTAACTTATCAAGTTGGTAGAAGGTAACAGGAAGCCCCTATTCTCTCGAGAGTGACAAACTTAACTGTAATATTAACACTAATTGTTCTTCGTAAAAAAGCTATATACCCATATATGTGCAATATAAACCTTTTGTAAACCAGTATGTGCCAATCGGTACACAAAAGTATACTAAAGACAAGAATTTATTATGTTTTATACACGGTAACGTCATTTTTAAACAAATAATGCTAAAATAGCAAAACTACTTATTAATAGGTAATATAAATATTTGTCTATTTTCTTTATTTGATCCCTTATGTTTCGTTATATTATTTTTCTTTTAGAAGGTCTTTCGGTATGAAAATTTAAAAAAACAAAAAAACAATTATTTTCTTTTAATTTATTTTGACTTATATTTCACCCATACCTGGGCATCTTCAGGCATTATATCGCATTATTCAGAAATTAGCATATTATAGTATAAAAACAAAACCAAATTGCTATTTGGAGTAAACGTCAAACGTCATAAACAATAGTGGCCTTTACACTTGGGCGCTTTCCTGCAGGATAGAGCAACAAACGGGAAAGAGCGTGGGAAAGAGCACCAGTGTAAAGGCGGCACAGAGACGCACGTATTACCACGCGTAACTCTCCTTAGTGTAAAGGTGACAGCGAGCTTTAGTACAGGCCAGCCTTGTACTTTAAATTTACCTCCACTGTGCCTAAAACGTTTCGTCTGACGACCACTCCACGCTCCGAGGATTGCGTACGGGATTCCTCTTTACACATGTGTTCTTTCCGTCTCACCATCATGGGGCAAGCTTTCGTCTGGGAAAGTGCATAATCACTTATTAAGTTATTACTTGCCCGGTTTTACTCGCGTGCAATCCTTCATTATTCAAGTACGTAGGAAAGAACGTATGTGTAAAGGCCGCTAATAATCTCGTTAACCATGGAATAGGAGAGTTGTTTGTGACGATTGCTCAAAATAGGGATTTGTTGATGTTTTTATACTATATACATATGTTAATTTCTGGATAATTCAATTCAAGCCCTAAAGATGCACAGGTATGGGTGAAATATAGTCTTTAAATAAATTAAAACAAAATAATTTATTTTTTTAATTTTCATCCCTAAAGACCTACTAAAAGAAAAATAATAAGTAATATAATTAAATTTTTATGATCTCTTACTTATAAACGTCTAATTAGTCATAGAAACACTAATGCATTCGTTATCACTATCCCGCTATGACTATCAAAAATACTGGTTTAGCAATTCTATACTATTCACTATTATATTCCCTTCTATACTTGCAATATCATGATCATCTTGAAATATATCAGTAATGATTTATGTACAACAGTATTAATTTAAAGGAATAAGATACAACTATGACATTTATTATTTTAAAATTACAGGATTATAAATAAAGTTTTATATATGCACTAATAAAACATGACGTTGGTGGTAATCTCTACTATAATCTTTAAAAGTTACCCAAGTTAACATTAAAAAATGAAAGTATTCAAAGTTATATTACTACTTTTACGAGTATATATATATATATATATATATATATATATATATATATATATATATATATATATATATATATATATATATATATATATATATATATATATATATATATATATATTAAAAAATGAAAGTATTCAAAGTTATATTACTACTTTTACGAGTATATATATATATATATATATATATATATATATATATATATATATATATATATATATATATATATATATATATATATATATATATATATATATATATTTATTGCGCACAGTCTAAAGAAAATTCTACGAAAACAAAAATTGGATTTTATCATTTGTCATGGAGTACCCTAGAAACTTGTTTCCGATAAACACAGGTGGGGTAGAAAAAACCTTGTCTTAAGACGGGAGAATCGTGGGAAGTGAGATACTTATCCTTGAGTTTTCCTCTTCAGTTCTAGTTAAAGTTTTGTGTGTTGAAGTTTTAGAAACATCGATATGAGTGAATGCCACGTTTCCAAGCTGACTGGATCATTGTCCGACTTGAGAACAATAGCCAATATTACTAGACAAAAACCTAGCACGGCTTCTTGATTCTACCGCCTCCCACCACATGCTCACTCCTGCTATACTTAGTTAGATTCCCAGGCCTTCATTTTATATCATTAGTGATACATTCTTCAGCTTCTGTCTACCTTAAGCATTGTTCAAGACTTCATCACTGTTAGTTTAATAAGTGGAAATACTTCTGAAATTACGCAATAACAAGACAATACATTTAATTATGTAATAAATGTTAATAAATTTGAGCTTTGAAAAAAGAAATATGTACATATATATATATATATATATAGTACTATATACATACATATATATATATATATATATATATATATATATATATATATATATATATATATATATATATATATATATGTATATATATATGTATATATATATATATATATATATATATATATATATATATATATATATATATATATATATATATATATATAATATTCTCTTCAAAGGTACCTTACATTTAATTACAATTTTAAAATAGATCTGGCTATACATTATTTTACTAATGCAACTCTCTATCATCATGGTGGTCTGAATGTGTCTTTAATGAAAGATAGACTGCCAATTGGTGTGGCACAATGCTTTCTCGTATCCTTTCACGTATTTTATTGGTGTTATGCTTTTACAACCCAATATTTTCTAATTTATATAACTGTTTCCCCTGTTTTTTAAATATAATTATTATTTGTCCAAATTTCATATTAATCAGATGAGTACTTTTGAATATATTAATATAAATAATTGTATGATCACTGGTGGTGGTTATTGCCGTTGAGGACTCTTAAAAATATGTATAAATAAATTAATGTTTGCCCGCAAGTTGATAGATAATGGTAGATAAGTTGATGGGCATAATGGCTCATAGCTTCCTTGCGTTCTATTTCAAAAACTTTAATGATTTTATGCTTTCACAACCTATATTTGTTAAATTTATTTCATTTTTCCCCGTTTATGAAATCTGCCAAATCTGTTTGATTTTTGACATGAATTAAAATATCAATTTAGCAAAACAAAGAGAACAGACTATGCTGACATTAATCTGGGGCTCTCGCTGAGGGTTAATTTCGATAACCTATAAGTGTTTCATAATAATCAGATTAATACTTTTTAAGCTTCGGTCAGAACGATAACATCCATTTGCCTATTTAAATTATTTAAAAGTTACAATAATTCATCATAGTTCTTTCCAATAGATCTGATGCTAGTGTGCAAAAAGATTGAACAAGTTAATTTTAAAAAAATCTAGATTATAACTGGCTACTATATATGTTCTTTTTTATCTTTATGAGATTCTAAACTATTTAAAAAATCTAGATTCATGCTATTAAGGCGGCTTTCACACTGCGTGCGAGACCGAGCGAGACCGATTCCTCTTGAGAAGCAAATACATGTATTAGCAATGTATTAGCATGGGTCTATTCACATTAATCGCTGAGTGAGACCGGGCCGAGCGAGACTGAGCGAGACCGAGCCAACTCGGGCGTTTTTTTCGAGCGTTTTTGTTAGCTAAGCGTTTTCGGCGGCCGAAAACGCTTAGCTAACAAAAACGCTCGAAAAAAACGCCCGAGTTGGCTCGGTCTCGCTCAGTCTCGCTCGGCCCGGTCTCACTCAGCGATTAATGTGAATAGACCCATGCTAATTCATGTATATGCTTCTCAAACGGAATTGGCCTTATTCGGTCTCGCTCGGTCTCGCACGCATTGTGAAAGCCGCCTGGGTAAATTATTAAATATAATGTTGGAATTACAAGAATATAAACCTAAAATCATGACTAGAATAATATTGACTATTTGTTCAGTTAAATTATAAACTCTATAAACGACATTATATAAAGTAACATTTCTTAAACTACTAACAAAAATTAACAATTACAAAATGGATTAACACATAGATAGAACAGAATAAATAATTAATATATTATATTTATTGAGGAGAGCTACTTTATTTATTTTTAATAATACCATTACTGTTGACATGCTTTATTTTTTGTTACTTATTTATTTAAAGCTTATTTATATCTGCCACTTTTTTAACTTGAAAAATCTCCATCCATTTTTCTTACTAAAACCTTATTATTACTAAACCATACATATTTATAGCCCATTTCTTTTGCTGTTAGTCTAGTTCTATTTAACCCTGCGGAGGGCGCGCCTAAAATACTTCCGAGTCAGGGCGCTCGGGTCTGACAGACCCGTTAACGTTTTCATCATATTTGGGTAATTTAAATTCGGTGAAATAATGAAATAAATGTTGCAAAGAGCATTTTATTGATTTAGGTAACATTAATAAGCATTTTAGACACAATAATTTTTGACTTAAAATATTTAAAAAAATTAAAATAGAACAAAATAATTTTAGATGGTGGTTGTTTTGTCCAAGCTGTCGACAGGTCTCTTCCATATCTATGCAAAGAACCATGGACAAAGTAATCATCTTTATCAGTTTCATTTTCTTCTTTATCAGTGTCTGTCAACTCTACTCTTTCTTCTACCACGTCCACTGATATATTGGATTCAGCGTCGTCAAAATCAATTCCATTATTTTGTTGAAAAGGTAATTCTAAAGTTTTTGAACACTTTCTTTATTTTCCAGATCAAATATCATTATTTTCTTATCCATTCTGCAAAAATATAATTACTGTCAAAAAATTATCCTAAAAAACTATTGACACAACATTTATATGCATGAAATGAAATGTTACATAACATTTTATATGCATGAAAAATTTGACAAACAACATCCAAATTCTTATCCTAAAACGAGAACCACAAATGTGGCTCGCTACATAAATTATCGATATTTTTACTCACTATACTGAGTTATTAAAAATAGTATATAGTTGCAGAATATATATTAACATTTTTTTTTTTTTTTTTTGACAAAAATTTCATACTTACTGTAATAAGTGAGTGAGCGGCAAGTGTACGAGTTAGGGCGCGATGGGTCTCAGCGACCCGGAGCGGATATCTAGAAGGAAAAACACTGGCCCTGAAGACTTGAGCTACCATTGGAATTTTACTTAAGGCTGAATGAGACTCTTAGGACATTGGAGAAGAGGTATGGTGGTGATTCAGTGGTTTTACACCCTGATCTCTACACAAAAACTCTATTTAAAAAACTCTCCGGGCCTCCCAGACCCATGCGCCCTCTCCAGGGTTAAGAGATCTCTATTAAATTGGGTTAGATGATCAGATATAAACATTCTACCTTGTGAGAAGTTAGGATTTATTATATTAGCAGGTAAACCTGGTCCTGAGTTGTCCAGACGACATAGATTTCTATAATAGGCCCTAATCCATTCGTCTTTTTTCCATCTTCTCATGAATTTAACAACGATCGGGTTTGGAGCTTCTGGGTTATGAGACGGTAGTCTATGAGCAGTACTGATATCATTGTCAGTATATTCCACTTCCAAAACTTTAGCAACTTGGTCAAGTATAGCTGGCATCTCTTCATTTCTGGTAGTCGGAATCCCTGAAATAATTATATTGTCCACACGTGAATACTGTTGGAGAATATTCAACTCTTCTTGTAGTACACAGTTCTCTTCTTCTAAGCTACTATTTCTATTTTTAAGAGCTTTTATTTCTTCCATGACGGTATCATATTTTGAACTCAGAAATTCTATTATACAGTCTAATTCACGGTATCTATATTTATGGTATTTTTTCATAGAATTAAAATTATGACATACAATAATTGCCATGACAAAAATACACACACATAAATATATTAAAAGGCAGAGATGTAGATGAATAGGCAAGGAAAACAAATTGAGTGCCTATTGGTGTGGCAAATAGCTTCCTCGCATCCAATCTAAGTACATGATTGATTTCATGCTTTTACAAGCCATTAATGTCTAATTGGTTTAATTGTTTCCCCCGTTTTTTTTTTTTAAATCTGTCAAAATGGTTTTGAGTTTTTACACGAATTAAAGTATCAATTTAGCAAAAGTTAAAGAGCGCAGACGGCGGGGGTTCATATTAATCTGGGGCTATCTGCGGGTAACTTTCGATAAACTATAAAAGTTTCATTCAAATCGAATAAGTACTTTTGAAGCTATAGGTGTAAATAAATGTATGTTTGTGCGTGTGTGGGTGAGACAAAAATGAGCGCAGAAGGTTGAATCTTATATAAGGCCAACAATAGACTAATTATGACCAACCATCCAAATTTGAATAAAATCAGACGATTAGTTTTTAAGATATGTTTGTTCGCTAAAATTGAGTGACAGACAGACAGACCGACAGACAGACAGGGAACCAAAAATGTTCCCTGATATCTGAAACGGATTTTTGTCTTTGAATTTTTAAAATCAGACACATAAAAAAATGTATGTATACATATAAAAAATAGATCACATAGCTTCCGTTACCTTCGATAAGCTGAATAGCAAAAAATTATGTAAATCACGGTTAAATGTGATATTCCTTGATAGTGATTCTAATAGATAGAGCGTCTGAGCACTGCTAAGTGTAGTACCTAATATCTACTTAATCACATCGATCCTTTTTAGATGAAAAATTTACAGTTCCACTGACTCTTGTATACGGAAGTTTTCTAGCCTCTCTTAATAATTAGGGTCTTAAGAAACCCATTTCCTTACTGTTATAGAACCTCTAGTAAGTGAGTCAGATAAAAAAAAAACAACGAAATGAGTTGTTAAAGAGGAGTGAGGGCGGGGGCTCATCATGCTAGGGGTAAACTTATCTTTGGACAGGCAGGGTGTTCGTGGGCAATGCCCTCGAAGCGGTCACGCCGAGGCGCATTCACACATTCATTACTTCTACACCCTCACCGGGAGCTATGGACTCATTCTAATCTTTGCCCACGACGCATTTCATTTACTAAATGACTCTTTGAGTTGTCAAGATTGTACCGACTCGTTGGCTTCATAATGTGAAGTAACGCCCGTCGCGGTATTGTTCAAGCGCCTTCTAACATCACTCGTACCGATTCGCTCTTTGGTGCATTACCGCTTCTTCCAGTTGAAGTAGAGAGAGTTACAGTACAGTGCAATAAGAGTACTTAAGTCAGGTAAAAACATTCTTCAAGTCAGCCCTGTGGACAAGTCATTATGATCTTAGCTATAACGGGTTTTTAAATATTTTAAATGTTTCTAAGAGAATTTATTATAAGATTAATATATTTAATTAGATATAATGCTAGAGTGAATAACAACATCGGTCTGAAAGCTGTTTGTATTATATAGCTTAATTCCTAAACTTGTTCAAGAACTGAGTGCCATAAAGAATATCTTAAACATTTTATAGAAGCTATTAAGTTCCTGCTTCGTTTATAATAAAATATGGAACGTATGTAGGCAGTGTGTTCAAGGTTCAAACAAGCATTATACGTAAAACTCTGTTATAAATAAACAATAAAGAATTAATCTTATATTCTAAAATGGATTAGCTGCTTTACGATGTACATTTTAATGACATGCATCTGTCAAGTTTACATTTTTTTAAACAATATTCACTAATTCCTGGTTTTGGTCGCCCCCTGGCCGCTTAAGCTGGCTAGCTGGTTTTGACTTAATTAATGTGGAATGACAATTTTTTCTCACAATTTGTATAGTGTGGAATAACTCTACTCCTTAATGCTAGAGACCAATTTACGATTTAGTGCGTAGAATGAGTAAATGTTATATATCTATATATATATATCTAAACACTTGTAATAAGGAAATGGAACAAGAAAAATTAATATATAAAAATTAATAATTATAAAAAATATATATCTCTTACTCTTGAACCAATCCCTCATAATACAGTCGTACTATACAGCAATCATCAATTTTTTTTATTTATTTATTTATTTTTTTTTTATTATTTTTTTTTTTTTATAAACAACATTCTTTATTTAATTAGAATTTTTACAATATTTTACATAATTATAAGTAGGTACATTTTTTAAATATAATAAGTTTGTTGTCTTTCTCCTCTACATGGTTTCCCGAGCGTAGAGGAGGAGTCATATAATAGCTTGCATTACATATATATATATATATATATATACAATTAGAATGGGTTAAGTTTGATAAATGAGTCCTAATATAATTTAAAATTTCTCACTTTTTTAAAATGTGTGTTTTTTCTAAATGCTAAATACGATATTTTTATTTATTATAGTGGAATTTGAGCTGTGTTTTAAATGTGTTGTAGTTTTGTAGTTGTCTAATGTGTTGTGGTAGAGAGTTATAGAGTCTAGGTCCTATCTGAGTCCAATGTTTAGTGCCTGTCGTGGTTCTAGATCTTGGTAAGGTCAGTAAGTGATCTTGGTAATTTGAGAGCTATAATGTCTATAGCCCAGTGAAATAAGGCAAAGAAAGAGGCTCTGTGCCGAATAAATCAATTGAAGCTAATTTTTTGCTCACACCTTTATTTAGGCATTATAAGAAGGGTGTAAAAAGTCCCCATCGATATCGGTCCGGCGTTGTTAGATATTCAAGGTCAAAGGTCACGAAAATTGATTTTTCGCTAATATCTCGCATACTATTAATCGGATGACAATTATAGTTATATAACAAATTGTGAATTTGATTATTCTCTACAAGTTTGGTCCTTTTTTACGTACGTGCAACCATTTTCACGTAATACGCCCCCAAAAAAGCATAAATTGCATAGACTAAACCCGTAACAATTCATTCGTTTCCACACCACCTTTGAGGTAGAATGTATGATGCGTTTGTTTACATGGTTTCCCCGTTAGGCCCAATCCATTTTCATAGAATTATGGATATATGTACATATTTAGAGTCATGGAACAAACCCCAATGAGTGAAGTGACTCATAACTCCTTGTTTTAGTGGCTTTGATTTTGACTAATTATCTTTGTAGTAATAATTTTTTAACTATTTCTATGACATAGTCATCGTATTCAGACTGCGTCACGAAAACGAAACAAGCTCGCGATAATGATGACAGTTTAATAGTTTAAACTGCACTAGAAAAATCAGTTTCGAAAATCACAGCTGTTGTCGGGGAAGATGTCGACCTTTTAGTTCTTCTAATGGCACTTACGCCTTCGCATTAACAAATTTTCTTCCTCAAACCAGGCAATGGAAAAATAGAGAGTAAGATATTATATTCTTATACCAGCATCGCCAGTAATTGTAATCATTGTAAGGAGCACCTTTTGTTTTATCACGCTGTCACTGGATGTTATACGACTTCAGTTTGAGAAACGTCGAGATTTACAGCTTTTACCAGAAGATTTTAAAAAGGAAAATTGCCCACCAAAGTCCATTGAGGATAATGGAATACGTTTCCTTTTAGCGATGTATGGAGCCCCAGTATTAGAAGTTTCTTTTGATTATTTCCGTTGCTTGAGTTTTGCGAAATCAACTAGACTAAATACTCATCTACTAAAATTGTCATCTCTCCCACCAACAGCTGCAGAGGAAACAGCATTTATACCGTTTATACTACGAGGTTCAAACATGGTTAGGCAAGGAGTTATCCTGAAGAGTGGGTATGAGCAATCAGCCACAAAGTTTTGGAGCCTATTTACGTTTTTATTACCACCCGTGCCATACGATCTCCTCAAATCAATTTTTTGAAATTATACCAAAGGTTGTGGCACGAATTGTGGGTGCAAAAATGTGCCATTGCCGTGCTCAGTAGTTTGTGGTCATTGTCGAGGGCAATCGTGCTTTAATGCTATTCCTAATATTGACTCACCTGATGATCCCATCGAAGAAACTGAATTCGATGAAGTTAACCACATCCATTATTTAAAATACAATTCATCAGAGATAGAAAGTGATGCTGAAGGAAACGAAGAAGAAAAAACGAAATGAAGACGATGACGAGGACGAGCCATAATTTTAAAATGGATAATGGATTTTTAATTTCTACTATATATTTAATTTTTTTTACTACCGAGTTATTAAATTTTTTCCTTTTATAATTATTATAATTTTACTAATTGTATGTCATTAGTCATTACTCTTTACCAAAGTGTAGTTAGATAGATATAAAATTATATAAGTGTTAATAGCTGAATAGCTCTTTTTTTCTAATTGCTATAATTGCGTTTTAAACTGCAGTGGGCACTGTGGGTAAGTAAGATATGAAAATATCAAATATAATAAACTACTTAATTTCAAAAATGTTATATTTAAAAATTACTTCACTCATTGGGATTTTTTTCCATGACTATATATATATATATATATATATATATATATATATATATATATATATATATATATATATATATATATATATATATATATATATATATATATATATATATATATATATATATATATATATACATACGAAAAACACACGACCGCGAATAATATATAAGCACAGAGAAAACCCAGGGCTCGGTCATAAAAACAGTATCCACTCACAACATACTCAAAAACCCGACGTTTCGGTTTATTCTTTAAACCTTCTTCATAGGATCTAAAACAAAAGAAAATACAAAAAGTTTAAACAGGATGCAAAAAAGATTGAATGAGTTTACAAATAGAAAAACTAAACTTAAAAACACAAATCTAGAGAAACTTACATTGAGAAACAGTTGGAATAAGAACTAATGTAACATACTATTGAATAAAATTTTTTGAAATTTAAAGAAGAAGACTAGAATATTAAAACAAATTTAAAAAATGACTAGAGAATGAGAATAAATAAATAAATATATGAAAAATGTTTAACAAGGTAAATATAAAAAAGATAACCAAGAAAAGGTAACCATCTAAAATTAAACCAGTGGCGTTATCTAGCGGTAACACACTGAAACTACCTTCATATTAAATTCAAATATTGCCCAAACAACAAAAACTCATAATTTCTGACCCTCCATATTTATGTTTCTTGTACAATCAGTCCAGAATAAACTCCAATAGTAAATGAACTACTTGAACTTTACTACTTGAATTTTTATTCAATAGTATGTTACATTAGTTCTTATTCCAACTGTTTCTCTATGTAAGTTTCTCTGCCTTTTGTAAAGATTCTTAAACAGGAGCTTTAAAGAACTCATTTAATATAATCACAAAGTAATAATAAATCTATTGACATAAGTAAACATGTCAAAGTCAACTCCTTTACATCCTCCCTCGAAGCACTCAGCCTCTCGCTTGGTACCAATCAGGCTTCCTCCGGATACGTCCACTACGTCTAGGCAGTTGACGTTCTGGCTCCAAACTTGCCTCTTCTTTTTCCCGGGTAGATGGTAATGGTTGTAGATGACTTCTATTTCTTCTAAAACAGCTTCCCTCCGTGGTCTTCACAATATATTATGACCTGGGTTCTTCACATTTCTCTTTTACAACCCCCTCTCTAGATTTATCCGTAATCCAGACCCTCTTAACCTCATCTAAAGGTACCAAAGGTCGGGCTCCATGTCTTTTATTATAATACTGTTTATTTATAAGACGGGATTTTTGGAACTCTTCTTGTACCTTTTCGCTGTTGAGTAGTTTAGGCCGCAGATTTCGTTTTAATGTCGGAATCGTATCTCTTAATTTCCTTCCCATCAATAGCTCGGCTGGTGATAGACCACATTCCAACTCACTATTTCGATAGGCCAACAGAGAAAAATCTAACTCCTCTACTCCCGCGGTTTCCATAATTCTTTTGACAATTTGGACAGCCCTCTCTACGAAGCCATTTGACTGCGCATAGTGTGGACTACTAGTTATGTGTTGAATTGCTAGTTTTTCACAGAAATTTCGAAACTCCCAGCAATCAAACTGAGGACCATTATCGGTTTTAAGCAGAAAGGACTCTCCGAGTTAGATCTGAAAAAAGAAGTTGCCCGCCTGCAGGTAAAACTTACGTCACTAACTGGTAATGCCGCCCCAAAAACATTACTTAACTCTGTTCCTTCCCCTGATAAATTCTCTTTTAAAGGGACTGAGTGGCCTGTTTGGTTAAAAGCATATGAGCGCTTCCGAACAGTTACGGAAATGCACTTATTAGATGATAGGGTACAAATAACTTATCTTTTCCTATACATGGGCAGCGGAGTAGAGCATTTGTTGACTAAGGTTCACAAAACAGAAAATGAGTTCGATTCCTATAAGGATGTTATTGAGACATTCTCAAAATTTTTTAGTCGTAGTCTCAATATAATTTTCGAGCGAGCTAGATTTAATAAGAGGGATCAAAAAGACGGTGAAATGTCTGAAGAATATATTTCAGAGATTATTAAGTTAGCAGGAAATTGTAAATACGGCGAAATTAAGGATGAACTAATTAGAGACAGATAGTGATAGTTCCAAAAAAAGATGGCTCATCTATAAGATTGTGCACTAATTTCACCGGTCTTAATACTAATATTAAGCGGGAAATTTTACAAATGCCCCCTGTCAATGAAGCTTTGGCCCAATTAAAAGGAGCCAAGTATTTCTCAACAGTGAATCTAAGGTCTGGCTACTGGCAGTTTCCATTAACCCGTCGATCTTCTAAATTTACCACGTTCATAAAACCTTTTGGAAGAAATATCTATAAAAGATTACCACAAGGTCTATGCTCTTCACCGGAAGTCTTTCAGAAATGTATGTACGAAGTATTGCGAGGTATTTCTAATACTAAAGTTTTGTTAGACGATATTCTTGTGTTCGCCTCCACAGAGGAGGAGCATGATAAAATAATAGAAAGAGTTTTATAAAGATTACTGGACCATGGAGTGACATTAAATTTAGAAAAATTTGAGTTTAAAAAAACGGAATTGAAATATCTTGGCCATTTAGTGAGTAAGGAGGGAATAAAACCAGATCCTGCCTGTAAAGATATATGTAAAGATTCTTAAACAGGAGCTTTAAAGAACTCATTTAATATAATCACAAAGTAATAATAAATCTATTGACATAAGCAGGGCTCGATTTGAGGCGGAACGCGGCGGAACGGCGTTCCGGGACCTCTCTCTCTGATAAATAAAAAATAAAATTATCGGGACTAACATTTTTTTTAAATCCTTAGTTAAAATTTTGTTTGTTAGTGAGTGACTACAAATTTGATTAAGGATATCATGTATTAAACTGACACCATAGTATTACCCTAGACTAGCTCGCAATTTATTAACAAAGGTTTTTTTTTAATGGCAGGGATCATATTAAATAAGTACAGTGCCGAAACTCCTACGAGGCGAGTGAGACAGGGAATGTTTTTGTTGATTTAATTATTCCTATAAACCTAAGTAGCAATTTATTTATAGAGAGTATTGTGACATGCTAATCAAGAAATTGTTTATAAAAAATACTAATTAAAATAAGATAAGTTTCCACACAAAACCCACCTTATTGCAGTGAGGGTTAATGTCTAAAACTGCTTAAAATGCTGTTTTTGAACGTTTATTTTTAAAAAATTTCCCCGGACCCCCCTTTTATAGGGGCAGGGGTGAGGGTAGAGAGAGTGTAGGTTGTAGTTCCGGCACCTCAATTTCTAGAAATCGAGCACTGGACATAAGTAAACATGTCAAAGTCAACTCCTTTACAGCTTTGTGTTTTTAAGTTTAGTTTTTCTATTTGTAAACTCATTTAATCTTTTTTTGCATCCTGTGTAAACTTCGTCTTTTCTTTTGTTTTAGATCCTATGAAGAAAGTTTAAAGAATAAACCGAAACGTCGGGTTTTTGAGTATGTGTGAGTGGATACTGTTTTTATGACCGAGCCCTGGGTTTTCTCTGTGCTTTTATATATATATATATATATATATATATATATATATATATATATATATATATATATATATATATATATATATATATATATATATATATATATATATTTCCATATATTTTTGAAAATGGATTAGGCCTAACGGGGAAACCATGTAAAAAAAAAACGCGCCATACATTCTACCTTAAAGATGGATTGAAAACGAATGAATTGTTGTTACGGGTTTAGTCTATGCAATTTACGGGCGATTACGTGAAAATGGATGCTCGTAAGTAAAAAAGGTATGGAACTAAACTTGTAGAGAATAATCAAATTTACAATTTGTTTCTAATTATAATTGTCGTCCGATTAATAGTATGCGAGATATTAGCGAAATACCGATATTCGTGACCTTTGACCTTGAATATCTAACAACGCCGGCCTGATATCGATGGGGACTTTTCACACCCTTTTTTAATGCCTAAATAAAGGTGTGTGCAAAAAACAGCTTTATTGGATTAATTCGGCACAGGATTGCTTATTTCACTCCTACTTGATTTTTTATATCTATTTCTAAAACTGCCTCTAAATTATTATTATGTATTTATTTTATTATTATTATTATTATTTTATTTTATTTTTTTTCAAAATTATTATTATTCCCAAAAATAACCCTTCTTGAAAATACGAGTATACTTTAACTGTGGTGCTTTAACTTGCCGTTATCTTTCTCCTATTATGTAATTTGAATACTTTTTCAAAGTTGCTTGGCCACATAATAATATAATGAGGATGAACCACTATTCAAAAAGCAATATCTATGAATTTTGTTACAAAATATATATTTTTTTTTTTTTTTTTTTTTTTTTTAGATTTAGGATACCTTTAAGTTTTTTTGTTTTTGTTTTTATAAGCCATTATAAAGTTGTTTCAAATTATATTAACTATTCATTTAACTATGTGCGGAAATTGTAAAGGTAAAAAAAATAAACATAGATGAAAATTCAAAGTTAATTTAGGTTCTTTATGCCTTTGATAGCATTTATAATATTATACCTTTAACATGTCTTGTTTTCAGCGTTATTTCGAGTCTTGTATGTTATATTTACAAGAGGTTCTAATATATTGCTCAGCACCATCTTGAATAAAACTTTAAAAACAAGTTTTTTTCCGCACTAATGGGTTAAGTGCGTGAGTTTAGTTTAAATCGTAGATGATTTAGTTCGATCAGTATGAGAAATTTCTAAACCATTTTGCTTCTATCGTTTTGACCCATCTCAAAAACTAATCCTCCTACAAAACTCATATAGGTATAACATTTCATAAAGCTTATTTGTAGCAAATTTTTTAGAGCCAATGGATAAGCTGATCTAGATGGACTGAAGTTTTATGAGCCAAGATTAAATGTTACTATTTTGAAAAAACTGCTAGAAGAAAAAAATAACGCACTAATATTACACATAAGGTGTAACACAGAAAAACCTGATGTTCTACAGCACATTTCTGACAAAAAATGTTATATAACATAATGGTTGATCGACCTTCGTTTTCGAGATATATCTATTTTTTAATTCTCATTTTCTGGTGACTTTTTCCCATTAAAAACGTTAAAGCGTAAAATCTAAAAAATATATAAAGATGGGGTTTTCACCATTCAAAAGCTGAGGAAATTTGCTTTAAAAATGGCATGCTGCTTGCCCATAATACTCTTATTAAATAATTATTATAAACTTCTAAATACAAAGATTTGGTTAATAAAAAATTTGGGGTCAACGTTCTTGCTAGCATAACTTTTTAATTTGTATGGTAAATGAATAAATTTGACGTCATGTAAAACTGGCGCATTTAATCAGCTTTAAAATGATATAAATTGTTACCTAGTTTGCTTCAAGTTTACAAACTTATTTGGATGAAAATGAGGTAATAAATGACAAGTTTATCAGTTTCTATGACTTTTAATGACCCTAAGACTTGGTGAAAAAATAGAAAGGGTAACAATAATTAAAAAAATATCACTCCTTGTATTAACAAAATGAAAAATTGAATAATACAGTATAGAAAAGTGTACATAATTGTTTATAAAAACTCCAAGGTACCCACTCCCCCCCCCCCCCCCCTCTCCCCGATGCTGTTAATGGATCTTCTGCAGCGGCGAACTATGGCTTGACTACAACAATTATCTAAGACGATAGATCGGTCGGGGTGGGGTTGTGAATTTGCCACCTCGTTCACACGATCTTACTTCATTAGACTACTACCTGTGGGGAGAGGTGAAAATTAAAGTGTACAGCCAATTGCTGAACACAAGAGAGGACCTTGCTTAGCGAACAAATTTAGCGTTTGATACTATCAAATTCAAACCTAAAGGAGTGAGACGGGCAACTGGAAGCGTACTTCGCCGCTGCAGAAGATCCATTAACAGCATCGGGGGAGGGAGGGGGGGGGGGGCTACTTTGAGTTTTTGTAAACAATTATGTACACTTTTCTATATTATTCAATTTTGTTAATACAACAATACTAATATTTATATAGAATTTAAAATAACACATTCCGTTGCTAAACACTGGAATTCACACAGTATATATACTTACAACATGTATAATATATTTATACATATTGTACAGGCAAAAATACATTAATATGCATTAATTTTAAGGTATGTAGTATATATATCATCCTGCGTATTATTTATTATAAAACTGCTGTATTATTTCATGTCTTAAATACTAATCAGTACAAGCATATTTTATTATAATTTACTGTTCATTTTATTGTAAGATATATAAATCAATAAAATATTTATTTATATGTACTTTTTTATTCGTTACCTGTGCGTGAGATTTCGAATACTATTCACTGATGAACCTGATACCTTATTGATTGGTAGAAAGTGCTATAAGTACAGAAAAATTATTATATTTTAAGGATTTCTTTAGAGGATGTCTATTAGAGGAGTGATTCAACCTACGATTACTTAAATAAAAAAAATATTCTTGTTCCTAAAAGATTATTGAAAAGGTCTTTTAATTTTATATATATATTCTTCATTTTCTTCCCTGACTGGAAGAACTTGTCTCTGCCCACTATAACTATGGCTGGTTTTAAGACGCCCACGTTAACCATTTTAAAGCATGCCAAAACCCACTCCTTTATTCCTTCTCAGAATGTCAGAATACAATTATCGACACAACAAAATTCTGGAAATACCAAGTTCTGATACTCTTAGTTATTTGTGTTAATCAACAGATATTTTTAATATTGATCTATAATGTTACGCTGAACACTAAATTAAACTCTTAAAAGTATCCTATTTATCAAGTTAACATTTATTGAAGCATCAATGTATTTGAGTATACAGGGTGGGAAAAAAACGCACTTTTTTGAACACTTGTAGTTCAGCTTCTGTAATAGATAGAGATTTGGGCTTTGCGGGGTCTCAAAACTACATTCTTCTACTTCAAATTTAATATCTATAACTTTAAAAACTATTAGGTAAAAGCCATGCAATGACCGTTTAAAATAGGGACTTAAAAATAGTCGTTGTCTGGTATTAAAGTTTTGATAAATTAAATTTTCTTATGGTGGGGGGGGGGGGGGGGGTGGAGGGTTCTTTGTAGGTAAGTGAGAAGTGTCCCTCAACAAAAACATTGAAGATGGGTTAAGCACAATGTTGCCTGAAATTGAATATCAAATATGCCAAATTACACGTTTATGCAAGATGGTGTCCCGTCCCATCGCTCCTTGCAAAAAATTCAATACTTGCAAGTATTTCAATAGTGCAACTTCAGGCAACATTGTACATAACCCATCTTCAATGTTTATTATAACACTGAGGGGCTCCTCCCACTTACCTACAAAAATCCCCCCCCCCCCCTCCACCATATGGTAATATATTCTATCAAAACTATACCAGACAACGATTACTACCAGGGCGATTTTTTTTAAGTCTCTAATTCAAATTGTTATTGCATGGCTTTCACCAATAGTTTTTAAAGTTACAGATATGAAATGTAAAGTAGAAGAATGTAGTTTTCAGACTCCGCAAACCCCATATCTCTATCTATTACAGAAGCTCAGCTATAAGTGTTCCAAAATGTGTGGTTTTTTTGCCCACCCTGTATTTAGGTTCATTTCTAGCTCTATGCTACCCTTAGGCCCTTTGGCTAATAGGTTTGTACGGTATTGATTACTTCAACATTTTTAAAGCCATCAGCTTAATAGTCATTTACCACTGGCCATCAATAAAAATTGACTGCTAATTACTGGGACATGGCATCTCCTTCGCCTACCGTGTACTTTAATGTGCTTTACTTCTACGAAAAATGTTAGTAATATAAATTAAATTTTCCTTCCTTCTGCTTCCGAGCTTACTGAAGGTAAATATGTGACATTTATTTATATCTCCCATTTCAAAAAGTCAAAGATAGAAACCTTTTTTAGACATCAAATTGCACGATTGCGGTCCTGTGTCTGTCTGCCGTTCTATTTTTGTGAACCAACATGCGTCTTAAAAACTACTTGCCTGATTTTAATTAAATTTGGACAGTAGGTCATGAATAGCAGTTGTAGGTCTTAATAGCTATTATTGGGCCCGTGCAAGTTTCATCCTTCTGCGCCCATTTTTTTCTCTTCCATGTGCACGAACATACATTTATTTACACCAATATTTTCAAAATTGCTTATATTATTTTAAAATAATTTAATAGTTTGCGGAAAGTGGCTGGTAGATTGCCACATATTAATTTCAACCACCAACACACATTACATATAATTTCTTAATTAATGTTTTTATTCGTGTAAAAAAAGCAATTTCCAAAAAAATAATGAGTTGTAAAAGCATAATTATTGCTAATTATCAAACTATTTTAAAAAACTGTCAAATTGTTTTGCTTTTAAACATGAATAAAAATAGAAATGTTCTCAGAAGGTTGAAATTAATATGACACTGGGAAGAAGAAATTAATATGGGACCAATAAATGGCTAATTATGACATAATTTCTATTTTTTTTTTTTTTTTTTTTTTTTTTCAAAATCGGATGAGGTTGTTATTGAACCACAATAACTCTCTACTAATAACAGACAGATGGACACGAAACCAAAAATATTCCCAGCAGGGTGGAACGGATTTATATCCAATGTTTTTATTTTTGCATTGTGACATAAGAAAATCAATATTTGGAATGATCGCAATGCTCTCGTTGCCTTTGGTAAGCTCGGAAGCTTATGTTCTAACTTCTAAAGGTAATAATATTAACATATTGTCCAATTTTAAAATGTTAAAGCATACATATTAGTATATCTGTTTAAAAAACAGATTTAATTTAAGAAAACAAGATATTTAGGTATTTAATTTAGAGAAAACAATTTAATATTATTAGAACAGTTTTTTCCATTGTATATCTTAAAAATGCATCGATTTTCCTAAGGTTAGAAATTTCTACCACGAGACTTAAATCGGGAACTTTCTATCACATCATGATATCTTAAAATTACTTTAACAAATGTAAACTGAGTATTTTGAGTGGGATTGTGTAAATCCTTAATTAAAAGCAATTTATGATTTAACTACTTTCAAAGTATTTCAATTTTTAAGTATTCATTTGTTTAAACCAGTTTTTTACTAGCTTTTCTTATCTCATATAATGAGTTATCAAGGGATACGAAGTTTTATGCATATTAAACAAATTTGTTTGTGAAAATTATTTTTATTTTGGCTATTTCATTGTTGCATGTGTAATTGTGTACGTGGAACTTGCTGCTATCATTTGTTGGTTTGAAGTTGAAGAAGGAACTGCAGGTCTGCAGACGAGGCCAGATTTCTTGAACTGGAGGCTGCTTGAAGAATTTATGGTTCGTTTGTGTTGCCTTGAGTTCAGAGGTGTCTCTGTTTTTGAAGTAAGTGCACTCAACCATGGATACCATGAACACCATGACCCAATCCCAAGCCAAGTCCGTGTCCAGCAACACCTAGTCCATGTCCAAGACCGACTCCAGCTATTCCAGGTCCTGCAAGACCGTGTCCAAGACCAAGTCCAGCTACTCCAGGTCCTGCAAGACCGTGTCCAAGACCAAGTCCAGCTACTCCAGGTCCTGCAAGACCGTGTCCAAGACCAAGTCCAGCAACTCCAGGTCCTACAAGTCCATGTCCAAGACCTACTCCGTGGCCTACACCCACAACTCCAGGTCCTACCAGTCCGTGACCAAGTCCAAGCCCACCATGTACAGAGAAGGCTACGCCCAAAAGGGAAGCAAGAACCACCTGAAAATGATGAAAAAACCATATATTATATTTGTATAAAATACAAGATAGATGTGAAATACATTTAATGGTAAACATCAGATGAACCAAGATTATTCAATAACCACACTTAATTAAACATTATTATACCCATGAACACTGCCAACTTCTTTTATCCTTAAAAGTTTTCTTTTATTTCATTTAATAAAATTAAAGATGTTCCCTGTAATAAATCGCCTCTAAACTGCGATCTGCAGGATTTTTATTCTTTACAATGGAATGAATTATAGATAATATAGTCATGATTTTTTTCTATGAAGGCTTTGGAAACAAAACTACTTAGGCAATTCATTTAATCACTTGGCCTACATGTGATAATAAGAAACAAAGCCACTGATTCCCAGCATGAGCCACGAGTAGAGCGTAGGGCGTAGGGTGATGCTTGCATTTAATATAATCAAATATAAATTTATTTATCGACTCAATTTGCTTTTAAAAAAAGATATGTAAGTAATATTTTCCATTTAATGTTAAAATAGTAGCTAATAGCAATAGTAGCTTTTTTATGTTAAATGTTATGTAATAAACTCAATTTATTTAGTGTGACAAATAGATTCGTGTTTAATTTCATTTTGTATTTGATATAAGAAAAGCGAGTTATCAATATTACATCTTATTATTGCACCACAAGCAAAATAAAATTCAATGCGAAAATGATATTCTTAGGAAATACTAATGTTTATTTGTATACATTTCCACACAAATAAATATTATTTTTATGGAAGTAATAATAACTTGGTCATTAAATGTTAAGAGCGGAAAGTGCAGAAAAATTAAATTCTTTGCCTTGTAAAATTAATCAGCTAGATTAATTTAATCGGCAAGATTAATTTAATCGGCTAGATAGTACCGATTAATTATATATCCAATATAATTTGAATTCATATTTTACATATAAAATTAATTTCTCTATATTTTAAATGTTTAAAATAATGAACAAAATTTGAGTTTGGTTTACTATATTTTACCACCAACAGCTTTACTATAGAGCAATTTCGGTCTGCTATTCTGTCAATATGTATGTTTTCTATTTCACTAAATTTTTTCGAAAGAAAAAGAAAAAATGATAATGTTAGAACTTACCAAGAATTTCATGATTGTTGTGGGTGTTGTTAGCTGATCTGCAGGCTAAGTGATGTCTTCTGTTTCATGCTAGCCTCTATTTATATAAAACCTTACTTGTATCTTTTTACATCTATTGGCCTTCAAATAACAAGTTGGAAAACTAGTCAAATAAAAAATAAAAATAAATCTGAATAAGTTATGACTATGTAAGTGTAACACTATATACATGAATTTCCATTAAGTCGATGGAAAGACAAAAACTAGAAATGAAAGTGTAATAAAAAAATATTTAGTATCGAAGGTCAATGTCATTTTATATGAGTTCCTTATTATAACCAAATATAATTACTCATTGAATATGATTGAGCTGTTATAGACCGAGGCGCACCCTGAAGAGAAAGGGAGAAGTTAAGGCACTGTTCGTCCTACATAGAGAAGAAAATTGTCGTTTATGTTCTCAATGATATCCTTCAAATTAAATAAATCCTTTGACATGTCTAAGCCCCTTGCCGGGTTTATCACCACGTAGTTAGTTAATTAATTAATTAATTGAAAACCTACTCTAACAAAGAAATAATATTTCTTTGTATATTATATAAAAAAATAAACAGGTCAAGTGTGTGCTAGTCAGCACACAGCGAGGGTCCGTAGGCCACACTGTATAGTTTAAGTAGTACCCTATTGATGGTGTTTTTATAAATTCTCAAAACACATAAACAAACTTCCGACAAAGTATTTTTTTGCCACTGAACCGGACTACAACCATATAAATACACCGAAAAGACCATAGTTATAAAAAAAAAACGTATTTTCTCAATAAAAAATAAAATAATATTTTTTTCGAAATTTCCAAAAAGTGGTATCTTTACTTTTGGTCGAAGAATGTTCAGGAATTTTTCAGATTTTTTGCACTTCACATAAGCGAGATAGAGGGGGGGGGGGACACGTTTCACACCCGCATCAAACTCGCCTACGCTCGCCCTATCAAAGTTATAACCAAAGAATTATATATTTTTGTAATCAGCTCGACGTACTCTTTCATATGATACCCTCAAGGTGTCGAAAAAAATGTAAATTTTTTAACCCTTAAGTTTTTTTATCCTAATTTTTTAAATTTTTTTTTTTTTTTAAGTCACTATATTTTTTAAATATGTTAGTAGGTACAAGACACATACATGCCAAATTTCAAAGTGATCGGACAAAAGTCGTTGCCGTGAGAGCAGGCGACAGGACGGACGGACAGACACACGCAGGAAAATTTAAGGGTCCTTGGTTTTGCCTACGGACCCTAAAAATCGGTCAGAGACAACTCAGACAAACTTTCTCATATGAGTTCATAATTACTTAACCCAGTGTTTTCCATCTATTAGTTTTCGTAGGTACATTTAATTATTATTGAACATCTTATCAAAATATATCATAAAAATTACTTTTCCTCGACGGCGAATCGAACCTGAACTCTCTCTATCCGTGTTTAAAGCTATTTTCTCAGGAACTAGATTTTTCCCGGGGAAATGGCTTAAATCGTTAGATTCGTATTTAAATGGACTACATTTTAGAATTCTTTAATTAAAATTAAATTATTTATTAAAAATCACATTTTTCAGTTTTTTTTTTGGGGGGGGGGGGGGGGGGTAGCGCCCCCAAATTTGGAGCTAAAATTAATTTCTAGATTTCACCTCGGGGTATGATGTTTTGAACATGCGTATGCCAAATTTCGTCAAAATCGGCCCAGAAGACAGACGACTCAAAACGTGTAAATCCATCAAAATCGCAATATCGAATTTTCGCGCTATCACATTACGTTCTCTTTATATGAGAAATTAAACATGATGTTTTATCAATATAATTTCTTCGTCATGGCTACTATATAATACAGCTATACATCATTAGTCAATTTTCACCAACAATAAAACCTAGCATGTACTTAACTTAGCCAGAAACATACATTTTGAATAATTAATCATTATGGGTTTAGAGAGTATCCTTGAAATTAATGATTGAACTATTTAATTTTTTCACCCTTCTCAAAATTTAATATGCTACATTAAATACCTTTTTCTCATTTTTTTCTTAGAAAGATTCATTTCCATATAGTAAACGACGCTCTATGAATTCTAGACTTTGACAAAAGAGATACCTTTAGGTAATAACAATACGTCGGACTATCAGTCAAATATCATTGACGCCGTTTTATCTGCATTTTCTTTTTAATTTGTAAGGCTTTTACATGGCGCTATGTTTAATTTGTCCCAATGGTAAACGTATCCAATTTCAACTTTATTGATATCAAATTGCATGATTCTCCTTTTATATTGGTCAAAAATGTTATACAAACAAATAATATTATAAATTAAAGATACTTAATCAATAGTCTTTTAATTTTTGTGTCACATACCTTCCTCACATCCTATTTATATCTATGCAAAACTGTTAACGGAATGACAAGAAACCAAAAATGATCCCTGATATCTGAAACGGATATCTGTCTTAAACTTTTTTATTTGAAGACAAATTTTGTAGCACATAGCTTCCTCGCATCCTATCACGTATTATAATGATGTTTTGCTTTGTCTACCCGTTATTTCTAATTTATTAAATACTTCCTCGTTTACTTCTATAAAGGGGAAAAATATATATTTATAAATATAAAAATATATTTCCCTCGTTACTTCTTGAATTACATTAAAAACACATTTGTGTCAATAAAAACAACATTTGTGGTCTCTTATCGGTGTGTCGGTCAGTCCAACATTTTTGCGAACCAACGTAGTTCTTAAAAACTACTTAACAGATTTTAATGAAATTTAGGTAGTAGGTCATAATTATTCCATTGTAGGTCCCATAAAAGTTTCAACCTTCTGCGCCTTAAATATATAAGGTGTTAATAAAACAAATGTATAGTTTCGATTTCCAGCACACTTCTTTTTATTTAATACAAGCTGGATACCCTTGCTTCGCTACGGAGTGTGTTATTTTTTATTTATGGGTTCATAAACCTACCATCAAGAAACTTTTAAATTATTTTCCTAATCGAGAATATCTAGATGCTATCCCTCCTCTTATTTCTATTATAACCCCTTCCCTTTGATAATATAATTTTCAAATATTCCATATTACTAATTAATTCTAAATACTGATGAAACATTCTTAAATTTTAACTTTGGAGGGAAAGCAGCGGTATTTTCCTTCTGTATCCCCCGTGTCTTTTCACATCCCTGGGTTAAAATTGGAATTATCTTTGATTAATATATTATATGTTTGCATCCAAAATAGGAGCCCTTTTCTCAAATATTAACTTTCTAACTTTAGAAGATCGGTCTGGGCTCAATTCCCCTTCTTTTCTTACTTTTCCTTATGTTCCCTTTCGGAATAAAATATTGTACAATCCCTATTGCCAGATATCAATATAATTTAGAAATTATTATACTTCGTATACACTCGAAGATTTTATTTTAGCGTTTTCAAGAAGGATGATAATTATGTTATAAAGGTTTAGGCATGGTAAGATGTGATTTATAAAAAAAAGACTTCTTGATGATTTATAAACTATTTAAATAATATATGTTTTAAAAAATGAATCCAAATAATTTTGACAGCGATTGAACAGTTCTCCCTACAGAAATTCCCACAGAACATAAAATATTTTCTGTAGCTTCTTCTGCAATTTTGGTTAAATACATTTTATAAAAAATAAAATTAGAATTTTGATATCTATTTAGAAGCCTCATTCTCCGCCCCACATATAAAGCTAGCAAATTGTTTTATAACACCCGCAGAATTTAGCATAACATTGCACCCAAAACCCAACAAAATATGTTCTGCCGTTTGAACGTGATTGACGCACAGACTAACAGACACAAAATCTTCTAAACTTAAATTCGTTATCAGGACTACTAATTTATTATAATTCAAAATTTGAGCCCAATCGGATAAATGTACAGACACCACTCCAATCTTATACATATTTAAGATTAAATATGTGCAGCTGGTTTGAATGAGAAATAAATACACGAACATCTACGGACTACTAACAAACCATCCAAATTGTTTTCAAAATTGGATAAGTATATTGATAGATGTGGTAGTTAAAACAAGTTTGTCTACAAACGAAAGGAAGAAAGTGAATGTAAAAGGGTGAAATTAATAAGAAATCAACTGTGGAAAAATTATTACCAGCCTCACAAGTTTCATTAAAAAATTTACTGGAAGTTTTTAAGACATGCTGGTACGCAAAAATTTAAACAGGCAACAACCAACAAACAAACTAGAGATGAAAAATATTTCCTGATGTCTGCGGAAAGGATTTCTATCCAGGGAGTTTTGAAATTGGTGACCAAAAATGTTTGTTAATACGATCACAATGCTTCCTTTACCATCGGTAATCTTGATAGCAAACGAGGTAATAATTAGATAAGTTAAATAATAATGGGTTGTTATAGCCTATGATCATTAGTACGCGACAGGATGCAAGGAAGCTGGCATACTATTATTTATTTAAAACTTAAAACATGATTATTTAAAATTAATTAATTATTTTGTTTATTTACATAAACATAAGTACCACTTTAGCAATATTTAATGTTCTCAGACAGTAGAAATTATTTTTGGGACGATATGTGGGCTAATTTATCAGACGTCTAAATTTCTTAAAAATCAGGCGAGTAATATAAAATAGTACATTACGCGTCTAGTGTGGAAATTAGCATTTTGCATGCGAGCGGGGAGTTTGCACCCGAGCGACAGCGAGGGTAGTAAAACCACACGAGCAAAGCAAAATGCAGTTTTCGCACGAGTTGCGTACCGTACTTTTTCTACGATTGTTGGATTTTAAGAATAAATACAGAAAAAAATATTTAATAAACTACCTTTGTGTAAGTTCGTATTTCTCCTTTGATAAAGATTACATTAATTCATGAGTTGTATTTTGTGGCGAATTAATTATTTCGTGAGGCGAATTATTCTCCTCATTTTCGTCATTATGACATAAATCAATATTTGTTTTTCACTAAAAACTCGATATAAACAGTTACTTTAATTAAACAAACAGCAAATTAGTTTTGTTAAATGTAAACAAACTCGCTAATCTTGCCTAAAGGTGAAGAATTCTTCTTTTTTACCGCACTAGGGTGGAAAAAAGAGGAATTATGAAGCGCGCATGGGCATTGAATACAAGTAGGTATAGAATCACTTTCTAAGCATCTAAACAGAGATACAATGTTTATATTTCGTATCAATCGTAGATAAAATATATTATGTGTAATTAATAAAATAAAATTATGTTTTATATTCCCGATGGGGTCACACTTATTTATCCAAAGGTTGAAGTTTATACTGTACCTACATTGGGCTACTTTTGATCTGCCAAATTTCATCAAAATCTGACGATTTGTTTTGAAGATGAGCTCGGATTACAGTCTAAACTTTTGAATTCTGAGGCATAAACAAATTTCATTCTTCATATAGATCACAATGCTTTCGTTACCTTCGGTAGGATTGGAAGCAAAAATTAAATAAATTAGACAATAAGTGACATTTTTCTTCTCTTTCTAGTCGGTTGCTATCCGAAATTTACTATACAAAGCCTTATTCATTTTAAAAATTTGCATAGTTTGTTTGCAAGATCAATTACCATTAAAAGAAATAGCCACGGTTTATCACGATAAATAATTTATTGAATTGATTATAATGAATTAATATATATTTGACTGCGTTCGCAAAAGTTTCATTCTGCAGCCTTATATTATAATGCTGTAGCCTGATTACTATAGAATAATCAGCACGGGTAAAATCCTACAAAAAAGGATATTTTTCCTTGTAACCCACAGATTTGGTACTAAACACTTTCTGTTGCAGCAACAAATATATTCAGGTTGCAGCGATTTTGTACAAATTTGAAAATAAATTATTTAAGAAAAAAAGGTCCTGCTTGTAGCTATTATCATTCCTTATAGCAGTAATACATATCAACTAGCTAGGATTCCCGTGCATCGCTGTTATTGTTAACATATTTTTAATTTAATAGGTTTATAAATTGCTGATAAGAAACATTAAAAATTCCCCCCTCTTTTATTTCAATTAAATATCTCAAATTTGGTATTAATTCCAAATACTCAAGAGTCATTTTTTAATGTTAACTTCTTTTTAATCAAAATATTTTTCCATTCTGTACAGCTAACTTCTCAATTTCAAGTTTGTAGTGGAACTGGTTCCGATAATACCTTGAATCAAGATGTTGGATCGTAAAAAGATTCCTTTAACGAGCACCTGTGGAACTCACTAAGAATGTAAATTTGATTTCTTTCACACTTTTACTTGTAAACTTATTTATCTCTTAATTAATAAATTAAAGTATATTTTAAACTCATGTATTTTCTTCTATTTTTATTTTCTCAATACGAAGTACCCAAATAAGATGTTTTGCCTCAGCTGACTGTGGAACTTAACCTAAACACCAATTTAGACGAGACTTGACGTATGTGTACAGAAAAATCATGCATTGGGATAAAATGTAGAATTATTTTTTTTACTCTAAATTTGGGACGCTGTTTCCTAACGCTTTCAACAATCGCGAGATAATAAAATTATATAATAATCCCGTAAATGGTGCCGATTTTTAACATTTAAAACAATAATTTAAGACCATTTGTTTATGTGAAAAACCACCCAAACATTATTAAACATTTTTATAAAATGTTTAGTATTATATTAATTAAGATATTTTTAATTAATATTCAGAACCACTTCTTACCTATCACCAAATTTTTCTCAATCTTAATGTAATAATAATTATAAATAATGAATCAATTTATTCCCACTATACGATTTTTTACGATTGCTTACGAGCATTTGACTCAAAAACTGAAATATAAGTATACATATAATAAATTTAAAGTAAATTGGCCAGCTATTTGCTTTTAGTTCACAGAAAGGGTTCGTAAGCAATTTAACTAATACGACGAATTCTTTAACCAGCATAATTAACCCAACCGTATCAAGATAGCTGTGATTTAAGTCTGTTTCAACTATAACTTTCGTCTTTATATGCATTATTATTAAATTTAGTGGTTTTTTTTTTTTTTCAAAGAATAACTATGATTTTGTTGATTTATACTTTATAATTTAGGGGGCATGTGAAGGAGAAACAGAAGAGCGTAGAAGGTTGAAACTTATATGGGACCAACAATGGGCTAATAACGACCTACTCATTTCTTCTAATTTCATTATAATAGGACGTGTAATTTTAAGATATGTTGGTGTGGTAAAAATTGAGCGGCAGTCAGACACGGAACCAAAAATGTTCCCTGATGTCTGAAACGGATTTCCTTGGAATTTTTGAAATCGGAGACCTGAAACATTTCGCTTTTCAGAACGACCACACAGCCTTCGGTAAACATGGAAGCAAAAATCCTTAGTTTTTGGGGATGATTGTTGGGGCTTCCCAATAACAAAACCTGTGATTGGGTTATGCATATAAAATAACTGCAAAGTTTCAATTTTTTATGTTGGTATTCTTTCGGAGATCAGGAGTGTTATAAACGGACGGACAGAGAGACAAAAGGAACGCATAAGGGTCTTCATATTTGGCTAGGGAATCTAAAAATATTTAAATAGTAAGCTCTATAGGTGTCAAATGATCGACAATGAGGGTCAACTTAACTTGTGAATAACTACCGTGCTTATACCATAATAATTGTAATACGTTTTTTCAGTATTAATTGTTTTGTGTTTTGCCAGTCTTGTTAATTTTTTTGCGCAAGTTTTGGATTTCTGTCATTTCTTGTTGTTTCAGTCAATAAAGAGTTAATATTTTTTATTGATTGAAGTGATTTCTGCTATTATGGTTATACTAAAGCTGTCCGAGGCAAGTAGCATGTCTTTTTTTTGTACGTATGGTATGTTGTAATTAGCGCAACGCCACCTCGTTGCATTCTTGTAGCGTAAGGGTGGTTAACTGATAGTGTGTCTTTCTTCATTAAATAATTTATTAGAATGCTTTTAGCGAATTTTCGAAGAAAATTTAGCTATTGCAATGGCTTCAAAATTTTTGTAATGCTAATTTTTGAAAATTTTCTCCATGGAAATCCGTTTTAGACCATTCTGAATCGATTCCTAAAATTTAACACTTTTATGTATGTATGTATATCTGTATATATGTATGTATATATATATATATATATATATATATATATATATATATATATATATATATATATATATATATATATATATATATATATATATATATATATGTCACTCCAGACGATATCTCCCCTTAGGATGCACTTAAAAATTTCAAACAAATTTTAAAATGTCAATAATATCAAAAGAAAGGATGAGTTCGTTTGCCAGAATTTTTGGAGTTCATTTAGGGGTAACATTTTGACAATTTAGGGTCAAAAACGTGTATTTTCCATTTTACCCCCCTCTTATATGAAAATATGATAAAAGTGTACATAACAACAGTTACTGTACTCTTAAAGAGCTTTCCAACGACATGCATCTTGAAGGGTTAATACTATTTTGACTTTTGTACCCCGTACCCCTGTGTACAAATTTTTTTT
Source organism: Gerris lacustris (assembly GCA_951217055.1). NCBI lineage: Eukaryota > Metazoa > Arthropoda > Insecta > Hemiptera > Gerridae > Gerris > Gerris lacustris. The sequence goes on from OX578276.1 coordinate 114,483,613, forward strand.
TTTCTTTTTTTTTTTTTTTTTCACCCATCCAAGTTCTAAACCAAATGTTTCTATATTATTATAAGCCAATAATACGCAACTTTTTTTGAAAATTCGCTCATTAAGTCATGACTCACACCATGTTGCAGACTGGACTTTTTTTAAAATAAAGATTGAAGAGGTAAAATATTAAATTTCGAAGGATAGTGTCTTGGTTTCTTGTTCACAGTTTTCAGTATATTTTCTTACACTTTCGTTACTGAGTTCGCACGTGCGTACAGCACTACCCCAGGCTAACAGACAATATTTGAGAATAGATTCTGCAAGTTTTAAAACCTATTTATCTGCGATATCTCTCAATTTGACATATTATGTAGGTATACATAGTTTTTCTTAACTTGTTTAACTTTTGAGACAAATTAACTGATTTGCACCTTTCAGTTTAAGAAATTATTTACAATGACTCCGAGTTTATTTTATTGTAATTACTCTTTCGTTTTTTGCTGTGCATTGGCAAACAATACTGATTAGAGGCCGTATCATTTTTTTTTAATAACAGTCTCATTTCTGTTGCATAGATGTTGGTCTTGCAGTTTCAGTCTATATTTTATATTGGTTTCTGGTGGTTGCCTATGTGTGTCTAGTGAGAAAGCCGTATGATTCGTTTTGCCAAAATGTATTGTCATTATGATATTGTCAAACAACGTCTCTACTTTTGTATGGCAGTTGATGCAACATTTATGAACATTATGAAATATGATTGTTGACATGGGAAAATGAAATTATGCAGGTACACTACGCTCACCTATCTATTTAAGCTTAAAATGCTTGATTGACGACTTATCAGGAATGTTCATCTCATATAATCCTAATGTAAGACTAAAGAGTCTTAAATTGGTCTCTAATATCACATGACTCACCCCCTTCATTTTATTATTTAATGTAACTCTAGTTATTCATATTCGGTATTGATGATGGCTTTTTAACAGCCGAAAAATGTTTTGGTAAATATGAAAGTATGTACTATCGTTTTCTTACTCTTAAAGATGTTTTAAACGTTACATAACATGTCATGCTGACTAAAGCCGATTTTTTTAGTCGCCCACATCTTCAGAAATATTAGGCGTTCAATTTAAAATCAATATACACTTGTTACAAATGCTGAAATTCAGTGGTGTGCCGCATTTCGTTCATTTCAATCCATTTTTACGCCTGTTGTCGCTAGACACACTTCAAAACCCTTTTTCCGTTATTTTTTTTTTTATACTTCTGATATAAAAAAAATACTTATTTAAGCTTGTTCAATAAAGTGAGGTTAAAGAAACTTTAAAAGCCAACTCGGTAGGTTTTTCCCAGATATTATTTTTTATTTTTTGTTTGATAAAGATTTGATTTGATCTTCTATTCGATTCTGCCGTAAATACGGGTTCCCATTGAAGATTTGAAAGTTGCTCTTTACAGGACTTCTAAGGGCCACTCTCCTTGAATTATTCCAATAAAATATTTTAAACCTAAAACTACCTTCAATAATAAATATTAAGGGGTCCCACACTTTTCCAATGCTCTGTATAATATACAATATAAATTGTATGCATAATATATATATATATATATATATATATATATATATATATATATATATATATATATATATATATATATATATATATATATATATATATTCCATAGTCAATAATCTACATTTAAATAAAGTATACATCAGAATATCGTTACAAAATCTATGAAGATATTAGAATGGTTTTGGATACTTTAAACTATTAGAAAATCCCGCTTGTAAACAAGTTTAAAATATAGATTTTAGATAATAAATAATAAGGTAAATATTAATACCTACAGCAATACTTATTCATGGCAAAAATCTAATTTTCATCAAATGTTTTATGCTACAAGTTTCCTCTTCTCACTCAAAATGTATTCTTGCTGCAATAAACCATTTATTTGTTAAATACTACATTGAAGACTTATATATCTGGTGCCGTGCCAATATTAACATGATTTTGTGAATTCATTATTCTAAGACGACCGTTAAATTTGTTAAATAGTGCAATGATCGTACATTATAAAATATCTATAAAAAATATCAATAACTGCTGAATATAGTTGATCCTCGTTCTGAAGTTAAATTAGTTGTTTATCTGTAAATAAGGAATAACAGTGAATACCAATTATTAAAAAAAAATCTGTTAAAATTGTTTTTTATTCTGGCTTTTGTACACATTTTTATGTAAATTATATTGAGGAAAATGCTTGACATGAAGTTAAAGAAGGAAGTGTAAATCTGTAGAAGTCTGCCGGTCTGTTTAACTGAAGGTTGTTCGGAGAATCGAATTGTTCTTTTGAGGTTAATGGTATTTCCACATTTGAGGTGAATATACTCAGCCGTGAATTCCGTGAATACCATGAACACCATGAACGCCATGTCCCAAGCCCAAGCCAAGTCCGTGTCCGACACCAACTCCAGCAATGCCAGGTCCTACGAGTCCATGACCAAGGCCTACTCCATGTCCAACACCGACGAGCCCAGGTCCAGCCAGACCATGTCCAACAAGTCCAAGACCACCATGAACAGGCAGGGCGAAAGCTACTCCCAAAAGGAAGGCAAGAACTACCTGCAACATACAGATATCATCATTAGCATTAATAACATAATTGATGCGTTGCAGAATTTAATAAGTATTCAAATTATACATTCAAATTATTTTAGTGTAAACTTAAAGAAAATGTATTATAATATAAGAACCTAAAAAATGTAAGTAAAGAACTTCAAACATTATTATAATTTGGTTTTATTAAAGGTTTCTAATAATTTTAAGAAGATATTTAAACGCTTTATTATTTAGCATTAGGTCCAAATGGATTATTGTAATTCTTAATAATAATTATTATTATTATTCCACTTAAAAAAATTAAATAACGTTATGCCTTTAAAAAAAGAATTACAAATAAATTTCAATTTCCGAAAATAAGAAATTATTGAAATTTATTGGAGCACTATTATTAATAATTATTGACAGGCAACAGATTAAACTATAGAATAATGAAAAATGGAAAGCCTCTCCAACAAATTAATTATTTCACTTGAAAAAAATAATACAAAATTAAGAAATAAATGTCATGCATTAAAAAAAGAACATATATAATTCAATGTACAAAATTAAGAAGTGGTTAAAATTTATTGGAGTGCTATTATTTATAATAATATATAGCGCTATTATTATATAAATAGTGACGGCTAATAGATTTAATAGTAGAATTTAATAGAAAAAAACGCCTCTTTTGGTCTATCGGCCATCATCGTTACCGGTAAAATATAAAGGAAAAATCTGACATTGAGTCACATGAGAGACAAAAGACGGACGTTTTTTTTTTCTTTTTTTTTGTCGCTTTTGTGACTGAACATCGGGTTTCTCCTTTACCATTTACTGATGATGGCCGAGTGGCCGAAATATAGTTTTTTGAAATAAACATTCATTTTGTGGAAAGGCTTTCCGTTTTTCATTATTCTATTGACATCAACTCCATTTGAGCTGAGCTCTTAATCATCAGATTACATTATCAAAATACTCGTAAAATAAGCATTGAATTGTTAATAATAAGAAAATTTAATTTTAATTATATCTGCTAATTTTTGTTGGTCTTTGATATGTAAAACTACTTAGATTTGACACAATAATATAAATTAAATACTAATTTATTAAATTCTAATTTTAATTACCAAATCCATAATAATAAATATTGTTAAATTACAAAAATAATAGTTTTTGACACAACAGCTTGAGATGGGCTTGGGCCTGCCAAAGTGCATGAAAAACTATTTTATTTAATTAATGAAACAGGGTTGTCGAACCACTCCATTATCTGAATTTAAATTATATTATAAAACAAAAATTATTACTTAATTGTAATATTTTCAATTTAAACTACTAAGATATTTAGTCTTTTAGAAACGGATAGAAACAATATTTTCAAATTTCAAAGTTTGAACTTACCAAGAATTTCATGATTGTTGTTGGGTGTTGTTAGCTGATCTGCAGGCTAAGTGATGTCTACTATTTCATCTTGGCTCCTATTTATATAAAACCTTCTTGTATCAATTTACCCCTATCGACCTTCAAATAACAAGTTGGAAAAACTAGTAACATAAAAAAGAAAGGTCATAAAATATTACATACAATAAAATGTAAGGGATTTAAATATGTAACTATTTTCCAGATAAAATGTAATTGAAGTGGAAATTATCATATGAAAGTTTTACGTTAAATTGCATCAGTTTTTTAAAATAATTATTATAGTAGTACAATAAGTCTAAAACAATTTTTTAATATATACAAATATAGTATTTATTGTAGAGCTAATTAATTGTAATGATTATTTAAAAAAATAAAGATATCGTTCATAAATTATTTATATAGTCATTTTATATTTAATAAAGAAAAATCTTCTAATCCTTGCATCACTAATGTTTAGTATGGACTATGGAATATATTAGAATCAACTTCATAGGTCTTAGAGAAGATAAATTATAAATCCTATTTTATAATTTTCTTTTATAATCCTATTTTATTGTATTCTTATTTCTAAGGGGGATTGAACTTGAAAGTTTATAGTTAATGATGTGACATTTGAATAGGTAAGGCATATTTTAGAGTTTTTGACAATATATTAAAAGATTGTATGCTTACTATAAAAGAAGCAAGAGCGAGGGTTTTTTGTTTGCCTTTATTCCTTATTCTTTTTAGACTCTGATAATTCCTATTTTCTCCCTCTGAATATAAAATATTAAGCTGACTATTTATTTTTTTTGAAGCTATACCTATAAATAATCGAATGTGTGACTATGAATGTAGGCTACATCGTCTCAATTTAACCAGACCTACATTACCGTTACATCCAGGCGCAACATGATGAATCGGGTTTTGATGGATATCTTGTATGAATGTGAGTAAGTGAGAACATCAAATTTTTGGAGAGGTTTGATTTGGGCAAAAAGTTCTGAAATTAAGAGTAGCTTTCAATAGCTTATTCGATTTAACCAACGATAAATGTATTAGATTATAATTAGACGGCTGCTTTGTATTTTACTTTTGTTCTGAAGATTTAAAAGAAAAATCAGAATTTATGCTTATGTCCATTTATTTCAAACTCTTCAATAAATTATTTGCTTAGAAAAAAAATAAAAATAAAAAGTAAGTTTTATTTCCAAAGCGATTTGTTACAGAGACTGGTTTTCTAACGTCTGGTTGGAAAATAAAAAAGGCCAGCTTTGAAATACACATAATAGTTTCTTTTCGCATTCTTTCACTATCGCAGAGAGAATTGTATGAAACAGGTACCGAATATAGATAAAGGAAGAACATAATAGCGTAGGGTTGGAAAAATACTGATTAGTGATTCCCATCACGACTGGTGCTAAGTCAGCCCAAGCAGAGACTTGCACTCGGCCCAGAGATCTAGCCTTCAAGCAATCTTCATCTCTTCTTCACCAACCTATTCGTTTCCTTTACGATGGGAACGCACTTGTTTGTAAATGAAACATTAACAAATTTTTACTTGCGGCCCCAACAGCGCTTCCTTGACGTTGAATAAGATATAGCTTCGGTACTGTTACGAGTCTTGAACCTTTATGTCTTTGGATAGAAACAACGAAAAGATCTTGTAAAACCTATAACAGCTCTTTTTGCAAATTAATTTCCAAAGGCAGAAAAACCCGTTAATTATTTTTATGTGTGGGACTTTTGAAGATGCACTAAACAACAGCACAACTAACCCTGGACAATGCATAGAAGACCTGAAGATTATGCAAGGATAAATCTATTCAATAGACTAAATATAGATATTTTGTTATCATGGACACCATCTTGTCTATATACAGTTGTACATTAACTTCATAAAACTTTCTTCTTAATTTCTACCGTTTATACTCGAAATATATAATTGAAGCAAATAATTTCTCTGAGGATTAATCCAATCCTTAAATCATAAATTTGCAATATCTATATTAAACTGTAATGTTACGTATTTGCTTAATAAACTTTATATTATTGAATTCATAGTCAAACATACATAGTTAGCATAAATAAAACCAGTAAAATTAAGATTTCCTTATTTTAAACCTTGAAAAAAAATAAGCATAATAAGATTAATCAAAATTTATAACAATTCTAATTTTAAGGTCGTAAGAATCCTATTTCTTTTAATATCACCCAGACAAACTTTCTTGTAATCGGTTTTCTTGTATCATTGTGCACAATTACCTTGGAATGAATATAAAAACTACTATTTTCCTTTGGCTTTTTGTTTCATATAAACTTTAAATTTTAATTTTATAACTTAACTAGCCGAATTGGCACGCTTCGCGTGCCTTATTCGTCTAGAAGTTGGCGCTAGGTGTAAAAAATAATTAAAACAATATAAGTAATATATCTTTTTTATTAAATAATTTTGTATTTTAGTGCAATTAGTTTATATTATTTTTTATTGCTTATTTTTAAACATTTTATCTCAATTAAATATATGACCTGCTTTTTTTTTATATAAAATATATTTTTCATTATAAATGAATTTAACCATAAGTTTTTATATTTCCTACATATTTACTTGGCACTAACTATGTGGATAATGTATTTTGTTTAACAGTGTAATTTTTTTTTATTTAATAATATTATTGCATCAGAAATGAAATCTTAACTCATAAAACTGTTGTTGGTAAAAGTTTTGTATGTCTTAGTTTGTTAGCTCACCGCTAGAATGCGTTTGAAGTTTAGTTTCTAAATGAAGTTCCTTAGGGCATGGCACAAACAATATTTTAATGCTTTTAGTAATTTTTCAGCAGAATTTAAATAGTTTCAGCAAATTTGCTTCATGGAAAGTCTGTTCGGAAAAAATCCGCAAGTTATTTTATTTGTTTTGTCATATCCCAAATATTTACAATCCTTCATTTTGACAGATTTCAAATTTAAGATTTTTTATTAAGAGGTAAACAGTGAATGACAGCGAAAAAGAATAAGTAAACCAATTAAACAAAGAAGATAAATAATTGAATATGAAGATAAATTAATTGAATTAAAAAACGTAGTATATATAAAGTTCTTTTTATCTTGTAATTTTATACATATATCTATATTTGATTAATTTATATTTTTATTTTTCTATACACTTTATTCTTTTATTGCCACGCCGTATCAAAAACTGTCAAAATGTGTCAAAAATAAACAAAACAATGCACCCCCCCACAAAGACAAACCCAAGCCTTTCTCAAAGTCTTCTCTCATTGGTTGGTCATATTATGTCAAATTAAACACCAGAAAACTGATGTAGAAAGCTTGTCGCCAAGAGTAACGGCTACAATTAGACTAACTCAACCAACAATTCACGGAACTAAAAAAAAAATCAAAACAAATCAAATGCGCAGCAGTCTATCAAATAAAAAATCCTTACTCTGCTGAGCAGCAGCAGTGGTTTATTCATTCAACGAATATTATCAAAATTGGTATAGTTGTTAAGGTCTCGATAAGAGCAGTAAAAAATTATTAATTAGTTTTCCATTTAAATTATAATCTAAAAAACCAATTCGGAAAAACAGATAAATTAACGGTTTTTTATGCTTTACACCCCTTAAAATGTAAAATTTTGAAAAAGTGTACATAACAACAATGAAAGTACTTTTCAAGCACTGTAAAATTATATATAATATGATATATTTCGAGCATTTCGATCATTGTACCCATGTACCTCATATAGGTACCAACATTATATTAAAACAAATTAAATTCACTGAATGGTATAAAGCTTACTAAATAAAATCATTACTAATAACACATTGTTTCACAACATAAAATCTCAAGTTAAAATAACACATTAGGTACCGTATGTACCAAAAGTACACATGTGTACAAATATGTTCAAGTATTAATTTTTTTCCGAGTTCCTAATATTAAATAAGGCATGCATACAAATTTTAAATCAAATCGAATCAATATTTCTCATATTTTTAATTTTTTATTAATTTCCCTATTTTTGGGCCCAGATTTTGAGCCGGAAAATTTGGGCAAAAAAAGTTGTCGACAACCCCATACAAACTATACGTTTTTTTAAAGCCCCCGTCGAGTAGATTACGAATATGCCGTCAGTTTACCATTTAGCACTTTTAAAGCCCAAAAAATGGCCAATCGAAAACCCCAAAAATTGCCAAATATGAACTTTGAGTGGCTTTTTCTCGGAAACTAAGAGTCTTGGAAAAAAAAGTCCAAGAGCACTTTCGTCTTGTATTTTTCATTTTTATAAGCGTGACAAATTTCATGAAGATAGTACAAACTTTATTTTTTACCAAAAAATCGTCAAGATCACACCCCTGTGATTTTTTTACCCGAAAAAGTCAAAATGAAGATAACAAAATAAATGAGGTATATTCGTAAACGTCTCGAAAAGGAGAGTAAAAAATAATAACAATGTTTTAAATTTCAACCAAAACCTAAGGAACCATTGTCAAAAAACAGCTATATAAGGACTTTTTTCAATTTTACCCCCCTAAAAAGTAAAAATATCACAAAACACTACATAACTACATTAAAAGGCCTATTCAAGAGTTTTTCAACGATATACATGAAAGTAGGTTTTGTGTTTAAAAGCATATTTGTACCCGTGTACCCATAGGTACCAAAAATATATTTAAAAATCAAACCATGTATAAGATCATTATTTAGGGTAATGAATTCTAATAAATGTAAAAATAAAATTTAAAAAAATTATTTCACCTTCTTAACCTGAACCAAAAGTACAAATCGGTACAAATGTACCCGTACAAAAAATTTTAAAAATAAATAAATACCACAACATTAAAGTATTAATCAAGGCCTTTAAAACGATATACGACACATAAAAATATACACGTGTTTTAAAAATCCAATATGGCGGCTATAATTCAATATGGCGGCTATATATCGAAATCAAAACACCCGCACTTTTCTAGTATTGGTACACTCTACCTATGTACCAAATTTCAAATCTCTAGGTCAATGGGAAGTAGGAGAATTACTGATGAAAAAATCCAAGATGGCGGCTATAATTCAAAATGGCGGCTATATATCGAAATCAAAACACCTGAACTTTTCTATTGATGGTACACTCTACCTATGTACCAAATTTCAAATCTCTAGGTCAATGGGAAGTAGGAAAATTACTGATGAAAAAATCCAAGATGGCGGCTATAATTCAATATGGCGGACACATATCAAAATCAAAATGGCCGCACTTTCCTATTTATGGTACACTCTATCTATGTACCAAATTTCAAATCTCTAGGTCAATGGGAAGTAGGAGAATTTTTGATGATCAGTCACTGTCACTCTTAGTTTTATATATATAGATACGGACCTCTCAATAAAAATAGGATGACTCTTCAACCCACTAATCAATATTTAAACAAAGATAGTGTTGCTATTAAAAAAGGGATGATACAGTTAAATTATAAAAACTATTAAAAGCCGAAATAAATACAATATTTGTACAAAAGCTTTATAACTATTATTGTATGCGTAAATTACTTTTCAAGGTTTTTTTTCTTTCTCAGATACATAGTACCTAAAGTATTGTGTATAAATATACCTAAAGTATTGTGATGACACGAAAAATAAATGTTGACGGTCTTACACGTTTTACTGGTCCCCTGAGTCCTCGAAAAAAGATTTTAATAAATGTCGGTCTGTCGTCTATTATAGTCTCTGGACACGCTTGAAGCCTAAACTTCTGGGCCGGTTTTTATAAAATTTTCCATAGAAGCACAGAAAAACATACCTCGAGGCGAAATCGAGATGTGAATTTTAGCTTCTAATTTGGGTGCATTTCCATCAAAGAAACTCTAAAAATGCATGTAATAAATTATTTCCTGAAAATGATTCTCACAATTCTGATTAAGTTGTCCATTTAAATACGAATCTAACCATGTTAGTTAAGTTATTGTCACAGGAATAACTGGGTTTTTTTTATTTGTTCTATTCTAGTTCCCGGGATATTGACAAAAATAAATCTGAATTAGTTGAAAATTTAAAACAAAAAATAAACAACCACCTGTTTAAGAAACAAGTTATTATGGGATTTATATACAGTATCAATGTCTGTAAGTGAAAGTTTTGTTCGATTTATCGGGCAGATTTGTTTTTCTAAATCACCTAATTGCTCCTATGATATTTTAGAATTATACAATAAGTTTAGGTATCTTGTATAAGATATAATAATGTCAATCTTTATGCTGTTTATAATTCCTGAAATGTAAGGGCTAATTTATCCACCTATGGTTTGGAAATAAAATTTCTTATAAAGAGGTTCAGGACATTAAGAGTTCAGTGACTGGTATTATAATTCAAATTTGAGGGCAAAAGTTAATGTTAGGTCCGAGAAAAAAATAATATTTTGCAAGTGCCATGTCTTCTTCATCTGGAAATCTGATTTTCTCAGACAATTGAATAGATTATGTTAAGTGGCCAACTGAACTGATTGTGTATTCATACGGGAGGCGGTTTAAAAGAAGGGCTGCTGGCGGAAGACAACTAATAGCCGAGTGGCAAGAAGGCCCGTATCCGTTGTTTGGATGTTTTCACAGTTTAGTGCACTCGGAGTACAGAATGAAGACAGTTTAAGAGATAGGCGTGGTGTGTCTAGCTGTAATCTTGAGGTTCAATTACAGGCATTAGTATGTAATAGCCGTGGCCGCATTACTAACCTAGCCACTTGTCTCCATTAACAACTAGTACCTTACATCTTTGTTTCAAATGAACTGAAATGAAATTAAGTGGAATACGTGTGTTCTTATGATTGTACCCTGCATTTTGCTTTATCCTGAACTTAGTCAAGTTAATAGACAGCAACATCACTTGGAAGTGTTACCTCTAATTCTCTTTTATTATAACAATCTTTCTTATTTTTTATCCTCGTGCCCTTTTATTTTTAAAAAGATTGTTTAAACTCTTCAATAACAGGTAGTTTTTTAATCCCTTTTAAGCTTTTTTCTGTCTAACAAAAAAATGGTATTCAGTATTCTTTTCGATTTCAGTTCTAAAGACCTAAAGCTTCTGGGATTCACTGATTCTTTGGAGTCTTTTATTAAGCTTTTCAAAATCATTTCAAGATTCTCTTTACCTTTTTTATTTACATTCTCTATATAAGAACCATCTCAATCACAGAGAAAGAATGAATTCATGGATTAGTTCTTTATACTGATTGTGTGTTGTAATTGCCTACAGAATACAGGAAGGGAAATCCAGAACCAAGTTACATCTTCGTGAAAGTATTGCCAGAACAATGAACAATTGAACCAGGAGGGAAGTTCTATTTATTCGTTGGATTAGGTTCTCTTATAAAAATGAAAGCACTAATAATATAAATAGTATACTATTGTGAAAGTGACATGGATTTTACCACTATTCATATTTCTATCAAGTAAACAATCAATAGTTCAAGAAAACATTGATTTTCATTTCAGACAACCTATTCATGCATGACTTTTTTTATGTCTTCTATTAATTATTTGACAATTAAAGTTTAATACAGATGAAACAAAAGAAAATGTATTCCAAGCATAGTTTGCTATGAATATAAGAATTATCATGATTTTGCTTCCGAGCTTACCGAAGGTAACGGAAGCTATGTGATCGTTCTGAAGAACGAAAATATTTTAGGTCTCCGATTTCAAAAATTCCAAGACAGAAATCCGTTTCAGACATCAGGGAACATTTTTGGTTCCGTGTCTGTCTGTCGGTCTGTCGGTCTGTCGGTCTGTCGGTCTGTCGGTCTGTCGGTCTGTCGGTCTGTCGGTCTGTCGTTCAATTTTTGCGAACCACCATATCTTAAAAACTACACGTCCAATTTTAATGAAATTTGGATGGTAGGTCATAATTAGCCCATTGTTGGTCCCATATAAGTTTCAACCTTCTGCGCTTATTTGTTTGTCATCCACATGCTCACAAACATACATTTATTTATGGCCATATCTTTAAGAGTAATCATCTGATTTTTATGAAATTTTTATGGTTTGTCGAAAGTAGCCTGCAGATAACACCTGCCTAATTTCAACCTTCTGCGCACTTTAAATCGTGCTAAATTAATATGTCTTATATTATAAAGCCGCATGGCTACTTGACTCACTGACTAACATTAATGTTTACCCACTTCCAGAAGTGCTAGAGGCTTGTGGTTTGCGCCATTCGACGCGCAACGTCCATATTGTGGATCAAAATAACTATACAAAGTTCACTTTTCCCCCTCCTCCCCCCTTAAAAAAATAAAAATGGGTGACTTGATTTTTAAGCTGGTTTGGGGGCTTATTGCGGCTAAACGGTAAGTCGTATTAGAAAATGGATAGCACAAGTGGTGACTGATTTTAAAAGATCTACAACTTTAGTCCTATGAGTTTTTGTCGTATCATCATCGGTTGTACCCTAGATTGTGATAATTTTGTTATTATTTGGTTTTATTTATTTCCATTTTTGTCTTTGAATGGCCATAGTTTCAATAATAGTTGGCCGATTTTATTTCTGATTGCGGCGATTGAATCTCACACTAATGCTCTTTAAATTGAGTATATTTTATTTCATTAGTTCATCCTACTTGCTGAGATCATGAGAGTAAACTTTTTCCCCTGCGCCGTGTCACGTGACCACTTTTGTTTGTTTTTAATATTGTGTCGGATATCATTTTAAAGGCCTTGATATGTACATTAAAGCTATTTTATTTGTTGATTTTTTAAAAATTTTGTACATATACTTTTGTACCGATTTATAATTTTGTTGTAGGTTAAAGGGTTTAAATACTTTTTTGATATTAGGTTTTTTATTTATATGTATTTATTGGTTAAATGAATGCCCTTTTGTATTGTTTGTTTTTTAAAAATATAAATTTGGTACCTCAGAGTACAGGGGGTACAAATGTTAAAGTTAATCTTTTATAATATGATGTATATCGTTGAAAAGCTCTTGCATAGTTGATTAATTTTTGTTATATTCTATTTTGTGTTATTTTTTGTTTTGAGGGGGGTAAAATAAAAAAACTGTCTATACAGCGGTTTCTACGATTTGGTTGCAGTTTTATATTTGTTTATTAAATTAATTATATGTGCGCTAACGTTTGGTGCTTGTTGGAGGCTTTGTTTCTCTAACAAATGTTCAAATTTCATCAACTTTATTAAATCTTTACTGGAACAGTGCCGCGCCGTTCCAACTTTTTGATTATGTTTATCGAGGTATTTTTCTTAATTTGGTATTTTCTTTGCGAGGAAGCTATGTGCCACATTAATTGGCAGAGTATTTTTCTACGTCATCTAACGTTTACATTTAGGTATAATAAGTAAATAATATTAAACATTATTCTTAGTACCTGAAACTACATTGTCAACCCACTTTGTTGATTTTTAGGGTCCGTAGGCAAAACCAAGGACCTTATATTTTCCTGCGTGTGTCTGTCCGTCCGGTCCTCTCGCGTGCTCTCACGGCTACACCTTTCTTCCGATCACTTTGAAATTTGGCATGTATGTGTCTTGTACCTACCCACATATTTTAAAAATATAGCGACTAAAAAAAATATTTTTCAAAAAAATTAGGGTAAAAAAACTTAAGGGTTAAAATTTTTTTATTTTTTTCGACACCGTGAGGGGTATCATATGAAAGGGTACGTCGAGCTGATAACAAAAATATATAATTCTTTGGATATAACTTTGATAGGGCGAGCGTAGGCAAGTTTGAAGTGGGTGTGAAACGTGTCCCCCCCCCCCCCTCTATCTCGCTTATGTGAAGTGCAAAAAATTTGAAAAAATTCTTGAACATTCTTCGACCAAAAGTAAAGATAACACTTTTTGGAAATTTCAAAAAAAATATTTATTTTTAAAATAAAATATTTATTTTAAAATTATATTTTTTATTGACAAAATACTTTTTTTTATAATTATGGTCTTTTCGATGTATTTATATGATTGTAGTCCGGTTCAGTGGCAAAAAAATACTTTATCAGAGTGTGTTTTGAGAATATCAGACCCTTAGAATGGTTCAAAGTAAGCTTTTTAGCATTTTAAAAAATCACCGTTTATACACTTTACAGTTAAACACTATATAGTGTGGCCTACGGACCCTCGCTGTGTGCTGACCAGCACACACTTGACCTGTTTATTTTCTTTATTTCTTAACTATTACAAAATTATATTTTCATTATGCATGATAAATTCTTCATTTTAGACTTATATATTACAGAGAAGAAATATCTTTCTTACAATTATATTGTGCTATGTGTGTAGTATTTTGAGGTATCGGAAACACAGTGACAACTTTGATCAAATATATTTTTTGCGCCTCCAACTTTGATATTTCTCCAATAGAAATGGGTTTTAGATATCAGCAACCAGTTTTTCTCTTACTTGTCCGATTTTAATGAAGAGATTTTGATGAAAGCAGCTCAAAGGTGGTCTCATATTTATTTTAACCTTCTGTGTCTGTATAATTTATACTATCCTTCAACCCGCACTTTGCGTGGGGCTCATACTAGGTATTAGTGGCTATGTTTCCTATAATCATGTAGGCTTAACAACTAAATGAAATGCTTAAATTTTTTTTCCAAAGCCTTCTAGGAATAGAATCAGGATTATATTATAAATCATTTTTAGGTTATAATTTGTATATATATATATTTTTTTTTTTCTATAAAATTGGTGATAACTTTGGTTCTACTCAATATAATATGTTTCATTGAAACCAAGCCTACTACATGCACTACACGTTTGCGCTCACCTCTAAATATAAGTTAATCGATTACGTTATACACGATATATAGATTTCTGTATTATACGTGTACTTCAGAATAGAGCTACGGTATTCCTAATCCTAAATGACAAAATAAATACAATTTCGTTAATAATACAAGTATGAATTCATGGATTAGTATTTTATTCAGATTAATCTTAATAGTAAATGTGACACTGGTTTGCATTAACAGTGTATTTTTGCATTGGAGGGGCTACAGGAAATAATGCGGACGAATTATAAAAACGAATGCCAACAGTGACACTTGTTATAGTTTTTGTTTTATTTTACCATTTTGAGATTTAAAAGCTATAATCAATTTCCAGGGTTTTTTTTACTTTCTCGTTAAAAGAGAAAGTAAAGTGATGGCGCAAAATTTTGATTTTAAGATTTTGGTGGAATTACACATTTTGAGGTCCCCTGAGTCCAAAAAGTTGTTTTTTAAAAATGTCCGTCTATTGACTGTCTGTCGTCCATGACAGACGACCAGGAGCATAAACTTCTGGGCCGATTTTGACCTAATTCGGGATACATGATCAGAAAAATCACCCCGAGGCGATATTGAGAAATGAATTTTAGCTCCGATTTTGATTAAAAAATTCTAAAATTTAGTCTATTTGCATACGAATCTAATGATATAAGTCGTTTTCCCAGGGAAAAATCTAGTTTCTCAGATATTGATGAAAATAAATGATTTTGTTTTTTGATTGTCTGATTTTGTTGAAACAGAAACAAGAAGTTTCTATGAGATCTGGGACCGATTTTTTCATAATATGCTCTTTTTATCAATAATTTTTCGTGACCGTCTATAAATAATTCAAATGCAAGTAATATCCATGGTATAAATATAATAACGAAAAAACATGATAATTCAATAAACAAATACAATTTTAAGTTGCAAAGCCAAAGAAATCCTTGTCGGTATCGGTAAAAGAATCACGAGTAGTGACTCTTCTTTTCTTGGTTAAAATAGAAACTGTGATGTTACCTGTAAAGTACAGTTATTAGATATTCTGTAAAAATAAGAAAATATAAACTAGGTAAATAACGGTGGAAACAAACTCCTGAAACTTAAGAAAAAACACATCTTTCAAAAGAATTGTTGAAAGCCTGAGCGAGAAGTGATAGGACGAAAAAAGGTGGGACGTTTATGCTACTAGTGTCGATACCTAGTCATAGTTCACTATGACTAGTCACTGTGTTAGTGGCGAAACAGACGTCATATCTCGTAGAAGGTCCTTACTCGCCTCTTCGACGTGTACTTAAAACGTTATTCTATTGAAAACTGAAAATTAGGCTTATTTTAAGAATTAAACATATTCTCTATATACTTTTGGATATAATATAAAAATATGAGTTTCAATAATCTAGTTTGGTAATAGGTTAAAGTCAAGGGGTAGATATAAAAACGATCTAATAGTGGCTGATCAAAGGCATCATAACAAGAAGAGTGCTAATTGCCGTCTTTTTAATTTATAATGTATTATGTACAATTAAAAAGAATAATACAGTGTGGGCCATAAAAACCGCACTTTTTTAAAAATTTATAGCTCAGCTTCTGTAGTAGATAGAGATATGGGGTTTGAGGGGTCTGAAAACTATATTCTTCTGCTTTAAATTTCATATGTATAACTTTAAAAACGATTGGGTGAGAGCCACGTAATGCAGGTTAGAAATAGGGTCTTAAACAAAATCTTTTTTCGGGTTATAATCATTGTCTGGGTATTATAGTTTTGATAAAATAAATTACCATATTGTGGAGAGGGGGGGGGGGGGGGTTCTTTGCAGGAAAGTGTGTAACAAAAAAATATACTTTTTTACAATTGTTGCTCGGTTGGAGTCGTCAACCTCTACAATTGTCCGTTTTTTATTTCAAATTTTCTTATGATATCGATCGTTTTAGCTTCAGATTATCTCAGCTATCGATAATTCCCCTATCGATACCTGCGACGATACAATTTTTGGATGACGGGACGACGCCAGGGAGACGCTATTTTTGTGCTCTCGTGAATTTTCTTGAGTAAAAGAAGTTTTCTCGGTAGAGGATTTTGTGGAATTTTGCCTCATTTTGGGGATTTACGGAGTTCTAGTGGATGCAGGTGCTGTCGGTTGAAGAGCCTTTGAAGTCGGGACGTTCTTTTGTATTTTCCTTATATTTCTTCTTTTAGTTCGCCACATTTGGATTAAGTGAGAGGTGTGTGAGAACAAAGTTTTTTAGGCCACCCTGTACATTATATTATACTATGTTTACTACACCTAAATAAAAATTGCAGATACATATTATTACATACAGTCCGTCATATTAATGAAAGCAAAGTGGAGAAAAACAAGACATTTATACAAAACAAGTATTCTCTATTCGCCTATTTTATATACTTTAATGTTTTTATTGTCAAATTTTTGTATACTTTTACAACCTCTGATTGTCACATTTACCTAATTGTTTCCCCGTTTTTAAAATTTGTCAAAACTCTATTGCATTTACCTCCATGCTTACCAAAGGTATCGGAACCTATGGGTCGTCCTGAACCTTTTATATGGCTCTGATTTCATTAATTCCAGCAAAGAAATCCATTTCAGACTTCAGGGAACAATTTTGGTCCTTGTCTGTCTCTCGATCTGTGTCTGTCACTCAATTTTTGTGAACCAACATTTCATAAAATGCGTGCGCAGACCTTTCGTTACCTTCAGTAAAGCTAAGCAAAATTATATAAATTTTAGACAATAAAAAGCTATAATATCATAAAATCGTTAAAATATATAAAATAGAATGTAAGGAAGCTATGTGACTCACTAATTAGTATAAAATATAGTGTTTTAATAATATTTAAAAGGCTCTCTTAATTACAAAGTTGTTGGTGTCTGGTAAAAATGCCCCTACATTTATTTAAAAAAAGAAAAGGAATTGCAACACAGGATGATTATGATTAGAATCCCAGGGAGGTGAGGGATGTTTCACACTAATATTATATCTTCATGTGTAATATAGCCTAATGTAGGGTTTGTCGGATAAGACATGAAATAAAATACAAAACAGATATTGAGTTAATTTTACCATTTATAAAAATGATGTCATTATGAAAACTGAAAGAATGTTGATTTTTATAAAAACCATTTATTTTCAAATATTGTTTTTGTTTTTAGCAATGAACTTTTTGGTTTGGAAAAATTACAGTCGGGGTATTAAAAACTTAATAGACACCAGGTTTATTTTTATGTCAGCTTGTAGTGGGTAAAAGATAATTGTATCGTAAGTATTGTATGCAATACTAGGGATTGTAAAGGTCAGAGTGGCTGGTAGCTGGGCTCCTCCAGGGACAACTAAAACCGGTTTATTACAGTGAAAAAAACAAAAAACAAAAAAACTTCTACTTGAAGCGAAATTGGGTCTGCCACGAGTTTCGTTAACTAAGATATAGTTCCTTTAATGAGCTCTATAGAAATACTAAAATAGAAAGTTAATCTAATCAATCCCCACACTTTTGACAAATAATTAAATGACTTTTTTGTTTAATTATTTACTACAGACCTACATACAATCGTCTACATATATGTGTTCTAAAAATTTATGTATAATATTGAATAATGTATATTAATATTTTGGGTATTCATTTACAGTCCAGGAGATAGCGTGCAAAAAAGTGTCATCAAGCTAGAAGTTTGTGTATAAGTGAATGTTTTGGTGCCTAATATAAGTTAGTCTGCAGGATATAGCTTGGCAATAAGTATTTGAAACAACAAACCGGTGGAGAGCGGCCATGTCCCGCCCTTTTTGGTGGACAATGTGATTTCCATGATCCTGAGTACAAAATTACTTACTAAACCGCATAAATAAAATTGATGATAGTTCGTCACTTAACAGGATAGTCAGTCAAAAATTACTCCAAATCAAAGAGGTCATCAATTAAATGACAGACTACCATCAACTTGATTTTTGGTCTACAAATCGCATTGTCGCGTCTTAAAATCGCATTGTCCTCCAAAAAGGGCGGGACCATAGCCACTCTCCGCCGGTTTGTTCTTTTCAAATGCGAATTGCCAGGCTATGACCCGCAGACAAACTCAGCCGACCATATAATATTCTTAAAAGGCACCACATCATTTACATTTACACATAATTCCACCTTGATGTTAGTCAGACATTTTTTTGCACGTTATCTCCTTGACTATTATTTATTTTATGCATATTACGTAAGTAGTGGCTAAATGAATATAAGAGAGCCTAGTATATTATTATACAATATAAATGGATCTATTTGCCTCATATTGAGTTTTGATGCATCCACATTTTCTTTTACAGTACTTCTGGATTTGGTAAACTCTTCAATTCTGCACTCAAGTCAAGTATTTGTACTTGAAACCACTAAGGAGGCACGCTGTTATTTTAACCCGACGTGCTTAAACTTCTAATGAAATCTCAATGTCAGAGGGCAGGGTGGAATCCGGTGTAAGGATTGGAACTCGTTAACGGTTAAGACTGTAGACGGGGTGACAAACGGGGACATAACAGTGAATTTGATTTACTAGGAATAAAATGTTTTTAATAAAAATAGACAATGTCTGAATTGCAAATAATAATTTGAGTGAACAATAAAGTTAGTTTATGATTATAAAAATTAAGTTCTAAACATTTTTTATTATTCATAGATTTATTTACGTTTTTTAAAAAAAAAAAAATTATTATCGTAAATAGGTTATCCACGAAATTTCCACATCTTTGCAAAATGGACGAGTATGATAGAAAGTAGGAAGGCGATTATCATAAATGATGAGTTTAAACACAAAAGTAAAAATATTTATGTTAATTTTCTTCTACAATTGTGTCTTATCTTATTCGAAAGTACAAAAAGAACTTTTCCGTCAAGTATACAAGGTTAATTGTAAACTAGAGAAAAGAATGTCATCAAGTTACTAATTAAGATCTAAATAACATTGTTTGCTTGAAAAAAATGTGTGTATTGTATATAAATATACACACACACACATATATATATATATATACTAGCTGACCCGGCAAACGTTGTTTTGCCATATAAAATATTTCTAGTGAATAATTTGGTAGTTAAATAAAAAATAACTAACTTATTAAGTAAGTGTATGGGGTCATGATCTATGACTGAGAAATGGAGTGCTGTGAACAATGACAGCCTATCAAAATAATAATAGACCAAGCATATATTTATTAATAATTCATTTTACTTTATTAACTTAAATAGTATATATTTAAAATGATATGTCTTAAAAGTTATATGTACATTAAAAAATGTTATCCATATTTGCTATCACTAATTGTGATAATTTAAAAAAATCAATATCAATCTCTAAGTACAATGGATTGTATGATATTATATTTAATAATTTATTCATAATAATAATTATTTTTAAATTTAAAATGTAATCCCTACTCCGTGCTGTTTCCTAGGTGAGAAGTGACGCCGGTAGACGCCCATTGATAATTTATCAGTTATCCACCACTGAGAGTTGAAGATTATTAAAGTACAAATATTGCTATTAACAAATGGGGGTTGGTGGTAAGAAGGTAAAAAATTCAGGTGGTCCACTCTTATCACTTAGGGCTATAAAAAATAGTTTATCTACGATTGATACGAAATATAAACATTATATCTCTGTTTAGATGCGTAGAAAGTGATTATTTACGTACTTGTATTCATTGCGCATGCACATCTCATGGTTCTGAAGAATTCCTCTTCTTTACCACGCTAGCGCGGTAAAGAAGAGGAATTCTTCAGCTTTACGCACGATTAGCAAGTTTGTATACGTTTAACAAAACTAATTTGCTATTATTTTATTAACGTAACTGTTTATATCGAGTTTTTAGTGGAAAGCAATGAATGAATCAAGTGGCTTTGAAGAAAATGTAGAGAATAATACTCCTCCAGAAATAATTAATTCGGAAAAAAATACAACTCAAGATTAATGTCATCTTTATCAAGGGAAGAGATACGAACTTACATACAGCAAGTTTATTTTTTTTTCTGTATTTATTATTTAAATCTAACAATCGTAGATAAAGTACGGTACGATACTCGTGGGAAAACGGTATTTTGCATTGCTCGTGTGGTTTTACTACCCTCGCTATCGCTCGGGTGCAAACTCCACACTCGCATGCAAAATGCTACTTTCCACACTCGACGCGTAATGTACTATTACGACCTATTCTCAGACCTACCGAATGTTAACAAAAAATTTCTGTTCTAGCCTGACCCGCCAAACGTTGTTTTGCCGTATTAATTATTTCTATTGAATATTTTAGAAGTTAATTAAAAATAACCAACTCATTGTAAGTGTGAGGAGATGTGGTCTATAACTGAAAGAGGAATGGAGCGCTATGGACGATGAGGCCTATCAAAATGGTGAGAAAGGTTATTGTGTGAGAATGATATGAGACCGGCTTCGTTCACATCCCTACTCCGAACTGTTTGCTGGGTGAAAAGTGAACCCGGAAGACGCCTGGCGGGGATAACTGATCAATTGATAATAATAATTACAATAACCGAGAAATTAATTAAATAACCGAGCAAACAGCAATAATTTTTACATTTTTATATTTTTGTCTAATTGTTATCTAATGTTACCTAATTGTTATCTCATTGTTATTATTAGTTTTGTTATTTAATTGTTAATTTAAATTTTGAATATTAATTTCAGTATTTATTTATTCTCTTTCATAGTTATTTATTGAATCCTTTGCTGTTTCTTAGATGTATTAAGTAGCTTTTTTTCTAGTCATTTATTAGTACTTTTATGGAAATTTGTTGTTAATTCATTTATGTATTTTATGTAAATGTTTATTCAAGAGTACCTCTCCTGTGGCCCTGCTGTCAGAGGACTCTTTTTTTAAAAAAAATAAAAATAATAAATTGATCAGTTATCGATCACTGAGAGTTAAAGATTATTACAGTTATAATATCACTATTAAAAAATGGAGGTTGGTTGGAGGTATAAGGGTGAAAATTAAGGGTTATATGTAAACTCCCAGTCAAAATTAACGCACCACTTTTATATGCTTACACAAAAGTCGTTCAATTAGGATCTTCTAGCGAATTTTCAAAGAAAATTACGCTATTGCAATGGCTTCAAAATTTTTGTAATGAGAATTTTTGAAATTTTTTTTCATGGAAATCCGTTTTAGACCATTCTGAATCGATTCCTAAAATTTAACACTTTTTTTTATGTATGTATATATGTGTCACTCCAGACGATATCTCCCCTTAGGATACACTTAAAAATTTTAAAATGTCAATAATATCAAAAGAAAGGATGAGTTCGTTGGCCAGAATTTTTGGAGTTCATTTAGGGGACAAATTTTTACAATTTAGGGTCAAAAATAGCATAAAAAACAATTTTATGGTTTTTTCCATTTTACCCCCCTTTTATATGAAACTATGATAAAAGTGTACATAACAACAATTACTGTACTCTTAAAGAGCTTTCCAACGACATGCATCTTGAAGGGTAAATACTATTTTGACTTTTGTACCCCGTACCCCTGTGTACCAATTTTTTTTTTTCACCCATGCAAATTCTAAACCAACATTTTCCTATATTATCATAAGCCAATAATACGCAGATTTCTTTTTGCCTCTGTCGATCATATCCACACTCCTGGAGCCGCAGAAAAGCTCTGAGATTGTGAGATGCACTCTTAGTCGACCACCAACCTTTTGAGAAAAGCCTTTTTTAACCCATCACTACGGGTTTAATCGCTTTCTCCATAGTTAAATTAGGAGGTCTATTCTTGTTGACACAATCAAACATCTATATTATGAATAACTACGTGAGAGCTCTCATTTAATCAACTGCAAATAACAATGAATCATTTATGATGATGATTAAATATAATTAATTTATGATATATAATTAATGATGATGATTACATATGAGATGATGATTAATGATGATTATTAATGAATCATTAAACATCAGTATAATTAGAAATAGTCCAAACAGAGAAATATAAAGGTGGTGCGTTAATTTTGACGGGGAGTGTATTTTTAATCCACTGAGTGTTAAAGATTATTACAGTACTAATATCGCTATTAAAAATAGAGGTTGATGGTAAAAATTTAGTATAACGGTGGTAAAAAAAAGGGGGAAAATTTAGGGTTATAAGCATTTTTTAATGCCAAATCATAAAAAAAAAATTAGAAATTTTTGTTAAAAAAAAAACAAAAAATATTTTTTTTTTAAAGGGGGGGGGGGGGGAGGAGGGGAAACCTCATAATTAGGGGTGGTAAAAAGGTAAAAATTTAGGGTTAAAAGTATTTGTTAATGCCAAATCATAAAATAATAAAATTAAAAAGAAATGACCTAAAAATGAAGAAAATTAAATTTTGGGGGGGCCTCCCTCAACACTGAGGGGTGGTAAAAAGGTAAAAATTTAGAGTTATAAGTATTTTTTAATGCCAAATCATAAAATAATAAAATTAAAAAACTTTGGCCAAAAGTTTTAAATAATAAAATTTTGGGGGGGCCCCCCCTCATCACTGAGTGGTGGTAAAAAGGTAAAAATTAAGGGTTATAAGTATTTTTTAATGCCAAATCTTAAAAAAATGAAATACAAAATGTTTGTATAAAATATCAAAAAATAAAATTTTGGGGGGGCCCCCCTTATTACTTAGGGGCATAAAAAATAGATAACATCCTATTCTCAGACCTACCGATCAATACAAAAAAAAAATCATCAAAATCGGTCTAGCCGTTTCGGAGGAGTTCGGGATCAAACACCGTGGCCGAGAATTTTATATATATATATACTAGCTGACCCGGCAAACGTTGTTTTGCCATATAAAATATTTCTAGAGAATAATTTGGTAGTTAAATAAAAAATAACTAACTTATTGTAAGTGTGTGGGGACGTGATCTATGACTGAGGAATGGAGCGCTGTGAACAATGACAGCCTATCAAAATAATAATAGACGAAGTATATATTTATCAATAATTCATTTTACTTTATTAACTTAACCCATTCAATGCGGGTGGATCTACTGTGGATCCATTTCGTGCTAACGTGCCTGGCGGGTGAATCCACAGTGGATCCAAGCCCTCCCTTTCAGCCCTCTGTAGCTCTATTCTCCGTGCCTCGAGTAGAACCACCTTGCAAGGCTCCGTCAGGCCCGCTGACGTTTGTATCCACAGGGGATCCAAGAATTTTATTTTATTTATTTTTTTTTTTTAATTAACTGTTAAAGTTTCTATTTAGTCACTCAGGTAGGTTCATGAATTAGATTACGTATTCAATGGGTAAGTAGTATATATTTAAAAATATAGCTCTTAAAAGTTATATATACACTAAAAAATGTTATCCATGTTTGCTATCACAAATTATGATAATTTAAAAAAATCAATATCAATCTCTAAGTGCAATGGTTTGTATGATATTATATTTAATAATTTAATCATAATAATTATTATTTATAAATTTTAAATGTAATCCCTACTCCGTGCTGTTTCCTGGGAGAGAAGTGACGCCGGTAGACGCCTGGCGGGGATATCTGGTCGATTGATAAATTGATCAGCTATCCACCACTGAGAGTTGAAGATTATTTAAGTACAAATATGACAATTAACAAATGGGGGTTGGTGGTAAAAAGGTAAAATTTAAAGATTATAATTATTTTTTAAAGCCAAATAATAATAAAAAAAGAAATTAAATTAAAAAATGTTGTCCAAAAAATATAAAATTCAGGTGGTCCACTCTTATCACTTAGGGCTATAAAAAATAGTTTATCTACGATTGATACGAAATATAAGCATTATATCTCTGTTTAGATGCGTAGACGTAGAAAGTGATTATTTACGTACTTGTATTCATTGCACATGCGCGTCTCATGGTTCTGAAGAATTCCTCTTCTTTACCGCGCTAGCGGTTGTTTACATCTAACAAAACTAATTTGCTATTCTTTTATTAAAGTAACTGTTTATATCGAGTTTTTAGTGAAAAACAATGAATGAATCAAGTGGCTTTGACGAAAATATTGAGAATAATACTCCTCCAGAAATAATTAATTTGGCAAAAAATACAACTCAAGATTAATGCCATCTTTATCAAGAGAAGAGATACGAACTTACATACAGCAAGTTTATTTTTTTCTGTATTTATTATTTAAATCTAACAATCGTAGATAAAGTACGGTACGCAACACGTGCGAAACGGCATTTTGGATTGCTCGTGTGGTTTTACTACCCTCGCTGTCGCTCGGGTGCAAACTCCACACTCGCATGCAAAATGCTACTTTCCACACACGACGCGTAATGTACTATTACGACCTATTCTCAGACCTACCGAATGTACACAAAAAATTTCTGTTCTAGCCTGACACGCCAAACGTTGTTTTGCCGTATTAATTATTTCTATTGAATATTTTAGAAGTTAATTAAAAATAACTAACTCATTGTAAGTGTGGGGATGTGGTCTATGACTGAAAGAAGAATGGAGCGCTATGGACGATGAGGCCTATCAAAATACTGAGTAAGCTTATTGTGTGAGAATGATATGAGACCGGCTTCGTTCACATCCCTACTCCGAACTGTTTGCTGGGTGAAAAGTGAACCCGGAAGACGCCTGGCGGGGATAACTGATCGATTGATAATCATAATTACAATAACCGAGAAATTTATTAAATAACCGAGCAAACAGCAATAATTGTTATCTAATGTTACCTAATTGTTATCTCATTGTTGTTATTAGTTTTGTCATTTAATTGTTAATTTAAATTTTGAATATTAATTTGAGTATTTATTTATTCTCTTTCATAGTTATTTATTGAATTTTAATCCTTTGCTGTTTCTTAGATGTATTAAGTAGCTTTTTTTCTAGTCATTTATTAGTACTTTTATGGAAATTTTTTGTTAATTCATTTATGTATTTTATGTACATGTTTATTCAAGAGTGCCTCTCCTGTGGCCCTGCTGTCAGAGGACTCTTTAAAAAATAAAAAAATAAAAAAAAATAATAAATAAATAAAAATTGAGCAGTTATCGATTACTGAGAGTTAAAGATTATTACAGTTATAATATCACTATTAAAGAATGGAGATTGGTTTGAGGTAGAAGGGTGAAAATTTAGGGTTATATATAAACTCCCCGTCAAAATTAACGCACCACTTTTATATGCTCACACAAAAGTCGTTCAATTAGGATCTTTTTTCTATTGTTTTCATCTCGGGCAGACCTATTTTGCCTCTGTCGATCATATCAACACTCCTGGAACCACCGAAAAGCTCTGAGATTGTAGTGAGATGCACTCTTAGTCGACCACCAACCTTTTGAGAAAAGCCTTTCTTAACCCATCACTACGGGTTTAATCGCTTTCTCCATAGTTAAATTAGGAGGTCTATTCTTGTTGACACAACCAAACATCTGTATTATGAATAACTACGTGAGAGTTCTCAATTAATCAACTGCAAATAACAATTAATCATTTATGATGATGATTAAATATAATTAATTTATGATATATAATTAATGATGATGATTAAATATGATTAACGATGATAATAACATATGAGATGATGATTATTAATGAATCATTAAACATCAGTATAAATTAGAGATAGTCCAAACAGAGAAATATAAAGGTGGTGCGTTAATTTTGACGGGGAGTGTATTTTTGATCCACTGAGTGATGAAGATTATTTATTTATTTATTTGTTTTTTGAAGGGTGTTGGACTGCTTGGTCATATACACCCAGGTGTTGAAGATTATTACAGTACTAATATCGGTATTAAAAATGGAGGTTGGTGGTAAAAATTTAGTATAACGGTGGTAAAAAAAAGGGTAAAACTTTAGGGTTATAAGTATTTTTTAATGCCAAATCATAAAAAAATTAAATTAAAACATTTTGTCCAAAAAATGAAAATTAATTTTGGTTTTAGGGGGGCCTTATCACTTAGGGGTGGTAAAAAGGTAAACATTTAGGGTTATAAGTATTTTTAATGCCAAATCATAAAATAATAAAATTAAAAATGATGCTAAAAAAATTTAAAAAAATAATTTTGGGGGGCCTCCCTCATCACTGAGGGGTGGTAAAGTTATAAAAATTTAGGGTTATTAGTATTTTTTTAATGCCAAATCATAAAATAATAAAATTAAAAATGATGCTAAAAAAATTTAAAAAAATAATTTTGGGGGGCCTCCCTCATCACTGAGGGGTGGTAAAGTTATAAAAATTTAGGGTTATTAGTATTTTTTTAATGCCAAATCATAAAATAATAAATAAAAAAATGTTAGCCTAAAAATTAAAAAAATTAAATTTTGGGGGGGCCCCCTCTCATCACTGAGTGGTGGTAAAAAGGTAAACATTTAGGGTTATAAGTATTTTTTAATGCCAAATCTATAAAAAATAAAACAAAAAATGTTTGTCCAAAAAATCAAAAAATAAAATTTTGGGGGGGCCCCCCTTATTACTTAGGGGCATAAAAAATAGATAACATCCTATTCTCAGACCTACCGATCAATACAAAAAAAAAATCATCAAAATCGGTCTAGCCGTTTCGGAGGAGTTCGGGATCAAACACCGTGGCCGAGAATTTTATATATATAGACTAGCTGACCCGGCAAACGTTGTTTTGCCATATAAAATATTTCTAGTGAATAATTTGGTAGTTAAATAAAAAATAACTAACTTATTGTAAGTGTGTGGGGACGTGATCTATGACTGAAATAGGAATGCAGCGCTGTGAACAATGACAGCCTATCAAAATAATAATTGATCAAGCATTTATTTTTTAATTCATATTACTTTATTAACTTTTAAGAGGTATATATTTAAAATTATATCTCTTATAAGTTATATATGCATTAAAAAATGTTATCCATATTTGCTATCAATAATTATGATAATTAAAAAAAATCAATATCAATCTCTAAGTGCAATGGATTGTATGATATTATATTTAATAATTTAATAATAATAAAAATTTATAAATTTAAAATGTAATCCCTACTCCGTGCTGTTTGCTGGGTGAGAAGTGACGCCGGTAGACACCTGGCGGGGATAACTGATCGATTAATAATTGATCAGTTCTCCACCACTGAGAGTTGAAGATTATTACAGTACTAATATCGATATTAACAAATGGAGGGTTGGTGGTAAAAGGGTAAAAATTTAGGATTATAAGTATTTTTTAATGCCAAGTAATAAAAAAAAAAATTAAATTAAAAAATGTTGTCCAAAAAAGAAAAAAATCAGGTGGTCCACTCTTATCACTTAGGGCTATAAAAAAATAGTATTACGACCTATTCTCAGACCTACCGAATGTACACAAAAAATTACTGTTCTAGCCTGACCCGCCAAACGTTGATTTGCCGTAATTTCTATTGAATATTTTGGAAGTTAATTAAAAATAACTAACTCATTGTAAGTGTGAGGAGATGTGGTCTATGACTGAAAGAGGAATGGAGCGCTATAGACGATAAGGCCTAGCAAAATAGTGAGTAAGCTTATTGTGTGAGAATATGAGACCGGCTTCGTTCACATCCCTACTCCGAACTGTTTGCTGGGTGAAAAGTGAACCCGGAAGACGCCTGGCGGGGATAACTGATCGATTGATAATAATAATTACAATAACCGAGCAAACAGCAATAATTTTTGTCTAATCATTATCTAATGTTACCTAATTGTTATCTCATTGTTGTTATTAGTTTTGTCATTTAATTGTTAATTTAAATTTTGAATATTAATTTGAGTATTTATTTATTCTCTTTCATAGTTATTTATTAAATTTTAATCCTTTGCTGTTTTATAGATGTATTAAGTAGCTTTTTTTCTAGTCATTTATTAGTACTTTAATGGATTTTTTTTTTAATTCATTAATGTATTTTATGTACATGTTTATTCAAGAATGCCTCTCCTGTGGCCCTGCTGTCGACTCTTTTTTTTTAAAAAAAAATAAAAATAATAAATAAATAAAAATTGATCAGTTATGGATCACTGAGAGTTAAAGATTATTGCAGTTATAATATCACTATTAAAAAATGGAGGTTGGTTGGAGGTAGAAGGGTGAAAATTAAGGGTTATATGTAAACTCCCTGTCAAAATTAACGCACCACTTTTATATGCTTACACAAAAGTCGTTCAATTAGGATCTTTTAGCGAATTTTCAAAGAAAATTACGCTATTGCAATGGCTTCAAAATTTTTGTAATGCGAATTTTTGAAAACTTTTTCCATGGAAATCCGTTTTAGACCATTCTGAATCGATTCCTAAAATTTAACACTTTTTTTTATGTATGTATGTATATATGTATGTATATATGTGTCACTCCAGACGATATCTCCCCTTAGAATGCACTTAAAAATTTCAAATAATTTTAAAATGTCAATAATATCAATAGAAAGGATGAGTTCGTTGGCCAGAATTTTTGGAGTTCATTTAGAGGTCAAATTTTTACAATTTAGGGTCGAAAATAGCATAAAAACGTGTTTTTACATTTTACCCCCCTTTTATATGAAAATATGATAAAAGTGTACATAACAACAATTACTGTTCTCTTAAAGAGCTTTCCAACGACATGCATCTTGAAGGGTAAATACGATTTTGACTTTTGTACCTCGTACCCCTGTGTATCAAATTTTTTTTTCACCTATGCAAATTCTAAACCAAAATTTTCCTATATTATCATAAGCCAGAAATACGCAGATTTCTTTGAAAATTCGCTCATTAAGTCATGGTGCATGACTGGACTTTTTTTCTATTGTTTTCATCTCGGGCAGACCTATTTCGCCTCTGTCGATCATATCCACACTCCAGGAACCGCCGAAAAGCTCTGAGATTGTAGTGAGATGCACTCTTAGTCGACCACCAACCTTTTGAGAAAAGCCTTTCTTAACCCATCACTACGGGTTTAATCGCTTTCTCCATAGATAAATTAGGAGGTCTATTCTTGTTGACACAACCAAACATCTGCATTATGAATAACTACGTGAGAGCTCTCATTTAATCAACTGCAAATAACAATGAATCATTTATGATGATGATTAAATATAATTAATTTATGATATATAATTAATGATGATGATTACATATGAGATGATGATTAATGATGATTATTAATGAATCATTAAACATCAGTATAAATTAGAGATAGTCCAAACAGAGAAATATAAAGGTGGTGCGTTAATTGACGGGGAGTGTATTTTTGATCCACTGAGTGTTGAAGATTATTACAGTACTAATATCGCTATTAAAAATGGAGGTTGGTGGTAAAAATTTAGTATAACGGTGGTAAAAAAAAGGGTAAAAATTTAGGGTTATCAACCTCATACTTACGGGGTGGTAAAAAGGTAAACATTTAGGGTTATTATTATGTTTTAATGCCATATCATAAAATAATATAATTAAAAAACTTTGGCCAAAAAATTCAAAAAATTCAATTTTGGGGGGCCCCCCCTCATCACTGAGTGGTGGTAGAAAGGTAAAAATTTAGGGTTATTAGTATTTTTTAATGCCAAATCTATAAAAAATAAAATAAAAAATGTTTGTCCAAAAAATCAAAAAATAAAATTTTGGGGGGCCCCCCTTATCACTTAGGGGCATAAAAAATAGATAACATCCTATTCTCAGACCTACCGATCAATACAAAAAAAAATCATCAAAATCGGTCTAGCCGTTTCGGAGGAGTTCGGGATCAAACACCGTGGCCGAGAATTTTATATATATAGATATATATATATATATATATATATATATATATATATATATATATATATATATATATATATATATATATATATATATATATATATATATATATATACATATATTATGTTGAAATAGATTTCAACATAAGTCTAAACCAATAATGATTTATTTATCTAGGTTTAGAAGAATGGAGATTTTTTTCACTATAAAATAAACCAATAGTTGACTTTTCTCAACAAATATTGGTGCAATTTGAAATTAAGCACATCTGTAATAGTCCCTCATTTGCTTAGATTGTGCACTCTCCTTCTATTTGATAATAATCTGTGATTATTATATTTATTATTTCATGTATGGCAATATCATTTGATTAAAGCAAAATTATACGAGTATTATGTACACCTTTTACTTTGTTCTAAATGTTAATTATACAAAAAAAAAAAAAATGTATTAGACCAACCTCAGTTCAGACATATATTATAAGTCTCAGTTCAAAATATATAAATGTTGAGTTCCAAATTGAATAAAATCTGTTATATTTTAGAGTTTTGTACTTACAACTTTATAATAACTGATAACCACTTTGTTTGAAGTTGCTGGATTATAAATGATAAAATGTTTCACATCTTAACCTAAAGCTCAATATTAGGAATTTATCAATTCTCTTGATAAAATATGAATTCTGTCATGCCCATGTCATCAATTATTCTTACTAGTTTGCGTGACTTGATTTTTCAATAATTCAAAATGGTTTTGGGGAAAGACCCCTAAAGAGAACCCTTGAACCCTATAACATTAAGGAAAAATTGTAGAATAATTTTCTGCTAAAATATTAAAATGTTCAATTCTTCCCAGGTATAATTTTAATCTACATCAAAATATGGGGTATATAAATGAAATTGTACATTAAGAATTAAGTAATCTAGTCAGTTATCCAAGCTAGAGCAATCTATATATCAAAGTGAAGATATGTGCAGGATTCCCTAAATCTCTGCTGGTATCTGGTAGCAATTTTAATGAAGAAATCATTTAGGGACAAGCGTAAATCAAGTATGCAGTGTGTACATGTGTTAGGTCATTTTCTAACATTGCTGCTTTTGGGAATGAATGTATCTTTGATATACATTTTTGCTTTGTTAATGATAAATAATTACTATTATTTATATTATAATAATAATTATAGTTAATAATTAGGGCTATATATATAGCAGCAATAAATATTTGTTTCTACGAATTAAAATTTAATTCTGGCTATGGTAACTATACAAATTTAATGTTTATTTTACTTATATTAATATTTATTACTACAAATATTTATTATATTTATTTATACTTCTTTCTATATCCTCATATAATGATGTAGAATAACTTGGACTCAATTATTTAAAGTTTAACTTTCTTTCAAGGACATGTGTCTAAAATTAATAAATAATTCAATTATCTCAAGATAATTCAAGACATGATATAATTTTAGTTTGAGTTAACTGCATATCATGTGGATTACTTTTTTGTATTAATAAATAAACTAAAACTAATTTTCTATCTCTCATAAAAACGTCTCAGTAATGTATTGTTGTATTCTTGGAAAATTATAGATTCAATTAATTTTTAATGTTTTTATGGACTAAATTATTATAAGTATGGTTTTATTTTTAATTTTATTTCAAGAAAATAAGACCATGAATAACTTAGGATAATAATATGGGAGAATAATTTCCGTTCACTACAATTGACATAAATTAACTAGTATGATATTCATATAAAAATGAGAGGATAAAATTGTTATTTCGTCCCTAACACTTTTATTCAAGAAGAATGTCACAGATCATGGTGAGTAAAAGTGGTGGTTAAGGTATTAATTTTATTAGTAATTATAATATCTGTGTCCTATGTTTTATTTTAACACGTTCCACCTTCTTATTATACAATATATATTTTTTAAGAATGCTATTAAATCTGTAGCTGTGTGAACTAATGTCCGAGAAGTAAAAGTCTAGAGGTCCTTTCATTTATATAAAGCCTACGTGTGTGAGAGTGCTAACCAATGTTTCATCCTGATCCTGATCTTAATATTTTCTGGATTAAACTAAACCATGTATATTTAAAAAATATCATGATTTATTAACCTATTCATTCACATGTTTTCCTAAGATTAATTTTAATGATTAAAGCGTAAGTATTAAATTATATTTTGTTTGTTTTAGGAATCAAATAAGATTATAACAACCAACATAATATACATTAGAAAGTGTGGATGTCTAAATACAGGATCTTGGTTTTCTCTATTTACTTCATCATTAATCACAATTATTTGATTTGTATCTTCTATTGAATTCGCATTGCCAGTATGAATATTCATAAATATTAAAATAAAAAAATTGTAGCCTCTTTATTTTAATATATTCTGGAGAATGGGAGTTCACATTCAACCCCAGAACGACACACTTATTATTTTTTTACGTAAACTCCACACAGCGACACCCCAATTAATTAATGGGTTAAATTAATTAATAAACATTTTCCTTTTTAATTATTTATATATTTATTTAAACATAATTTGTCAACTTTACTGTAGCTTTAATTTTGATCAAAGCAAATAAGGATTTTAAAATTAAATAGTATACACATATATTTTCATCAACATTATTTTTTAGAAAAATTTGTACTTTAAATATAAAATTATAT
This sequence comes from Gerris lacustris, assembly GCA_951217055.1. Lineage (NCBI taxonomy): Eukaryota > Metazoa > Arthropoda > Insecta > Hemiptera > Gerridae > Gerris > Gerris lacustris. The sequence goes on from OX578276.1 coordinate 114,516,741, forward strand.
AAAATCTGGATTTCGTTAGATTGGGTAAATATTTTTTTCATATATAAAATATTAAGAGTTGTTTTACAGAAAACAGAAACAAAAATTATAAAACAAATTATAGCATTTCTTATACATATTCTGTCAAAGTTAAACATTTATTGCCATAAATCTTTACTTAGATCCACTAAACCTCAACTTGACAGAAGTTATATTGTCTACTAATGGTAATAAAAAGCTTTATCTTGGAACTTTAGACAGTCTTAACAATTTCAGCAGCTAAACAAAAAATATAAAATAAGTTTTTTAATACAATATAAAAATAAGACAACTAACTGTGGTATGTGAAACAATTACGTAAATGGCACACAGGGGTCTGTGGGACCCCAACTCTAATTCTAATGAATACTGAAAAAAAAAAAATTCTAATAACATAGGTATTGTTACACAGAAAGGTTCAAAGGTAAATTAGAAGGGAGTCTAGGTTTAGAGAAATACAAATAAAATAAAAAAAACTCAATTATAGTTTGTATGGGGTCTATGGGACCCCAGTGTGTCGTTCTATGGTTAAAACAACAAAACTAAGTATGGGCATTTTTTTCTCACTCGTAGAAGCAGATACGTATTTGTGTTTTAGAAAAGTAGTAATTTTGTTATTTTCTCAACATTTAAAAGGGTGACAGGACAGTACTAATATTATAAACTTTAATTTTATTATGTTTACATACAATTCTTATATAAATTTATTCATTTTATTAATTTATTTTGTCAATAGGTTTTTATAGAAAATACTAATCTAGATCTTATTGTTATAATAGAAAATTTACATTGGAGTTTTCTATATATGACACTATCTCTGTGGGCACGTCAGATATTTAACGGATCAAATAATCTTATTATTTTGGACAAAAAAATTACTTCAGGCATTTTCACTTATCAGTGGGGTCGTACCAAACAGGAAATGGATTTTATGGTAATTATTTTTTTATTATGAAATAAGAAGCCTCTTAAAAGTTTGAGAAATGTTTCTGTAATTTCCATACGACATTTACAGGTCTTTAGGTTTCAGATTTTTAAAAAAATAAAAAAACTCAATAGATAGATAGGAAATAGATTTTGTTTCAAATTAAAAATTAAAGTTTCTCTTTGATTTTACATCCTAGGAACTCACAATACATTTGATTTGTATAATTTTTTTTTAATCTATCATTCCTTTTTGCTGAGCAGAAGTCTGTTTAGTATCAGAGGATAAAATTTTAAAATGGTTTTATTTTGCCTTCTTAAAGTTATAAACGAATATGATTTAGATTTAAGATGGTCCATAAAATATACTTGGAGATAAATTCCAAGCTAACTTTTAGCAGTTTAACTTGTAGTAGGTGAATTAAATATTGCTTTGCGATTAATATTTGATTCTGTATTAATGTTCATATTGCAGGTGAAATAAATACTAAATATTGGTGAAATAAATACTAAATATTGGTCAAATAAATACTATTTAAATACTATACTATTTATTACCATTTAAATACTATTTATTGGTGAAATAAATACTAAATATTGGTGAAAAAATACTATTGTACTATTTATTACTATTTAAATACTATTTATTGGTGAAATAAATACTGTACTATTTATTACTATTTATTGGTGAAATAAATACTATTTAAATGCTATACTATGTATTACTATTTTCTGGTGAAGTAAATACTAAATAATGATTTTAGATACAAGCAGAAAAACAACACAGATTCTTCTCTCGATGTTCTTCAATATTGGTATGTGCTGGGACTTTATTCCAGTTCATTCGATCCGCATACTTCAACAAAAGAAGGTATATTTAATAAAATCTCCTCCGAAGTTTGATATTTTAATTATTTCATTTAATTAAATATTAATTTTAACAAATATTATAAGACAATTAAATTATTATGTTGTAATTATTCTTTGTTACTGAAGAAATGTTGATTTCTTTGATTCAAGGCAAGGCTGGGATTTACTCTATCATAGTTGGCAACCATTCCAAGTCAATTCTTGGTTAACATATGTAATTGGCAATTGCTATCAAATATCTACAGGAATCTGTTGTTGCCTGGTTGTAATGAGTTTCTTTCCATATACGACTGCAAGCTCTGAACATATGATTGCTCAACTTAAAATTCTTAAATATGTAATAACATCATCCAAATTGTTAAAAAACAAAGAGATGTTCAACACAGTTTTAAGAGAGTGTGTAAAACATCATATGTGCCTATATGAGTAAGTATGTATGAGGAAGGACTGAAAAATCCATAAAAATTCTTGTGTATTATGAATAATAACAATTTTTGGGATTGAACTACAGAATTAATTCCACCTTATTCTCATATCATCCATTCTTTTGACTTTATATTTAAATGAAATATAAAAAAAAAATTGCTGTCAGTAAATATTCGGATCTAATGATAAATCAAATGCTTTATTTCTATTTAATTTTTTTTTTTTGGCACTGATAATTTTTTTTTGTGAGTTGTATTTATAATACAAAATACATAAAATGTATATCTACATATAATATAAACTATAATTTATTAATTTCTAGAGCTTTCAATGTAATGCACAAAACTATGGGTTACTCCCTCTTATTGGTCTACATAAATTTTGGAGCTATTCTTTGTACTACTGTCTACGTCATGACTGTAATTATAATTCACATAATTTATATTGAATACTATTATTTATTTACGTTTTATTATAATATATGGTGAAATTAGTTTAAAGGATGGAATTAATCAATTAAATTGAAGGATATGGACTTTTAATTATAGTGGGGACAACCATCACCTTTTTACTTATTATAATTATTTTATTAGATTAATGAATTATAAGTTCTTAAGTCTCTTACCAGGGAAACAAATATTTTATAAATGTATATATATATTATTTTAAATTGTTATTATTCACAACTAAAATGGGTAAATTTTTCCAGGATCCCAATACAACCTTGGATGTTATTTTGTCATTTACATTTATTCTTATACCTGAAATACTCATACCATTTTTATTCAGTTGGTACTGTCAAAAAATATATGACGAGGTAGGTGACTAAAAATATGTTAAAGCTATTAAATTTTGATATAATCTTACTTTAAAACTAAAAAAAATGCCGAAGAACTTAAGTGTCAAAGTCAATATTGGATTTTGTCAACCCTAAACATATCTTTAAGTCTAAGACATTGGTGGTTAATGATTCACATATTCCAGCATAAGGGAGCACGGCAGAGAATAGGTTCAATGTAATGCACAAATGGTTTACGATATTTTTGACCGTTAGTTGATCTCAGGCCTGTTATTCCCCACTAAGTAGTAGTTTAGTAATAAATCAACTAATGAAATATATAGGGTTAAAATTCAGTATTACAATTTATAAAAAAAGATTTTTCGAATTTGTCGGACCGATTTTTTATATCCTTGTTAGTGTAAGGATGTTGGCTATGTTCAATATTCTCAATTGGTTGTTCAAAATGAACATTATCCTTCACCATATTTTAAATAATAAAAAAAAAACAGTGTGAAATAAATTGAGCTTGGGAGCAAATTTTGTTTACAATATTAAACTTTGATATGTCAATGTATGCTGACAAGAGACTAGGTCGGGGGATCTGATATCCACCGATAAGAGCCTCATCATTAAGTCTCCACTAACACACAATATGGGGTCTGCGGATTTCCATTTACATTTGTTGAAAAATCCGTGGCCCATTATAAAACTCCGCTTCCGTGTAGCCAGCTAATAGACTTCTCTCATTAAGAATATTTGTAAATTGTGTGGAATTTATTTTTTTATCCAATTGTGCTTATAAATATAATTAAATTTTTAGAGTGAAGAAGTAAAGGATGTGATCTATAGTATAGATTGGATGAGCTTGAAGCCAAAGCAAAGAAAAGATTTGATATTCATTATGATACGATGTCAGAAGCCCATTATATTTAAGGGATGGGGTGTAGCCAATTTATCCCTGAAAAGTTTTCAAGAGGTGGGTAAAACTTTATTTATTTGTTATATGGTAATAATACTGAGTATATTGCCTGATGAGTGCAAACTGCATCTAGAATTATACATATTTATATTAAAGGAATAACATAAATTGTCTCTCCAAGTAAATTCAAACTGGTTTATTAAACAAAGCAGCTTTCAGCCTTCATAAGGCCATCATCAGTGCCTTGAGGAAGAAATGAGTTACATTAAAAAAAATATTAGTGTGAGGTGAGTCTATTTCAAGTCGGAGATTGACATACGACTCAATCATTTTTTTTTTAAAGTAACACATTTCTTCCTCAATGGGCACTAATGATGGCCTTGTGAAGGCTGAAAGCTGCTTTGTTTAATAAACTAGTTTGAATTTACGTGGAGAAACAATTTATGTTATGACCTCCTTAGACTCTCCTATACATAACAATTTCTTATATTGTTCAAAACATTACTAATAGAAATTCTAGTTTTTAAACTGAAGTATAAAAGCTTTGTAGTTCGTTTTGCATTAAGAAGATTGGAGGAAAATTCCTCCAGCTTTAAAATTAAATTTATTACAGAGCTGAAAGAAAAAAACATTGTATTGAAATATACTATAAGGGTTTGCCAACAGCAACCCCCAAGGGCTTAACTTAGGTAGGGGTGTTGGTATAACTATTTGGGTTTTATTAAACTTTTACTAGTTTAAGCACTCATATATTTGACATTTCAAATTAAAAATATAAAAGAGAGGAGAAATTCTTGAAATAATTAAAACTAAATATGTCTGAGGCTGATAGTTTTCTAGAAAACAGCTCTGGAATTACATCATTAGATATTAAAAATAATATATACAAGCTTTATAATAAAATTTTCTGTTTCAGCTTTTGGTAGCAACGTATTCTTATGTGAATATGCTTCGAGCAATAAATAGTAATGAGGAATCAAAGAATGCATTTTAACCAGCAATGAATTAAGAGTTATTAACAACGTAAATTCACCCCTATAAATAAATAAAAAATGTAACAGAAAATTTTCTAATGTACCTACCACAAATTATATATAATATAATTCTGTAAAAGTAATTAATAGGATTTATTTATCCACACTAACGTAGCTTATATCTTATATATTCACAATAAATTTGTTTAAAATAATTAATTATTGTAATTCATTAAAATTTAACTTTTCAGCTACTTAAGATTGGAAATTATTTTAAACTTAGTATCAGTGAAAAAAGCTGTAAATTTCAAAAAGCTAGTATTGTACCATTGGAAAATGTGTTAAAAAAACATCAGATAGCGATACCTGATAACAAGAACTTATCTAATTCCATTAGTCCTTAAACTTTAATTCAACTAAATTCTAAGACTACTCCAAGAAAAAAGAACACCAAATTCAGTTCTATAACCACTACATTTTAAATTGTCCAAATTTTTAATTCTGATCTAAACCTCTTTGAACACCCTTAGTACTAAGTAACAAATTGTGTATTTTAAATAGATATATTTCTATTGTAAACCAGTAGTCTATACAAGGCCGGTAAACATTATTTAAAAAATAAGAAAATTCAATTTGATATTACTGTCCTTATTAACAGGTAATGTGACAATGACTTCATTGAATTATCTACCCCCCCCCCCCCCCCCCTTCTGAGATTTTGCTTTAATACTTAGTATAAAAAGTAATCATTTGTAATTTAAGTAATAATTAGTCAAAAAGTTGACTATACCTTAAATACATATTAATAAATTAATATTGTGGATTAACAATAAACTTTAGTTTTATTTATTTATTCAGCATGGATAAGTTATTCCTAGCTTTGATAGAAACACAGAACTTAGTTGTACTCGTAAAAAAATATTTTAAGCGGCACAAATTGTCTTAAAGATTTGAACAGTCTTTTTGATTCATGCTTCTTGTCAGCTGTGATAAAAATATATATATTTTTTAGGATACTCCTAATTTTGTGGGAAATGCCATGGAATCAAGTATTACTCACGTGAGGTCAAGGAAAAATAAAATATATATTCAATACACACATTGCAATAACTTAAAAAAAAAATAATTTGCATATTTTATTTAAACTAAAATTATAAGCAAGAAGAGATGAATATACAATTTTTTTTTAAATAAAAGTTTCCGCAGAAACATTTTAAAAAATTAATTCACTAGAATGAGCAAGGAATGTTACAAATAAAAATATAATTTTACCAACAGAAAAAAAAAAAAAATCGATTAATAAATAATAAGTTAGCAAGAAAAAAATTAAAGGGAAGTTATAATTGATTTAAAATAACATGGCAATACATATTTAACAATTTAGAGAGATAGCTAATTTCTCCTATGAAAGCAAATAGCTCCAATTTATAATTCTTACATTAATTTAGTATACCTACTCTCAACAGTGAGAGTAAATATGGTTTTACATAATTTGTTAGTGTAAGTCGAAAACTCATTAGTTAATGCTGTAATGAAAAATTTAAAAAAATACTACTGTAAGTGTTACTCATACTAAGTAACATTTAAATAATATGAATGATTAATTTAGTGTTGAACCAAAAATTGTACCACTAGTAATATCCGACTTATATTTTTGTGAAACTTCGATATTTGGTTTTACCACTGGTTTTACCAGCTTTAATAAATCATTCAAAATAGACTATACATCACTTCTACAGTGGAACAATGACGAAATTGCATTTGAAGCAATTTTACAGAAGAGCCAGAAAACTGTATAAGATTGGTATAAGATGCAAACTTTTATTCCAACGTTATTCATTCAAAAAAAAAGTTTTCCGACCCTTGTGATAAAGGATTACATGTTAAATAATTGTTACCTGTTAAGTACGTAACAGTGGTGTCAGAAGTGGAATCTGATCAGCCAAGAGAAGATATTTAAGCTTTATAATTTAACTCATTTTATTATTATTTATGTAATAATGTCGTAAAGGAGTATATAGGAAAGGTCTTCAACTCCTGTAAATGAAGATTCACTCGCTGAGTTATACCCGTGATCGTTATTAAGGTGATCTCAAAGTGATGTTCCCAGGAAATGGTGCAGCGATGTCATGATATAAAATTTAGTTTGGAAAATAAAATTCAAGAACAAATGAAAAGTATTTGTGTCGTCCAGCTGTAAGCCTGAAATAAAATCTATGCCAGTAAATGGGACGAGGAATCTAGTTCTCAGCTGTGACAAGACAGATCAGATTGATAAAGGCGTCAAATCAAATTTTTACAATTAAAACTTAGCCTCTAAGATGGTGTGCAGCACTGTGAGTGGACATTGTGGTCCAATTAACAACTATGGCAGAACTGTGTGGCTGGTCAAAGAAGGAAAAGTTGGGGTCTCACATAGGTGCATTAAGAGGTGTTGCACTCACAGTTTTACGTAATCTCTCGCAAAAAGAGAGAATGTAACTATCTGCCTTAAAAGGAGCACTCGAAGTAGTGAAACGAGTATTTCAATAAAATCCACAATAAATTCATGTCAATGAAACTCTCACTCATTAGATTTACAAAAATCTATAAAAGCGTTTTGGAACAAAGTTCCTTATGGCACGTTCTGGAGCCCGGGAGTAAATCCGAAAAAAACGACCAAAATTACCGTCACAAAATAACCGTCACAAAATCACCGTCACAAAATCACCGTCACGCAAAATCCGTCACGAAATCTACCGATGACAATAACTTGAGTAAAATATCACAGAGTAAGTTGAAATTTGGTATACATGTTCATTTTACCAATGCTCAGGCTAAGTTCGTTGGACAACGTTATCCGCCCTAGCGTTCACGCGCAACGCTCGCGTAAACGTAACCTTCAAAAAGACGGGAAAAAATGTTATTATGGAAGCCTGTTACTTGACTTGTTTATTTTTGATATATGTCAAAATGTCACTAGGTTTTGTAAATATCGAAAATATAATCACGGTCTTGTTAAAAGTAAAATTGATCTGTGCTGACGCTTATTTAAAAATATTAGGTATATTATTATAATACTGCGTATTTAATCCAAGAAAAAATTCTAACTTCATCTATTTAATGAGACAAACAACTTTTTGAATAATTTTTTTAGTAAAACGAATACTGACACTGTTATGAAGTGATAAAGATCGCTAAATTTATTAAAGTGGACCTAAACGTTTAAAATAAAGAAAACAACGTTTTAACCGTTATCTTCCGTTCTAACGTATAACGATTTTAATAAAAATGCAGAAGCTTTAGAGTAGGGAAGAGATATATATTTTAAATTAGTAGGCCGGGTAGGTAGAAAACAGTCCTATTTCAATCCAACATCCTTTTTTTAACAAACATACTCTTTAACTATAATAAACTCATCATGATCAACTTTTTTCTTATATTCAATATATATTTATTGTAAGACGCTTGCTTTAATGACACAAATAATGCTGTTCTTTTATTTTTTCCTTAACTCTGCTAGGTACAAACAGTTACTTACTTTTAATTTTGCCTCTTTTCTAACTCCACCATGTATAAGTAGTTAGCAATGTATACGTACTTAGCAGTGTAATTTTATAATTTATATTTAATGAAAAATGTAAGGAACTTCATTCCTACCGGGTGTCCCGCAACACCACACGTATTTTTTTTAAATACTTGTCTTCACAAGGGGCGTGGAAGTGGTTGATCATCGTCGTCTGGCTCGTCCTGATTTTCAGACGAGGTTAACTCAGGAGACGGTCTAGAATATAAAAATAAGATAATATCAGTTGGTGCTTGGGGATATCTCCGTGGTTGGAGTGCCGTACCATCTCAAGAAACACGTCCATAGTAAGGGTTGAAGAATTGTTCATGAAGACATTACCTGCTAGTAGTAGATCAGGTTTTTTATTTCTTGTATAACTCCAAAAAATAATATTTTCCCTTCCGATAAGTTGCAGAAGTTTTATCACATCCAGTGGAAGGGTGGTGTATGAAAAGTATGTAATCAAGACTAAGTTGTAGGTCTTTAAGTGAGAAGGAGAGGGCAGTTATTTTTTCATATTTTTTTGAGATACCTACATACATAATAATTTCTTGTGGTGGGGCTAACCCCATTAATATAACTAAAATATTGATATCTCCTCTAACGATTTTTACCTTGGATGACATATTTTTAATAACATTTGAAACTGAAACAATAATAATATCACCTCGTCATCAGCCACTTCAGTTGTTACGCCATTTGCCTGAAGATAAGACTTGAGTAAGAATTAATTGGAACTTGGTCATTAGACAGAAATTTATCTTCATAATGATGAAAAAAAAAAAAAAAAAAAAATCATAAATTAAATCAATATCATTTTTATTCAAGGAGGTATTTTGGAAGATTATTTACAGGTAAACCAACTGCCGGCCTAAGTCAGCGGTCGATTAAAATATCTATTACAGGCGAGTCTTAAAACAAAATCATGCATTTTAGTTAATATCAAATCAATAATCACTTGGATGAGTCTCGAAACGCGAACTTCATTTCCCGATGTCAATTTCATCCAAGCAACTTTACTCTACCGCGGCTAAAGAAGTTTCACTTCAAAAAAAGGTCTATACAAGAGTCTGGAACAGGACGGTATTCCTAGAAAATCCCCTTAGAAGGCTGCGAAACTGTAAACCGGGCCTGCGCAGTCGGAGAATAAAGACGATTGAGAAGATCTTTTGTATTGAAGCTGTCACCTTACCGCTGGCCGACGGGAAGAAACACGAATATCAACATGGTACCCTGTTGATAGGCCGTTGCCTCGTAAACAATGTTCTTCTAAATCGTTAATCAACCGTAATCTTGTATTTGTAATTGTATTCAATGTTAAATTAATAGAAAAGGTTCTATTACCCAAGATATTGGAGTTTATAAGAAGATAAGGAGTTGGGTATGTTTACATGATGAGAGCAGTGCTAGCAGTCAGATCCTAGTATTCGATGTGTCGGTCCGCTCGCCTCCCAATAATAATAGTTGCTCTAAGCAAATCTAAGTGCCGCAGAATAATTGTTCCGTATTCTCAATCGTTCCCACAGGATGGTATAATGGATATCCATATCCCAGGTTAGCGCTTATCTTACTCGACTCTAGGAAAAAACGGTAATATGTAATAACAGATCATGGAACTCCGAAGGGAGACATTTTAGTAATAATTAACAAGCAGAATAATTCCCTCATATCAAAACTTCTACCATAAAAATTAATTTGAATCTGTAGTATAAAGTACTGCAAAAAAAAAAAAAAATTGATTCCTAAAATTTGAGGGGAACCTCCAAGTTCATTGTTCATGCCCTTGGCCCCTTCAGCTCTGTTGGCAAACCTGGCTCAGACTGGCTGTAGTGGGCTCTTCTGTAAAATTAAAGGGAAGAGGTGTAGGACTAGGGAGATATGGGAGCTGTGCAGGTGTAGCCCTCTACTTGTGGTCTAGTTGATGGCCATTTTTTATTTTGAACTTTTAATATTTTAATTTCCATCTGTTGAATCAGTCGTCCAAAGTTAAATAAATTAACTTTGTCTCCTAGGGAGTGGTAGTTGTACTAAGACTTGCCCTGGTACCCAGGGAAGTGCAGTTAAAACATCACATCTGTTACGTAGCTCTAAGCCTCCACTTCAGGACAACCACCTTCATCACTCATCCTATCATCTCTCCAAACAGTTACACTAATACTTACTTATAATTATATTCATGTTGTACCTTCTATAATATACAAACCTATAAACTTTAGTCCGCTCAATTTTCCATTGCTTTTGATTTATTTATTTTCTTATTTTTTATAACCCAGATTTGTGGCCAGGTCCGGCTCCATGCCCCCTAGTACAAACACACTGAAATCTCTGTCGGAGAATTATTATTACCAAAGTAAGGACCAATTCACACACTAATGGCGTATAGCACTGGCGTGGTTGACTAAGAATCTATTGCCACAGCAATCATCGATTTGATCTACTACCTATATAAATTCTAATTTAAAATATTCTTATATTACCTATGTATGTCTTGTAGTATTATTTATTCTTTACAATTGTCAACATAGATCAATAAATGACATTATTGTTATCATAGGAATCCACAGGTAATTTAAAATTATCAAAAAAAAAAAAAAAAAAAACCGGGCAAATTATTTGTAAATAATTATTTGTAATTTAATTTATCATTTTAATTTTTATGACCCACAGATCATTTAGATGTTTTTCTTTACAGTTTCAGTAAAATATGAAAGTAATTGAATCTTTATCAACGCTGCGGTTCTCGTGCATTTTAAAGGGGAAAAAGTTGTTTTCTTCGACAATGAAATACCGATTTAGAATCTGTGTTATTGTGCCATCTTTACAGGTAGAGTTGCTTATTACTGATTACCCAGTTTTCTTTTTATAGAAGGCCGAGGGCCGTGAGAGATGCCTGCACTGTTTAAACAATACTCTTCTGCATCAAGGTGCTAGCATTATAAAATCATTTCCTTTCATCGCTTGCGTCCCACTATCACTGACAGGTAAGAAAAAACCTTCGGTTGAATTGAAAAATCTTTCTATAAATCTTAACTTTCGTTTATATAATATATTCTCATTGTTATCATAATAAAAAATATTTACAATATTTGAGTGAAGAACAATGAGAGTTTCTTTATCCATTTAGTGAGCTCATGTATATTAAAATACTGACTCTCGCAGTAACCTACGCAGTTCTTATTAAAATGCGTACAAAATCTAAGACATTCTAATCCACTCATTAGACTTAATTACTCAAAATATTTAAATAATGATTAAATGCATTATTTATTAATTTTCATAACTCAAGCTTCAAAATCTAAAGCGGAAACTAATACTGATAACTGATAGTGAGGCTGATAAATGAGCAAGCATCTACAATTGAAAAGATACAATGATGATGGTAGTTTGGAACATAATATATAATATATATATTGGCTAGGTTATACGGAAGCTATGGAGAACTATTGTTCTGGACGGCCCCTCAGACAATACATCCAGCAGGTAGGTTATACACCTCGCGTCGTATTCATTATTTGTATACAGAGCTAGTCATTTCCACCCTATCCTCTTCATCATTAATTCTAGCGTTGAAGGTTCCAGTCAAAACATGCCATAACCCCATTCAATAATAATGTTACATCAAGCAAAAGTAAAAGAAAGATTATATATATAATAATATCCTCTCGCATAACAGATAGATTACCACTTTTCCTTCTGAGTGTATAGTACCGTTATGTTTTCATCCATTTAGAATTGATAGACACGTGGAAGCTAAATAAAAAACATAAAGCACTTAATAAAATAATTCTAGCCCACAAAAACAAAGTTTCTATTAATTAATTAATAAATTAGTTTATTTATTAATTATAGAATGTTATATATTGGTTATTATTATTATTTAAAAAAAAAAAAAAAAAAAAAAAAAAAATTGGGTTTTCATATATTTTTTCTGTTTATAATTATATTTGATTTTTTACAATTCTACTACTACTAATAATTAATTTATATATAATATTAATTTTAAATAATTACGAATGTTGGTACAGAGACTGAGTGCTAAGTTTAGCTCGATTGGATAATTGGAAGGGGTATAATTTGCCTTTCAAAAATTTTGACGGCAGACTCAAAGAAATGTAAAGTTAATTTAAACGGTTAAAAAAATAAACATGGTAGGATAAGCGAAATCGAAAATCCATACTAATCTGGCACGTAAACTCCTGGAGTTATAGAAGAACTAGGTCTTGGATTTCATTAGTAGGATACTCGTAATTCTCAGGCATGCTGAGAATCGTGGTGTTTATCGCGTGTTAATGCAAATGTAAACAACTGAACGCTGAACTAACAGTAAACTGGATAATTATAAGAATACCCATCCTTTCAGTTTTCGTCTATTACTACTTTGGTATGGAAACTTAGCTGAAATGTCTAGAATGATTTGTCAGTTCAGTCTAATTTGTCTCAAGTTTTCAACTATGGTCATTCAATCATTGAATTTCCCATCCTTAGGAAATTTTACCATGTTTTCTACTAACCTGAGCAAATTTCATTATTATTTGTTTTATCCATTAAGTAGTAATTTTAAACAATACTGAACTTGATCAAGAAGTAGACGAGTCTTTATATTGGTTAAGATTGTAGGCTTATGAATATTTCATATGAGCAAAAAATATCAAAATAATAAAAATTAAACGGAATAATAATACAGAGTATAATAATTATACTGTTTACCTTCTGTTTCAGTTATCCCAGTCCTAAATAACAGCAATTTATGGTCATGCGATAAAATCATTTATACACTGATTGATTCGATATCCATTATAAAACTTGGCTCACCTCTCGGGAATTCCCAGACTAATTGGCTTCAAGAAAAGACCCCATGAAAAACTTTAGTAAAAACTAATATTCTAGTAGTTTTTAAAATTAGCAATTTTATAAATTTTTACACTATTATAAATTATTAGAAAATTGTCCATCAGCCATTCATTAATAATACATAGTATACAAATTAAAAAAATGCTTGCAGTTATACTCAATTGTTCATTCAGCTTAGTGTTAAATTATTGCTAAAAGCAATTGATTTATAACATTAACTTCGTGCAGCTGCAAATAAATAGAAGTCAATGATTACTTAAAGTAACTATTACTTTGTACAAGTAATAAATTCAGTTTTGCATTAATGAACACGATAATGCAAATTCAATAGCTGGCCACACACGAGCGGATTTTTCCAACGGACCACGGACTTTTCCAACGGATTTGGGGAAATCCGCGGACCCGGTATGTGCGTTAGTGGAGAAACAACCGACCGGACCTTGTCGGCGGACATGAGATCCGCGGACCCCGTCCGCCGTTGTCAACACACACGCACGGACCAAAGTTTATTATTTGTACGCGGATTTAGCTCTTTATCATTTTACTATTTCTCACCCAAATAATGTTTCATTCCATATCCGTTCATTTCCATATTCGTTTCATTTCTAATTAAATTCATTTCATCTTTTCAATTAAATTCTACAGTTTAAATTAAATTCTTCAGTTTAAATTAAATTTAAATTTAAATTAAATTCTTCAGTCTCTTTCAGTTTTTAATTCGGTTTTTATTCAGTTTTAATTTTCTCCCTCTGGCATTTATTTATTCCCTATTTATATTTATATATTATAAATATTATATAACATAACATATATATATATATATATATATATATATATATATATATATATATATATATATATATATATATACATATATATATATATATATATATATATATATATATATATATATATATATATATATATATGTATTTATATATATATATATATTTATATATACACTAAAACTTGCCTAAGCTTGAAGGCCTCGGTTCCAGAAAAAAAAATCCACCTTAGCAGGTTTCCAGCTTATACAGGGTGTTTTACTTAGGAAAAAAAACGTTCCAAGAAAGTTTCTAACTTTGCAAGTTTCCAGTTTACACGTGTTCCAGCTTAGACAAGTTTTACTGTATATATATATATATATAGGATATATTAAATAATATATATAAATATATTATATACAGTAAAACTTGCCTAAGCTGGAAGGCCTCGGTTCCAGAAAAAAAATCCACCTTAGCAGGTTTCCAGCTTATACAGGGTGTTTTACTTAGAAAAAAAAAACGTTCCGAGAAAGTTTCTAACTTTGCAAGTTTCCAGCTTACACGTGTTCCAGCTTAGACAAGTTTTACTGTATATATATATAGGATATATTAAATAATATATCCTATATGTATATATACTTAGAAAAAAAACATTCCGAGAAAAAGTTTCTACCTTAGCAGGTTTCCAGCTTAGACAAGTTTTACTATATAATATATATGATGTATAATGTGTATATATATGATATTAAATTATTAGAATTGACCGCACAGTCGTACACAGTGAGACACAGCCGCTAGTATGAGATCCCGGTCCGTCGTCCGTTGAACAGGTCTGTCGAGCATGCTGGACAGACCTGGGTCCGCGGACCAACAAGGAAAAATCCGCGGATTTGCCCCACACACGAGCGAACCGTGTCCGCGGACCGAGTTGACGGACTAGATCCGACGGACGGGGTTTGCACGTTAGTGGGGGAACGACAGACCTGAGATCCGCGGACCGGGTCCGCGGACCCGGTCCGCCGACCCTGTCCGCGGACCAGGTCCGTCAAAAAATCCGCTCGTGTGTGGCCAGCTAATGTCTAGGGTTAAAATGTGTTTGTGGAATCGACAGCAATATGCATATTCCCTTGAGTATTGTTTCATTTTTCGTAAACAATTCCCGGGAGTCGACAGCAATATGCACATTCACTTATAGGTACTTACATCGTTTCATTTTTCTTTTTGCTATTGTATAATTTATAAAGAAAATTCCATTGATTCGCATCGACTATTTCTAATATATTAGATATTATATAAATCATGTTGCAATAAATAATTGTACATTTCAAATAGCCAATACATTTGTATTAATTAGAGTCTAACGTAGATCTCCGACATGAAGTAGACACCTCTTACTAAATCTATTCATTCATGTAACTCTTTTTCTTCCACAATAGGCACTGATGACGGCTTTTTGAAGGCTGAAAGCTGCTTTGTTTTTAAAGTAATTTTAAATTTACGTAGAGAGACAGTTTGTGCCTATATGTAAATTATAAGCTGCGAGTAATTACTTGTTTAATGTAATAAATTCACTATTACCTAGGATATTTTTATCTTAAAATGTATTCAAGAAGACTTTTCATGTATCGAACAAAAATATTTTGTCATTTATGTGGCATATAGCTTCTTTGCTCCTATTTTGTATACTTTAATGATACTATACTTTTATTGAAATTAACTTAATTTTCCCCCGTTTATTAAATCTGTCAAAATTGTTTTGATATTTTACCTGAATTAAAGAATTAATTTAGCAAAATTTAAAGAGCGCAAACGGTTGGAATTAATCTGGGGCTATCTTCAAATTAATCTGTTACGTTGACAGAGACAACATCTAAATTTCATAAAAAAAAAAAAGTATAGGGGTTTATAAATGTATGTCTGTGTGCATGTGGTTTACCTAACAGACATTTATACATAC
The DNA here is from genome assembly GCA_951217055.1 of Gerris lacustris. Classification (NCBI taxonomy): domain Eukaryota; kingdom Metazoa; phylum Arthropoda; class Insecta; order Hemiptera; family Gerridae; genus Gerris; species Gerris lacustris. The sequence goes on from OX578276.1 coordinate 114,532,772, forward strand.
ATACATTCATTTATTTATTGCGCTTATTTGTTTCTAGAGAAACAAATGGGTGCAGAAGGTTGGAACTTATATAGAACCAAATGTGGGCCAATTATGACCAACCATTCATATTTCATTAACAGGATTTCATTTCATATTTCATTGGATGAGTAGTTTTTTAGAGTAGTTTTTAATATTGTGGTTCGCAAAAATTGAGCGACAGACAGAAATGGAACGAAAAATGTTCCCTGATGTCTGAAACGGATTTCTATCTTGGAATATTTGAAATCGGAGACATCAAATATTTTTGTTCTTCAGAAGATCACATTCGGTAAGCTCAAAACAAAAAAAAAAAATCTTGAGTACGTAGTGATTTTTATGTATCTCATTCATAAAGTTATGGGCTACACAACCAACGAACCAACACAACCTGTGATGATTTTTTCAATACCAATTCAAGTTAGTTAGTAGAAAATAAATTCTGAAATTAAATTTGATATTTAAAACCCCTTTAAGTTATTACCATTATAAATTCATTTTGTTTGCAGAACATGTTCTATAAGGATAGAAATTAAATGTGTGTCAACCAAAAACATCCTATCCGAGAACAAATCTGAGGAGAGACGGTCTCAGAACAGGTTGTAATGTAATCCTTAGTGTTGGAGATATACCTGCCCCAGACGTACAACAATCTTTACAAAACAAAATAATACTTTCATCGAAAACGTATCATACCAAAGGTTATTCCGTTCCAGCTTTAGTAACGGTGGTTGCATTTAAGGAAACATAAATAATCTTAAAATAAGAAAATTCATTTAGTTTATTATTTTATCTTCCGAGCGTACGGAAGCTATGTGATCGTTCCGAAGAACGTAAAATTTGTATGTCTCCGATTTCAAAAATTCCAAAAAAGAAATTAGTTTTAGACATCAGGGAACATTTTTGGTTCCGTGTCTGTCTGTCGCTCAATTTTTGCGAACCAATATAACTTAATAACTACACTTCCAATAATATGAAATTTGGATGGTAGATCAGAATCAGCCAATTGTTGGTCCTATATAAATTTCAACCTTCTGTGCTCTTATTTGATTCTCTTCAACATGTGCACAGACATACATTTATTTACACCAATAGCTTTGAAAGTACTTTTAAGTTTATCGAAAGTAACCTGCAGAAAACCCCCAGATTTATTTCGGCAGTCTGAGCTCTTTAAATTTTAGAAAAATTGATACTTTAATTTAATAAGTAAAAAATCAATACAATTTTAACGATTTTCAAAATGGGGAAAAATTAAATAAATTTGACAAAAATAGGTTGTAAGAGCATAATATCATTAAAGTGTAAGAAATAGGACGCTAGGAAGCTATCTGCCGAACATATTGGCCGAATATTCAGTATTGTGAGAATACTAGCCTAATGGTGGCCTATTAAAACAAAATTAAATGTTACAGTTATAATATTTAAGATATTTAGCTAATCTATTATAACATTATTGTAGCTTGTAACGCTTATTTATTATTTGCAATAATTTGTAATTTGCATGATTTTTTTGAATGATTAGCAGGGCTTCTTAACATAGTAAAATTATATATTTTTAATGATAAGAATATACGAATAGTTAATATCCTGTCTTATCCTAAGTGTTGACGTTACATGATCCTATTTCTTTGCCTGAGATAGCACGTAAAAAGGCACCTGCTTAAAAAAGTATACAGCTGCTTCAACAAATTAATTGTTAAACCCAACTGATTTTAACTCTATCTTAACTGTACACTCTCTGTCCTTCCATTTAACAAAATAAAAGTAGTTAATATAAGTAAATAATTGTTAATATATTAGCAGTAAGTTTCATTTATATATATATATATATATATATATATATATATATATATATATATATATATATATATATATAATTAAAACTATGCTTCAGCATAAGTATCAAACGTATTAAACAAGTTTCCAAATTTTGAGGGAATCCCATATGGTTATTTAATTATCGTGTGAAAAATAAGTGAATATTTAATGCAGTGTGTAGGCAACTTTTCAGGCTGATTCAGGCTAAAAATATATAAAGCTGGTCTTACCATAGTTAGAAATCAATAAACTTGATTTCATTAACATGAATGGTTCTTAAGTTTTCGGGCCAACAAGTTGGTACTGACGGATGATTTGATTCAAAGGTTAGATGTATAGAAATTTGTGCTCGTTTATGTCCGAAACATGTATTATATTTAAACTTCGATTGAATTTAAATGATTCCCAAACTGTCAATTTTATAATGATGTCTGCGTAGTTTTTAATTAATAATTTGTAAGTTTCGTGTCACTTTTTCTAAACTTGGTATTTTCAGCAAGTCAGCAAGTTGTTATTGTGTTTTAAATTCTCGTCTTTAGGTGTAATTAAATAAAAATGAAACCATATATAAAAAAATAAAAAGGAATATATATTTTTTTAAGAAAATGCTATATAAACTGTTTTGGTTTTTGCTGTATATAGCGTATTTTTTTATAACATAAAAATGGCAGTAGACATTAAGAGAAGGTTAAGATATTTTGAATGTATTAATTACATAGACATAGTTTGACAAAAACGTCAGGTTGTTTCTCCTACGTTAGCAAGAGACTGTGGATAAAGGAAAGGCGAAATATTTGGGAAGACATTAGATAAAGAAGAAAAGAAGAGGAAGAGTGAAGAACAAGATTCTTAAAATTAAAGTAGGATGAAATCTTCGGATTGATTAACCATGAATGAGTCCATGACCGACGAGTCCATGACCGACGAGTCCATGACCAACGAGTCCATGACCTAGGAGACCATGACCAACGAGGCCAGGTCCGACAACACCGACAGCTGGTACAACGGCAGGAGCGGCGACTACAGCGGGAGCGGCAACGACAGCAGCGGGTGCGGCAATTACTCCGTGTCCAACCAGTCCATGGCCAAGGAGACCATGTCCAAGAAGAGCTCCACGCTTCTCCCTCACGTCATCAGCAGCATAAGCTACAGCGACAACCAAGAGGATGGCCTAAAACAACAAACAATTTGTTCATTTATTACAGTGCATTCAGATTTCAAAATAGCTTATGTATATATTGAGTCATGAATTATACTATACCATATATTATTATGGCTTCTAAGTAGTACTATAATTTTGAGTATTAACGTAAAGCATTAATATGCAAGGATGTACCTTGACTTCGACAATACTGTGGTTTTCCCCACGTTCTGTGTTCACCAAATATTGCGATATAAATGAAGTAGCGTTATGCAGTCGCGTATACTAGTTGTAAGGCTTATATAGCTGATGCAACGACGCACTAACCTCGACTCATTTATTACATATATAGTTTCTTAAGCCCGTTGGCAGGCCCAGCCCCTTTCACGGGAATAAATAAAAATATATCTGTCTGTCGTCTGTTGTTTCTGCAGATGCGTAGGCCGATTTTGACGATATTTGGCATACATGTTAAGAAAAATCATACCCCGAGGCAAAATCGAGAAATGAATTTTAGCTCCAAATTTGGGGGCACACTCCCAAAAAACTGGAAATACGTGAAACATTTATATCTCGAAAACGGTTCTGACGATTTTGATGAAAAAGATTCTACAATGTGGTCCATTCTAATACAAATATAAGCCGTTTTCCCGGAAAATAGCTTTCAAGAAGGACAGAAATCGGCCGGGTTCGATTCCCCGCAGAGAAGGTTATTTTTATGATAAATTTTGATTATATTATGTTCAATAAAAAAAATAATTAAATGCACCTATGAAAATATGAAAACTAATAAATGGAATACACTGGCTAAGTAATTATTAACTCGTTCAAGAAGTTCAAGAAAGTTTTTTTGAGTTCATAGTTGAGTTTAATTCTCTAAGTGGAATTTAATAAGTAGTTATAGGTACTAGGTCTTTGTTAAATTGATTTAACATTTATTGAAATTCATTCAGATATTATTATTTTCAAAAAAGCATAATAAAGCCGTACTCTTCGCACTATTTCACAACCTAAAATAATTATATTTTCTCTTATACGAATTATACTGGCTAGGATTCAATTTAAAATCTGTATAAAACCTTTAACAACTTAACCAAGTATTGAGGATCATATTTTCATGCATTCTTTTTTATTTATTTTCAAATTATTCTTTGCCTCTTAGGAGTCTCGAGAAAGTAATAATTTACTCATATAGATTCAAAATCTGCCCTAGGGCGAAAATAAATAAATAATTTATTGCACCTGAATCAGAAATTATTTTTCAATCAAACATTTTACCCTTTTCTTGTAAATGTACATTTTTATGTGAGAGGCAGCAATAAACTAACGGAAGGATATTTTTAAAGAAAAATAAAATCGGTCCACAAAATTTTCTAATAAACGTAGTCTTATTGAATTTAGATCCCTGTATACAAAATATCCCTATTATGTAATCACATAGCAAATGATAAGCTAACATGAACTTGATTTTTGCTCTACTAATTAATTTTGTACTTAGGAACATGAAAATCACATATTCCACCAAAATGGATGGGGCATGGCCGCTCTTTACCGGTCTGTTTTTTTTTTTAACAGCTTATAGCCAAGCTATGTCCTGCTAACAAATTCAGCTGACCATATTATATTTCTTAAAGTCAATAAAGGATTAACTTATACACAAAATTCTAGCTTTATGTTAGACACTTTTTTGCACGCTATCTCCGAGACTATATGACTAGTAAATTTTATAATTGAAAATGCTTAAAGTAATTAAAAAAATTAAAGTGCTCTATAGGTTTTTTGTTTTTCAGCTAAATAAAATTTATTTCCATCAATACCTCGGTTTCCACGGGAAAACAATTTATCGGCTTAGATTCTCATTTAAGCGGAATTTGTTCAGTGATATTAACTATTTATCAGAATAACAACAAATCCCAAATGATTGAAACACAATTTATAAGATTAAATTTAATTTTTATCTTATCACTTCTAGAATTTTTTAATCAAAATTGTCAGAACTGTTTATATAGAGTTTTAATAACCACCACCTTATGTCTGAAACGTTTTTTTTTTTCATAATTTGGAGACATCAAAATATCGTTCTTCGGAATTACCACAATGCTTCCGTTACCCTCGGTAAGCTCGGGAACAAAATAATTATTTGCATAAAGATTGATCGTAACAACAATCAATGTTTAGTTTTAACTTAGGACATATAACTATATTTGCTAATTGTAGACAAAGTACTAGAATTACTAATATTTTTTGTATAGAGTTAAAAATTAAATAGTTTCTTCATAAACTATTATAAAACATATGGTGAAAACTATTATTTAACTATTATCATCTAAAAAAAATTCTTTTGATAAAGAATATAACATATGCGTTGAAAAAAGATTGTTATTTTTAATAATTTTTCTTTTATTTAACACAATTGTCCGCTCTTTAAGTGAGGAAATAAACTAAAAATCAAGTTAGATCAGTTTTATTAAACTAAAACTAGTCAGTTCATTAAACTTTTAGTCAGTTCATTATACTATCAGTTTTATTAAACTAAAAAGGAATTGAATAAAATTGATCTAACATGATCTTTAATGAAATTAATTTAAACGTTAAACAGCCCATAGAAGCCACAAGTAAGATTTACTGATAATATTTGTGCAAATTTTTGTTTTTAATCTTTAACAGCTTTTAATTGTTGTTCCTGCTTTGAAATGGAATAACTAAAGCATATTTATTTACCAATTTGAAATACCCTCTTAATTCCTTCTTTTTTTCGCCGCCATTTCCTTATTTATTTAATTCTCCCTAAAACTATGTTATCTAAAAAATATTTACAGAGAAACTTATTGGCTATGCTGGAAAGATAGTTAATTTAAGACTTTGTTGAATGTGTTTTAGTTAATGTCCATGTCTTAGTTGTATTACTGTTCACGCTTAGTCCACTTGTTCTAGTCCGTCCAAGATATTATCACTTGTTTTATCGTACATCTTAATAGTAATTTTTGTACCTCGTATAGGCTTGCTGGTAATAAGCTTCAAGCATATTACCTGGACAAGAATTTACTGTTATTCTTCTCTTCATAGTAATTATTGCGGCATTGTAATATTTTAAACACCACCTTGGAGTGTTTTGGAGACCTGAGCTCAATGGTTAATTATTTTTTTGGGCGAGTGCTTTTCTAGTTCTAATAGTAGGTATTTTTTTAATTTTCTTTTTTTACGATTGTAATTGTTACCTTTGAACAAATAATTTAGGAAAATAATGAACACTTCTGGCACATAATAATGTTCTCATCATTAAGATGAAAGATACCCATTGTTAAGAAATATCGGATTATTGGAAAAGTCTAGATATACTTATGAGAGATAATTGTTGAAGTAATTGTAAGCTCTACAGGGTTAATAATTTATAGTTAAAAAAATATGTACTTCTAAATCTACTTTACAATATACATATAAAGATGAAAATATTTTTAGCAGCAAACAATTTGTAAAAGCAAAAGCATCAAAGACAGATGTTGCTTTGCTAAAGTATACAAATTAGTTATTTAGTTATTATGCTAGTTGCATAATATTTAACTAATATCAAGACCTTTTTATCCTTTTTCTATATCTTAGCTAATTTTAAATCCTCAAGAGTTGATTGCATATTACGATGTAATTGTACTTATAACCATAAATCCAACTTGCAAAAGATATAAGCCTAGAGAAAGTGGTAAAATCAATAAAAACTGAACTGAAAATTAATGGCTGATTAAGTTAAAATATTATGATATTGGTTCAATCAGAAGGACCCCAAATTACAACACTGATACATTTTCAAAATATTTTTAAGTTTTTATTCTTGGCAAATTGGTTTTACAGACAATTTTTTAAGTCATATTTCCTATTTATTAAAGATGGTTAGCAGTATATTCAGGTAGAATAATATGAAGAAAAATAAACTCTAATAAATATTGAAATAAAACAATATTTTCATTATTATCTTAAAGTTCATTATAATATAGGCATGAATGATAGCCGAAAAACTTATGCTCAAATGCATAGTTTTGTAGTTAAACTGCTGCTTATGGTCAAACTTATGCTTTGAAAATAAAAGTTTCATTAATATTATGAGTTAGTTTGTTAACTCAATTCGCTCATCTATTCTACTATGTATAATAATTGCTATTAAAAAATATATATATATATATTTATTTTTTATTTTTTTAAAAAATGTCATTTATCTTGCCTTACAAGACTACATAATTTGATTTCGTTATTTTGATTAATTTAGAATAAACTAATTTAATTGTTGAAACATATAAATAATAAATAATAATAAAATAAAATAAAAAAATAAAAGAATATAGGTGTATATCTAAAAAATGTAATAGTATATTTCACTTAGTATTTTAATATTTTTAAAAAAATATTATTTATTTAATAGCATTAAAGCATTTTATATATTTCTTGTAAGTGATCCTTGTTCGGGTAAAAATTAATACTTTACATTGGTTTCGCTCTAGGCAACGTTTCGACCTTGCCGGTCATTCTCAAGCCTATAAACAACATTTATTTTTTTAAAAAAATCACCAACATCATGGTTACATACATCATAATATTCATTCTTTGTATCTATTTAACATAAAAGTATCTCGTATCAATATATTTTTTTAAAAATAAATTAAATATCAGTAAAACATAATTTAAATCTAAATTTACCTGGTTAACTATTATGTGTTCAATTGATGAGTGAACACAAAAAAAAATATATTGATACGAGATACTTTTATGTTAAATAGATACAAAGAATGAATATTATGATGTATGTAACCATGATGTTGGTGATTTTTTAAAAAAATAAATGTTGTTTATAGGCTTGAGAATGACCGGCAAGGTCGAAACGTTGCCTAGAGCGAAACCAATGTAAAATATTAATTTTTACCCGAACAAGGGTCCACTTATACAAGAAATATATACATATAAAAGGGTACACATAAGATTGATAATATAAAGCATTTTATTTGTATTTACCACAATATTTAGGATACATGTTCTAGATATTTATGTATTCGTATTTAATAATTCTCGATTATATATTTTGACGTCATTAAATGTCAAACGGGCGGAGAAAGTGTGTTTCTATTATATATGGGACAATTTAACTGTAACGTAATAAATAAATACTAAAGAGATTCGCCTGAAGGTCTGAGAAGCCTTGGTCAGTCTATTTGGGGGTTTGGATAACTTTATTTAACATTGTATTTAATTAATTTGTTAAAAAATAAACGATTATTTATTAAAACTACTAAAGAAACAAGCTACAAAACTAGTTTAAAATGTGTATACTTTAAAAGAAATAAATAGAACATTACGCGTCTAGTGCGGAAAGTAGCATTTTGCATGCGAGTGTCGAGTTTACACCCGAGCGATAGCGAGGGTAGTAAAACCACACGAGCAAAGCAAAATGCAGTTTTCGCACGAGTTGCGTACCGTACTTTATCTACGATTGTTGGATTTTCATAATAAATACGGAAAACAAAAATTTAATAAACTTCCTTTATGTAAGTTCGTATTTCTCTTTTGATAAAGATGACATTTATTTATTAGTCGTATTTTGTGCCGAATTAATTATTTCGGGAGGTGTATTATGCTCCACATTTTCGTCATAATCACTTAAATCACTTAGTAAATATAAACAGTTACTTTAATTAAACAAACAGCAAATTAGTTTTGTTATAGATGTAAACTAACTCTAACGCTAACCGTGCGTTAAGGTGAAGAATTCATTTTTACCGCACTAGGGCGGAAAAAAGAGGTATTATGAAACACGCATGCGCAATGAATACAACTACGGAAAGAATCACTTTCTATGCATCTAAACAGAGAGACAATGTTTATATTTCGTATCAATCGTAGATAAAATATATATAACGATAGTAACTTTAAATTTATACAGCACAAATAGAGCAATGAACCTTTTTTAAGAAGAATTCGTTTTTTTAAAAAATAGTAAAAAAAAAAACAAAAGAACAAACAAAGGAATTCAGAATGGTACTATTTTAAAATTGAAACAATGCGGAATTAATATAGAATTGGTTGAAAACAGTAGTTTATAAAACGTTTCGTGTTTGCGTCCGAAGAAATGTTTTAAAGATGGCCATTTCTCTATAAGAGTGGAGCGTAATTATATTCCATATAAAATTATTGTCGTGAGTTCAAAACAGGAATTATTAGCTTGAAGCTGCGCCCTCTAGCGTCAATTATCGTAGTATTTTATTCTGAAGAAAGGTTGGCACGCGCTGGAAGCAGAGCTTAGCCACTGGTTTTCATTTTTTTTACTTGCCTTGGGTGCAAGTTCTCATTCCTTTTTTCTATTGACTACTTCCTTGTACACACTATACAACAATTCCTTTTCCATTTTTTTCTTATCCATGATTATCTTCATGCTGAGTTTACCTCCCTAGATTGTTAGTTTTGTAAACTTGACATTGTTGAATCTATTATTAATTTTTATTTTTTTATAGATAGTTTTTTTCATTTATGTTTTTTTTAAATATAATCTTTTAAACTTTAGCAAAGATATCACATGAAAATTGTTTATGTAATGCAAAGAAATTTTATGGATTGAATATTTTTTTATCTGATTTTGAGTAAAACATGTAACTCTATTATTATCATAAGAATTATAGACATTTAAATAAAATCACATGAGGAAACAAACAAAATATAACATAAGCGTCGGAAAAATGAAACTAATAATTTTTATTTCTATGTTAAACAATGTATTTCCTTATTTATAGAATTGTTTCCTAAACTGAGGATATTATCAGGAATTTAAGGCCACAGGCTCTCAAATAATAGGATATCAATTTAATAAATTGTTAGTTAGTAATAAAATACGAGTCTGAATATGCCCTTAGGTGTGTTCGAATTTGAGCAATTTCTTTTTAAATATATTGTAGAATTTATTTTCCTTAAATACCAATTTAAATTATCTTCTAATATTTATTTTAAAATATTTTTTTAATCAAATATATATATTGTGTATATGAGTAAATAAATAATAAAAATATATTATTCAAAATTACAACTATCCTACATTTAATAAAACATTAAAAAAAATGTTTTAATAAATAATACTTTTTCATTATGAAAAGGTTTCAAATCCAATATTATTACCATATTATTCTTTCTTCCCACTCTATTTAAATTATTATATTCTATAATAACTTATAAGGATTAGTTGTATTAATTATGATGGGTATACTTAATAATGGTTGTTCATGAGGGCAATGCTTAAATTAGCTTTATTGTACAATTATTTTATTACAATAAAGATTAATTGTTTGCATTTTTTCTTTATTAGTTTTAATTATTGTCCTTTATATTTTAGTTCTGATTTTTATGTGTTTTTTTAATTAATGTTCTTAGTTATATTTTTAATAATATAAACACATTAGTAGGTACATAATATATGTAGAAAAATGCTTTCTTAAAATTTAAGTAAGGATAAGTATAAATTAAACAAAATAATAATTAGTATATTTATATAAACAATACCCAGGTCACCGTAAGCTATTTTAATACAAATAATACTAGTTAGATAATGAAGAAAATAAATGTAATGCTTCGGATTTATTAAGTAGGCTACCCCAGAAGAAGAAAATGTTCCTTAAATATTTAAAATTAAATTAGGTATTATTTGAAGTAGACTTTATTTTTTTGTTTTTGAGGATAAAATAAATATATTTATAAGTTAAATATATAAGTAACAAAAGTGAAGATAAAGTAATAAAATAAGTAAAGTTAAGTAAAAGTAATAAAAATACAATTTTATTTAAACCTAAAGTAAATTATAGTTTATTATATATGAAGATATTATTTTCTCCTCTAAGTATATCTAAGAGTACTCACCAAGAATTTCATGTTGAAAGTTGAGTTGGATCTAGAGATGGCTAGAGACTCAAAGTACTGTGGTGACTTTGGATGTGTCTTTTATATACTTGTACCTAGAGGGCGAGGCTCAGGACCTTGACTACCAATGCAGGAAAAACTAGATAGAAAACACATTCATTCTACAACTACAACTATAATAGGAAAGGTACAGTTACAAGTATTTATTTACATTTATCTATATATACATACGCTGTGTAGGATTACAGTATAAACAACTAAGAAATACACCAAGGGAACAGTTTCGTTGAATAATAATGATAATGATAATGTAAAAATTAAAACTAATGATCTGATTTTTTTGTTCTTATAATGCACGTTATTGTATTCAATTTATAACTTATTAATTATTTGTTATTTAAGTATATTAGGTACGAATCTAATTATACAGACACAAAATCAATGAATAAGAGTTGAACTTCAGAATTGGGATACTTGCTTCCGTACTTACCAAACATAGCGAAAGAATTATGATTATTTTAACGAACGACATTTTTCATGCCTCCAAATTCCAAATTTATTCCAGGAAATTATTTTGAGACATCAAGGAACATGTTTTTCTCGTAGCGGTCCGTCCGTTTTCTGTGTCGGTCCGTCAACATTTTATCTCCATGCCACAAAAAATGACCAGTCCATTTCCATTGAATTCTAATGGTTTATCTAATATAGCCTAAAGATGGTCTCATTTTCATTTCAACCTGCACTCATGTAACTAAAACAAAAATAATAATATAATGTAACTAAGATGTGGCCCTGCTAAAAATGTATACAGGTCTAAACAAACACTTTTCCAGCGATTTAACATAATTTTCAAGGCATTTTTAAGTCAAATTCTTTAAGGAGAAGATGGTCGTAAATATTGTAACTACTAGATCAATCTTCTTTTTGTCATGATTTCATAAAATAATTATTTATTTCTTAGATAAAACAATAATTCTAATTTAGTTAAAATTGACTATATTTATCATATTTAATATTTAAGAATTGATGTAAGGTTTCGAGGTCATCCTAGAAACCCTTATGCTTTTAAGTGATTTACTCGTTTGAGTGATTTAAATGAAGTTTGACAGATGATAAAACGAGTTGAGATCAAGGTGTTAGGAAAATAAAATAGAAAAAAAAATGTCAAGATAAAAAGAACTTTTTATATACTACGTTTTTAAATTTTCGTATGTAATGTTGATAATATAATTGTTATTGTTATATAATATATAATGTTAGTGAAAAAAAAATAGTTCCGATTTATTTACTTCACATAAATTACAACAATCCAGAGAGCTGATCTTAAACCTATAAAAGGATAAATCTTTGTACAACGGATCTCCCCAACACTAAATCTAAGCGTGCCATCGATATATTTGAAATAATATAATCGATAAATAATATAATCGATATTTCCTGTTTTGCTGTCATTCAATGTTTATCTATCACAAATTTGAGACCCGTCAAAATGAAGATTGCGTAAATATTGGATATGGCAAAACAAATAAAATAACTTGCGGATTTTTTCCGAACTAACTTTCCGTACAGCAAAATTTGCTGAAAACTAATTAAATTCTGCTGAAAGATGGCTAAAAGTATTAAAATAATAGTCATCGTGTTCTGAGCTATGCTAAAAGTTTCAAATGTCTAGCTATTCGGGAAGTTAGTTAGAAATCGATTGCCAGATTTGTACCGGACAAACAAACAAACAAACAAGAATGCAAGCTAATAAAAACGTAGTAATATATTTCATCCTCCATGGTTGCGATTAGGAAGCTCTTATGTTTTTGTTTTTTTAAATGGAATAAAATGTCTATCTATCAAATAATTATAATAAATTGTAAATTAAAACAAAGGAAATTTTAATAAGAAAGGTTATGTTATTATGTGAGGTAGGTAATCTCATCTAGAAACTGTCAATGGTGCATGTGCAAAAGCCACTGAAAGCGGCGCTAAAATTTAATCTGCTTAAAATTTAACTAATAACTTGTCTTCTGGTCAAGGTCCCTCACAATCTTCAATTTCTAACTTATTACTCGTTAAACAAAGATCGTGGAGATCCCTAATATTATCTTTTTATTCTTTCGTAGGAATGTTCTTTGTTAATTTGTTTAGTTATTTTGTTAAATTATTCTTATGTGCATCTAAAATAATAGATTTTCTGATCATTTTGGGAATAACTCGATTATTTATCCTTTATTATTGTGGCCATCCTAAATCAATCACGTTAGAAGCGGAAAAAAAAATGAAAAAGTAACCATAACTAAACACCATAAAACAATGGTGTTGTTTTAAATTACCGATTTTTTTTTTATATTTAAATTTCATAAAAATGAGATGGACACAAAGCGGTGAAGCCATCTAAGAGAATTGAAGCGAGCCAAATCCGATGACGTGCAGAGGTTAGTGACTGAAGTGAGTCTGTATTACACGGTGTTTACCTTGTAGAGGACAGCAAAGAAGAAGAGACCGAACAAGAACCTCTCGCCTGACCACTCAGTCTACAGTCTACAAGCTTCATATATTAACAAACAACCATTCTTTACACCATTCACTCTAATCCAATCCACAAGTCTGCAAATTCTTATATTTTGTTTTCTTTCTTTCTTTATGTATGTCTGTTGGGATGCTGATTTAAAAAAAAAAAAAAAAAAAAAAAAAAAACCTCCCTGCAAATCATGCATAAAGAAAGGAAAAAAATTGAGAAAATTCAATAAATATTTTAGTTTATAAATAATTTAAATAAATAGTCTATATAAATAATTTAAATAAATAGTCTATACAATTTTATTGAATATTAATAACCAATTCGATTTGGCTGTTTTTCCTTAAATTCAGCTTAATACGATATATAATCCTTAATTCTACAAATTTAATTAATAACTAAATTTGTATTCACCTTCATTACTATTAATAAATTACTATCAATTGTTATTTTTATTAAAAACCACTTATATATTTATTATATGCTTAGCTGGATAGATAGAAAAGAGTATAATAGTAATAATTAACATAGTATCAAACAACATTTATCAATAAATTAGTTTTACCTATAGAGTTTGATAATTCATAAAGAATACAAATATGTAATAGTAATAGTACATTTCGCATCTAGTATGGGATGTAGCATTTTGCATGCGAGGGTGGAGTTTGCACCCGAGCGATAGCGAGGGTAGTAACTCCACGAGTTGCGTACCGTACTTTATCTACGATTATTGGATTTTACGATTATTGGATAAACTTCCTGTATGTAAGTTCGTATTTCTCTTTTCATAATGATGACATTAATTCATTAGTTGCATTTTGTGCCGAATTAATTATTTCGGGAGGCTTATTATAATCCTCATTTTCGTCATAATAACTTAATTCACTCATTGCTTTTCACTAAAAACTCCATAAATTTAAAAATAAATAAATAAATAATATTTAATATAATAACATAACATAAGGGGCCGGTGTAGCCGAAGGGTTAACACACTCGACTCTGAAACCAAGGTCTAAACCCCGGCTGTGAGTTCGAATCCCAGCGGGGTGAGACATGTTTCACACTGATGATCTCATCGATTAGATGAGTAAAGTGGCCGGGTAACCCCCGTCCTGTAATGACCTAATAAAAAGCTGTTGAACGGGACTAAAACTACAAACCAAAAAAAAAAAAAAATAATAATAACATAACATAATATAATATAATAATATAATAAAGAATAAATAATATAAATTAAATAAATAAATAAATAAAGTTTTGTATTCGTATTAATTATTATTAATATTTAAGAATTCAGTTACCTACTTTAATTAAACAATAAGAAAATTAGTTTTTTGTTAAATGTAATCAAACAAGCTAATCGTGCGTTGAGGTCAAGAATCCTTCTATTTTCCGCACTAGGACAAAAAAAGAAGAATTATGAACACGCATGCACAATGAATACATTTACGAAAAGAATCGCTTTCTACGTATCTAAACAGAGATAAAATGTTTTTATTATTTCGTATCAATTATAGATACAAATATATAAATAAAATATTGAAAGGAAAATAATTGGTAATTTAATTTCACATCTTGAATTGTTTACCCAAAAATTAAATTAACAAAACAAATAAATTTAATTTTAGTAGTTTATTATAAAAGAGGGGTCTAAAAATAGAATGATTTTTGCTTGAGAAAAGACAAATTTCATATTGTAATAATGGTTTGTAATTTGTAGAATTATTGATTAAAAATTATAAGGATTTTTATATGAGTACTTTTTACGTAGAAAAATAAACGGTAAAAATAAATATAGAAGAAATTTAACGAATCGTGGAATGTAGCGGAAGCTGAATTACAGCATCAATAAATACGAGTATAGCTTCGTTAGAACGTGAAATGTAAGTTATACTGAATAAAATTAACATAATGTACTACATTTGTGAGTTAATTGCCCTGCAATGAAAAATATTTTATAACCTGGTCCAAACATTAATTATTCAACTAAATATACTAAGTATGATCAATTTTGCATTTTTAATACATAACATTTACTTCTACAATTAATTCTTTGTTTTACTTAGAGTGAGTTCAATAATAATAAGTCGATAGGTACAATAAACTTATTAAAAATATAATTTTTCTTTTAATAATACTATTTATAAAATAATAAGTAGAGGGGGGGGGGGGGGGGCACACAAAAGTACCTACAAGAATGATATGAATTCAAAATGTTAGTAAGTATATTAAATTTATCTTAAAAGATCATGACTACTCACTAGTACTATATTTAATATTAATCATAAAAACCATTATTTGCCTTACTTTAATTTTGTAACTACTTACATAAAAATGGTAATTTGTTTATGCTAAAAATGTTATATATCTGCTTTTTAAAAAGGGATTATTAAAACCTTCTTCCAAATTTGGAATGAGGAAAATTGCTATAGATTAAAATTGTATAGAACCAGGACACAAGCCATGTTTTGATATGTTTTCTAATAATATAATTTATGTCAGGGATATAATAGATAAAATATACAGTAAAAGAAGATCCGACTAAAAAACGAGGTTTCAAAGATTCTATTCGGACATATTTTAGATTCTCAAGTAAGTAATAAGTAATAACATATTAATCTGAGGCATCGCCAATTCAATCCACCTTCTTTCACATAACACTATATATTCAAGTATCGAGTGCTAACACATAACACCTGGGGCTTATCTTCTTCCTAATACTTGAATTAATTACTTAATAAATACAAATTATATTAATTAAAAAGGCAAATTAAGCTTATGGTAACTAAATTGTAATCAGATTATAATTAAATAACTACTATTTTAAAACTTGGTACGTATGCTTCCACGGATAGACTCGTAATAAACAGCTTGGTTTTCCGGAGAAATCCGCGTCACGAAGGGGATGAAGTCCGACGTTTTGTTAGACTGATAAGAGATTATATTTTTATTAAGGTCTCTCTCTTTCTCACTCTCTCTCTCTCTCTCTCTCTCTCTCTCTCTCTCTCTCTCTCTCTCTCTCTCTCTCTCTCTCTCTCTCTCTCTCTCTCGGATAGAATTTTTTAATTAAAATTAGTGTCTCAATGTGAACCTAAATGTATGCCAAATAATTTTGCAGGTCACTGTAAGTATGTTCTTAAATGGAATAATAAAGTACATTATATGTGTATTAAAAAATAAATGTAAAATCGTTGTGATAAATATTATTAGAGTAATTTATAAACATTGTATTAATATAAATAATTATCTTACAACGCGTAAAAGTTACATGAAATAGTATTTTCTTTTTAAGTGAAGCTATGTTTAAGCTTCTTCATAAAAGTCAATGCACTGTCATTTATTTTCACTCCATTATACCCAAGTCAAGTCCTCGATCATTTGTTATTTAAATTACCTTGGTCGTTAAACATAGTGCTTTATATTTAAGAAAATAAAACTTTCTCTATTACCTGTCTTTAAGATAGGATGTATACAGTAATCATTTTTGCATTTTCTATCTCTCTGATTGTCCAATAATAGTCAGAATAATCACCGCTTCCAAAATAAGCTGCTACCGTCTTTGATTACTAGTTTACAAGTTAAGCTCTAATATAGGTCGACCATAAAGCAAATTAAAATAGCATCATTTATTAAAAATAGAGGGACTAAAAAAAACGTAATTACTAAAGACTAAAAATCAGAGTGGGAGGAGAGACGAATAACGGTATAACTGTGGGTAGGGCGGACCCGTGAGGCGATATCAGGCGGCCCGCGCATCGCCGCAGGACATCTCCCGTAGTGGGATTGCTATACGAATTTAAAACTGTATTCAGATTCAAAACTGTCTATCCCTTCGAGGCAAAATGTTTCGAGACCATATTATGAATTGTTGGTTTATAAAATATTTGTAATTTCTAACAATGAAATTCTCAGAGACCTTATTTCTTAGCAGTCAAATAACTTGCAATAAATATCGTGCAACCCAGAAAGAAATATGGGAGAGATAAAAATGAAAATATAAGTGGAGTCTGTGATTTTTCCTCTTCTCTAAAGGGTCATTGGTCAAATGAGTTTTTAACCTATTCAAAAAATCAGGATTTCTTTGAAAACAATAATGTTTATATTTTTTTAAGAGACCGAGTCAGACTTATAACACTTGATTCCTTAGTACAGAGTTCGACTAAAATATATACTAAGAAATTAACCTAAATAACATTCTACTATCAATTTATCAAAGACTGCGTAGGTTTTGTGTTATATTACATATTGTTCGCAAACATTTAAGTTACTGCTTTATTTATTAACCATCAAACATATTTTCGAAGACACTAATAAATAAAAAAAAACAACTGCCCATTAGAGTGGCACATAGCTTCCTCGCGCCCTAGTACGTAAACTATAGTGATTGTATGCTTCCACAACCTATTATTGTCAAATTTATTTAATTTCCCCCCATTTTTTTAAATGAGTCAAAATTGAAAATTTATTTGATTACATGAATTAAAATATTATTTAGCAAAATTTAAAGAGTGCATACGGTTAATATATATTAATCTGGAGCTATCAGTGCGGAAATTTTTATAAATAATTGGTAGTGAAACAAATGGGCGAAGAAGGTTGAAACTTATAAGGAACTAAAAATGGGCTTATTATGACCTACCATCCAAATTTCATTAAAACGGGGGTGTTAGTTTTTTCACAAAAATTGAGCAACAAACGGACGGAACCAAAAAATTTCCCTGATGTCTGAAACAGATTTCGGTCTTTGCATTTCAAACACAAGCAGAAAGTTTCGATACTTTCGGTAAGATCGGAAGCAAAATGTATCGAATTGTTTTTATGAATAAATTACATTGTAATTGAAAATATGTATGAAATTATGTTTTCTTAAAATAAAATAAAAACGTCATAATATAACTGAGTACCTGTTGCATATATTTTACATATTTTTTCTTAAATATTTAAGAATTTTATAAATGTTTTAGAGTTTAGAGAATAGAACTCTGATAAAACAGGCTAAATGCTTTGAGGAATATTTTAATTAATTTACATAACTATATTCAAAAAGTCCAAATTAGCCTCTCACTGATTAACAACTGGGTTATTTTATAAATAACTTTCAGTTCCTATAGTACTGATTAAATGCAATATCATGATGTAAATATTTCCCTAAAGCCAAGAATAAGTAAAAACAAGAATACCGATATTGTTTACTTTTTCTTATATTTCCCTTAACAATGGGCAACAAAGCCGAAAAAACCCAAGCTAGTACAACGGCATGGATCTAATTTTAAAAATTACTGGCTATGAATTTCAGGAAAAAATGATTCTGTAGGTTTAAAAACAGGAATATAAGGTAATTTCATTGTTTTTCGTATACAAGATGAGCTTCAGTTACAGAGGATCAAAGCACGTTCTCGAGTGTATAGTTCATGTATACATATTGAAATAAACCAATAATACATGTATTATTCTTTACATGTTTGTAACCTTAAATTATTTACACTATACTTCTGATTCTTATTACATTTTGTCTCATTTTAATAATCAATAACTTTCTCAATTTATTAATAATAAAGAAAAAACTTTGATTCTGAAATTTCTTGTTTAAAGGAGCTTATCAATAAATGTATAAGATATTTATAATAACCGGGAAACAATCATATAGTAAAAAGTCATAAACAAAACGTCAGTGGCACCGCCTATCATAAGACGAATGGCACACGAGTATAAATTGAAGTATAGATATTACTAACAAATGATTCGAGCATTAAAAATTGCCATAAAAAGATAATGACCCTTCTGGGGATTAACTAATAAGAATGACAATAATAGTTATCCTAATAATTGTTCTTATCTCTTAATGTACACTTTTTTACTTTCTCACATAAAAAGAATAATGTGATAGAGCGAAAATTCGAAATGTGATGGCGCGATTTTGGATTTACACGTTTTGAGGTCCCCTGAGTCCAAAAAAGTGGTTTTTAAAAAATGTCTGTCTGTGCAGATATCTGAAGCCTAAACTACTGGCCCGATTTTTACGAAATTTGGCAATCATGTTCAGAAAAATCATACCCTGGGGAGAAATCAAGAAATTAATTTTACCTCCAAATTTGGGGGCGATACCCCCTAAAAACTCTGAAGAAATGAGAAAAAATATTATTTCTCGAAAACGGTTTTGACAATTTTGATTAAAAAATTCTAAAATGTAGTCAATTTAAACACGAATCTAACGATATGAGCCGTTTTCCCGAGAAAAATCTAGTTCCTGAGAAAATAGCTTCAAACGCGGAGGGAGAAAGGCCGGGTTCGATTCCCCGCCGAGGAGAAGTTATTTTTATGATGTATTTTGATAAAATGTTCAATAATAATTAAATTAACCTAAACAGAGAAAACTAATAAATGGAAAACAATGGGCCAACTAATTATGAACTCGTATATGAGAAAGTTTGTCTGAGTTTTCTCTGACCGATTTTTAATCAAAATATTGTGGCATACAGCTTCCTCGCCTCCTATATATAAGGCTTTACGTAGTAATGAAGAGTGGCTGTTTGGATCTGTTCAATTTACAGTGGAAACATATTTATACTTATTCATTATTTAATTGGATGGCATAATATCCAATATTCATTGAGATAGGTCAAGTAGTTTTTAAACAATCACACAAATGTTGATGGTTGGACCGACTGACCGACTGAAGACCAAAACTATTTCCTGATATCTGAAACATAATAATATGTTTTGATTTATTTCATGCGATGTTGATTATTTGAAACAAGAAAGTGCTTAAGGCTCTACCGCCCTTTGAGGTTAGGAAAAACAGTAAAATTAAAATTATACTGGTTCTAAGCAAGATATCAAAAATCTAATCACAGGCTTCATTCCTAATTTTAATTCTGCACAATTTGAGCCCTATTTCAACTTCCTATGATAAATAGCTCAGGCGCCATTTTAATACAACGAGTTTTATCATTGTATTGAAATGGCGCCTGTACTAGTTATCATAGGAAGTTGAAATAGGGCTCAAATTGTGCAGAATTAAAATTAGGAATAAAGCCTGTGATTAGATTTTTGATATCTTGCTTAGAACCAGTCAAATTTTAATTTTACTGCTTTTCCTAACCTCAAAGGGCGGTAGAGCCTTAAGTGCATTAAGATGATTAAAAGAATAAAATTTTTTTCAACAAACCATTAACAATGAATTGTTGCCACTCAAGAAGAGATGAAGCTAGAGCCTTGTTAAAACAACTATACGGATCAGTCAAGTTAATGAAGTGTGCTCATTATATTTTTTTGGTTATAGTGTAATGATATATCTCGTTCCATAAAACCACTGAGTCAATAAACTCAAGAAACTAATAAGAATCACTATATTCACTTTTTTATGTGAGGTAACTAGAAAATAGACTGCCAATTAGTGTGGCACATAGCTTCCTCGCATCCTATCATGTACTTTATTGTTATAATGTTTATTGTGTAATAGTTTTATAATAGTTTTAGCGATCTTTAACACTTCATAGCGGTGTCGCTGTTGATTTTACTGAAAAATTGTATTTGAAAAAAATGTTTGTCTCATTGAATAGATGAAGTTAGATTTTTTTCCCAACCTAAAATTCCAATTTTGAATTTGAAGTTCACGTTTACGCGAGCGTTGCTCGTGAACGCTTGGACGGATAACGTTGTCCAACGAACTCGTCCTGGGGATTGGTAAAATGAACATGTCTACCAAATTTCATCAAAATCGGTTGACACTTACTCAAGTTATCGTCGCACGTTTCATAATTCGCGGACACACAGACCGACAGACAGACAGACAGACAGACAGACAGACAGACAGACAGACAGACACGAGACCAAAAATGTTCCCTGTTGTCTGAAACGGATTTCTGTCTTGGAATTTTTAAAATCGGAGGCATAAAGGTTTTTCGTTCTCAAAAGTGAACACAATGCTTCCGTTACCTTCGGTAAGCTCGGAAGCAAAAATAAATCTTATATATATATATATATATATATATATATATATATATATATATATATATATATATATATATATATATATATATATATATATATATATATATATATATATATATATATCTGGACCTATACCCGACCAAGAAGATCAGATATAGGACTTATCAGAGTCTTTTACTCACACAAATTGTTTATATATATATATATATATATATATATATATATATATATATATATATATATATATATATATATATATATATATATATAAACAATTTGTGTGAGTAAAAGACTCTGATAAGTCCTATATCTGATCTTCTTGGTCGGGTATAGGTCCAGAGTTGAGTGGGCATCGTCGGGCCCCTGATGAGTCGGACGCGACGAAACGAAGCAGGACATGGTGTAATGCCGAGCCAGCATCTTGATATATAAAAATTTAAAGTAACAAGTATAGTCTTAATTTAACGGACTGAGCACACGTGGTGATTCAATGATAAAACATTTTGAATCGAAATTTGAGGTTCTATGGGCATCAGCCCTGGTATGTTTACTCCTTACTACAGTCTTCGCACAACTAGAATCGACGCGTTGACAGCGCGGGAAATTGAGTGACACACAGATTGGCCAACCTCTCTGGGGGAAAAAATAAAGCCACTTCGAAGCCTTCTTATACTGTTATCCAGAGGGCCTCTCCCCTCCACTAGAGACATTTATCTTTGCCTAGTTGGCCCGACCTTTTGTCCGGGAAAATCTCAAGCTCTCATTGGCTCGTCCCCCCTTTTGCTAGTTTTTCCCGCGCTGTCAACGCGTCGATTCTAGTTGTGCGAAGACTGTAAGTTTAAAAAAATTAGACCAATTAATTAATATACAGATAAGCACCTTCATTTTTGAAAGTATAAAATATATTTATTTACTTAGAAATTTGTGATATTCAATGGGTGGCAGCATATTTGAATTCCCTGTCTAAGCTGGAACCTGTGCAAGCTGGAAACCTGCTAAAATCGAAAATTTTTCTCCAAACGGAGTCTTTTCTACGTAAAACACCCTGTATAATGTGTAAGGGAAAGGAATTTCCGGAACCATGCTATGATAGCACTTTCTTGAAGTCTTCCCTTCTCGGTCTCCTACTGCTGCCTAGTACTAATAACCTTAACAGGTTTGACGGGTCTTCCTCCACCTTATCTGTCGTATCCTCTCAGTTCCTATATCATTGTACTCAGCTTAAATTCATGTCCAAACATTATTTTGATTATATGAGGGTTATTTCGCAAACGCAAGCGATTGAAGTAGCCCGATAATTGGGAATTAGATTTTAATCATCAAATGGCTGGCTTGAGAGCTTCCGATCACGTCAAAACATTTGTCACAAATTATTTGTGGTGATTTGATTTGAGGCGAGGCCAATTATGGAAACACCACTTCTGTTGCCGAGTGGAAAGGAAAGTTACCAAGAGTCACTGGCGGACACGACTTAAAATTCATCTTTACTTTTGTGATAAAACCGGTCTTTTCTTTAGAACGTTACCAACAAAGTATTCAGTGAAAAAAGCAGCTCATTGTGTGGAAAATAAAATATCGAAAGAAAGATTGATTATCCTACTGTTTGCCAATTGGGATGGAGAATTAAAAAACCCTTAGAAATTGGAAAAGCAGCTTGATCTAGACCCTTTAAAAATCCTTTATTCTCAGCTAGTGGAATGGAGGCACAAGAAGGCCGGGATGACTAGTTCCATCAAGGAGTAGTGGTTTCATTTATTCAACGATAAGATGGCGGCAGAAGAGGAAAGTCCTTCTATTTTTAGATAATGCACCATATCATCCGTACATCAAACTTTTAAATGCAGTTATAATGGTTTCCTCCTAAAACTTCTTTCATAACTCAACCTATTGATCAAGGAAAGTCAATCAAGACTCTTCTGTGTTTATTGGCAAACTAAAACCCTGTGACTCTGCGACTGAATTAAGCAAGTCGGTGAGCATACTAGATGCAGTATTTTGGACGAGGCAGGCAGTAAAAGAGATAAGCCCTACAACTGTAAAGTGCTTCGCCAAAACTGGGTTCCTTACTTCTAATGTAGTCCTTGACGGCCCAACAGAGGATATAACAAGTGATATCCAAAATCCAATCCCGACAAGCTAAGTTGCAAGATGTATTTTTGAAAGAGATAATGCATTTTGGAGCACATTTTTATAACGCACAAGTGCGAAATGCAACCCTCAAGTGCAAAATATAACACTAAACTGAACTACTTACAAAATAATTATAAGCTGGAACATTTCCTAGGTAAATTATAATAGTTTAATCAAACTAAAAGAATGTTTTAGTAAAATAAATGTTTGTGACATAAGTAGTTATTGAACCAAATTACTGATGCATTTATGAAATAATTTATTCATTAATTAACAAACCATTTAATGGTTATTAAATTTAATTATAATATTTCAATTAAGTGATGTTAATATTAATTATTTAAATTAATAAAACATAATATAGGTATACAAAACCCGCATGACGTAGCACTTGCCTAAGCTGGAAACCTGCTGAGGTGGGATTTTTTCCAGGAACCTCGGCATTCCAGCTTATACAGGTTTTACTGTATTTTAAAAGTAATCGGATTACCGTTGCTCTTTTATTTTTATATCATCTCTAATTAATTTATATTATTATGTTCATCTTAAATAACCGAGTATATTAATCATTACTTTTATTTTATGCCTATACTCGTAATTATTTTATTTAACAATGATCCCTATGTTTTTGACTTAGCTTTAATATTCAGAGGGGTATTGGAATGTTATAAAATAAATAAATAGTAAAAAAGGAATGATTTAAGTAAATGAAATTCTTTATTAAAATGTACATAGTATGAATTTTCCTTATACCCATAGTATGCAAATAAAATATGAATGTTTATTTGTTTCGGATTACTTTTAAACAGAGGTAAAAGTGTGGGAATGAAGTGTCGAAGGACAAAGTTGAGGACCTTCAAGTAAATGTGAACTAACCTGTGGTTACTTCTTGCTTTATTTATTACGTCCAAACAATCCCAGTAGCATTTCAACACGGTACAATTACAGGTTGGTTAGTCACCTATCAACAAGAGTCACTTGACAACTTGATTTATTTGTCAATATCAATATCGTATTAGAGTCTTGTAGACGAGCAAACAATTTACGAGCAATGAGTGGCTGGTATTAAAGGCCGGGCTACATAATCCATAGTCCAGAAACATTGCCGGCAATATGTTCCGTATTGCAATTGCTTATCTTATTTGTTATTCGTTCTAACTTTTTCAGTTTTTATTTGTAGTATATTTAATATAAAAGCTCAAAATAGTCTATAATTTTTATAATTATAGTTAGTTACTGAAATTTTCATTACGAATAATTGGACAAATGATAAATCGATTGACATTATCTATGAAATTCATTTAAATCCAGCTCTATGGAACTTCGAGGCGAATAAATATAAAATGGAATGCCAATGACGGTAGGGCATTAACTGCAAAAAAAAAATTAACATAAGTAGTGATGAGACGTACAAAATTACAAAACTTGTGGAAGTACCTACACAAAAATGAATATATATATATATATATATATATATATATATATATATATATATATATATATATATATATATATATATATATATATATATATATATATAAGTAGCAATACAGAGGACAATCAAATAGTATTTAGTTTTGTAGTTTGATGCCATATTATTTATACTATCTTACGATATCCCAGAGCCAGGAATTCATAGCGAAAATTCAAATAAATATTTATAAAGAAATAAATAAATAAGAATAAAATAAATAATAATAATAAATAAATTGGCCAAGTAAGTGCTTTTAGCACACACAAAGGGTCCAGAGGCAATTTAATAAATAGGGCGAGTTCGTTAACCAGCATAATCCGCCCAGCCGTATCAAGATGGCGACCATTTAAAAGTTTGTTTTTGCTACATCTTTAGAACCTTTTATTATAATGATGTGAAACAGACGCGTTTATATGCATTTTTATTGGCCAAATGCAGTAAACTTGTTCTGAAGTTTATAGCCCAATCCGCTTCTAAGATAATAAACATTTAAGATTATGGAGGAAACATTTTTTTAATCACAAAATATGCGAAGTATGAAAAATTCTAAAAAAAAAAAAAAAATAACTATGATTTTTAACAGTGTTTTTTTCGTTGATTTTAATCATAGAGGGGGGCACAAAAAAAAATTATGTTCTAGGACACATTGTGCCAAGACGAATCGGTACAAAGTCAAAACCAAATATATATTTATAGTCAGGGCTATCTCCTCTTTTATTTAACACCCCACATGATGAATTTCCGTAAAAAAATGGCAACCCTTTGCGTTTTAGGGATAATTTGTTTGGGGCATCCCTATCATTTTTCTGTGATTGGGTTATTACACGTAAGATAAAACTGCAAAGATTAGGTGTGTTACTCACAGACGGACGGACCGGACAAGAACAGTAATATATAAGGGTCCTACGTTTTGGACTATGGACCTTTAAAAGAGCAAGTTTTGGGATATACTGTGGTGAATACGTTGGGAGGAGATGTTGGTTACATGTTACCCGTCAATAATGCCTGCAACCTCAGAGCAAGGAAGGGGAAGGATACAATACTACAGAATCTGGGTCTCAAAAAGTGGTTCATTATGCTCCCCCCATATGCTAACACTTTCAAGCGGCAGTTTGGTGAAACAGTATCGATATCTTGATAAAAACTCGAAATTTATGTGATATCAGTTGATAAGAAAGGTGATATTTTCTTACGACTTGTAATATTTTTATTTTGAATACTGTTTTCTTTATAAATAAGTACTTTAATGTTTATTAACCATATTAATTATCTTAAGGCAGTAACATCGTTAATAAACGTGTAACAGTTCCTAGATAACCAACAGCAATCTTCTTTGAGTGGGGTATCAAATAAATGTTACTGATAAGGAATTGTTGACAAGAGTCTGTGGAGACGGAAGAACAAGGAATAGGAATAGACCAATTAAGACAAGGACCACTTTTCAAATCGTATTGTTCCCTCTACCCCTTCCTTGCTCTGAGCCGGCAACACATTGCCAAAATGTTTTCGGGCAAAAATTTTAAGAAATATTGCCCACAATGAGACTTTTTTTAATGGACTCATTGAGCCCTATTATTTGCGAATAGAGTGTCTTATATGGTATAAGTTGCAATTTTAAATATAATATTTATAAGTTAAAAATAGAAGCAATTATACGCCTGTATTAATGGTTTTAATTACATCTTAGTGTAAATTGTGCCTTTTTAATAATAGTTTGAGATTTTAATATATTATTATTTTGATTTGAATAGGATTTGGAATAATTTAGTTATATAGGAGCCTTCATGAAAAAATATCAAATACCCGACAATTAATCTTACATGTTTACAAGCTAGTAATGTAAAACTTAAATAATTTTTTCATTGGTCATCCTACAGCTGTAAAGTATCCCGTTAAAAAGGCTTGGGCTAACGGTTAGCGTGTAATATCTGGCTAAAACTGCCTAATTAATCCTTAGGTTGCGGTCGTCACGGCGGGTTGGGCCTGGAAAGCCAACAGTCTCCAGTCTTTCTTTACCCATTCACTCATTTGCTGTAGAAGGGTTATTATCTATTATCAATTGACAATCTGTGGGTAACCCTGCTCGCCCATCTTCTGTACAAAACCTCATAGTAACCGCATCAATCAACTTTTCTTCTTAATCTTCTTAATATAGTCTTAAGATTAACTATCGGAGAATGAAAAAAATCTGATAATTCACCGTTAACTTCAATATTGTTCTTGTACAGGCTCATATTCTTTCGGCCACCTAACCCCATTCTGACATTGAGGAAACCGCAATCAACTATTTTTTCCCAATTACCTTAGTTTTCTTCAACCACAGGGACATAAAAGCAATATATTTCAATCACAACCAGCTCAAAATTCAATCACTCGTGGGTTTCATGAAGAAAACGACATTTTCCAGTAACTTGTTTTTATTTTACACCAGTGGAAAGATAAAAAAATCTATCTGATAAAATTATAATAAAAATTTCTCATAAGCGAGTAAATGATTAAATGTTCCAGTGTTTTCTATTCATTAGTTGTAACAAGTTTTCGTTGTTATATTTAATTATTATTGAACATTTGAACAAAATTTCCCATAAATAAATTTTCTCAGGAACTAGATTTTTTTCAAGAAAACTACTTATTTATTTTTAACTTTAATATGGTAAGATTAGTATATTTAAATAAACTATAGTCCAGGAGATATCATACAAAAAATTGTCTGACTAACATCAAGCTAGAATTTTTTATACAAGTTAATGATTTGGTCGGCTAAGTTCGTCTGCGGGGCATAGCTTCTTGGCAATAGGCATTTGAAAAAAATCAAACTGGTAGAGAGCGGCCATGTCTCACCAATTATGGTAGACAATGTGATTTTTCTTGGCCTGGATCTTAATATATTACTTAATTTTATAATTAACTAGCTTTCACCCCGCGCTCCGCGCGGGGCTCATGCTAGGTATTAGTGGCTATGTTTCCTATAATTATGTAGGCCTAGCAATTAAATTAAATTCCTAAATAATTTTGTTTCCAAAGCCTTATAGGAATTAAATCAGGACTATATTACACATCATTAATTCCATCATTAGGAATTTAATACTCTCCAAATCATAGTTTGGATTCTATCTACATATTTTAAAAATAGCCAGTAGAAACTAAGTAATATAGTAATAACTAACAATGCCAAAAAAAGGTATAATGAATAAAAAAAAAAAAAACGTAGAAAAAACCAATTAAACTGGGAAATCATTGAACAATCATCAACAATGATGGTGCATTATTTAATTACCATCCTCTTCATTCAATACGGCAGTTGCACCAGTAAATATTTAATAACTCTAGTTAGAGGAACAATTAGTAAAATAATAAATACTTGATTTAAAGAGCATTAGTTTGAGGTTTAAGCACTCCAATCAGAAATTAAATCGGTCAACAATTGCGGACGCCATAAGCGCTCAAAGTGAAATTTCTTTTTAAAAATTAAAATTTAGCTCTATTTAAGGTAAAACCGATGAAATTACAACAAAAAGTAATAACCAAATTTGTAGATCTTTTAAAATTAGTTACAGCTGGCGCAATCAGCTTGTTGATACAATTTACTGTTTAGCCACAATAAACCTCTAAAAAACTTTAAAGTGCGTCCACCATTTTTAATTTTTTAGGGGGGGGGGGGGGGGGGTATATATTTTTTTAACGTTCCGGATTTTTTCAATGGGGTTAGGCCAATTTCCGACCAAACGCAAAAAACCGCAAGTCTCTAGGTGGTCTAGAAGTACCCAAACATTTTCAATAGCAAATTTGTGGGGTTTGTTTACGGCGGGTCAACCTATTTTTTTTTTTTTTTTTAGGTTATGTTTTATATACTTTTTTTTTATAAAATTGTAAATAACTTTGGTTCTACTCAATATTTTTCGATGAAACCAAGCCTACAAATTGCGCAACATGTTTGCGCTCACCCTTGAAAAAAAATTAATCGATTTCATTAAGCCAGTTTTGCGCCTATAAAGTCTGACTGGGGCGACAGACACACATACATACCCACTTACATATCCACATACATAAACGAAAAAAGTTATGGCCGGATTCGGTTTTTGGAATGTCCAAAATGAAAAAGTATCCAAAAAAGTTTCAATTCTGACCAATGTACAGACAAAACTTTAATTTTATATATATAGATAGTAATCACTCACGTTTTAATTTTATTAATAATGTTTGACAATGACAATGTCGTATGAATAAATATTAACTTGCTGCATTCACAACATCCTACTATTAACTTATTTTCGGATTCCCTGATGCTTTGAAATTTTAAAGATTCTAAACAGTTCCTAAATGGTTGTGGCCCCAATGTTAATTTTGAACTAATATGAAAATAAGAAAATGCATATTAAGGGGGGGATGTTGTGAATGCAGTAAATTAATATGTATTTATACGACATTGTCATTGTCAATAATATTGTCGTATTAATACATATTAACTTGCTGCATTCACAAGAATTATCATGATCCTATACAAACTCCTGAGTACAAAATTAGTTAGAAGACCAAAATTTGATTTGACGTTAGTCTGTCCCTTGATAAGTTAGTCATTCAAATATTATACTACAAATCAAAGTGGTCACCTGTGTCTAGACACCATACATAATGTAGTTATATATATATATATATATATATATATATATATATATAACTACATTATGTATGGTGTCTAGACACAGGTGACCACTTTGATTTGTAGTATAATATTTGAATGACTAACTTATCAAGGGACAGACTAACGTCAAATCAAATTTTGGTCTTCTAACTAATTTTGTACTCAGGAGTTTGTATAGGATCATGATAATTCTATATATATATATGTATATATATATATATATATATATATATATATATATATATATATATATATATATATATATATATATATATATATATATATATATATATATATATATATATATATATATATATATATATATATATATATATATATATATATATATATATATATATATATATACACACACATATATATCATTAAATAATCATCAATTCTTCATAGATATTAATCATAGATTCTTTCTCGTTTGCTAATGAAGTACAAAAATTAAGTTAAATTAGTAAATTAGTAAATTAGTTAAGTTTATCATCGTTTTGTCTATAGAAAAATAACCTCTATTGTTCGTTTATTCCTGGATTAGCTTTCCTCCCGATGCTTTTAGTGAGCGAGGAGTGGTCCGATGTAACAAATATAGCTTCAATATTAGTTATAACTGACTCTAAACAAGCTAAAAATATTTATTATTTTATTTCTAATAGCTTCAATCGAAGGGAGTTTTTGTTAGAAAAATAAATAAATATATGTGTACAAAATAATATAGCATTAATTACCATTAGCACTAATTATTATGTTATGTAACAATTGTATGTTTCGGTTAGTAGAGGAGCCGTTCTTTTTCTTTTGGTGACCCTTTGTATAAAACTATATGTTTTAAATACAAATATAGATATTATTATTATTTCTTCCTGGATTATTCTGGATCATTATTGAGCTTATAGAAATGTCTGGGCTATGTATACTATTTTTATGTATATATGTATGTGTCACTCCAGATGCACTTAAAAAACCAAACGAATTTTAAAATATCGATAATATCAAAGGAAAGGATGAGTTCGTCGTAATTTAGGGTCAAAAATATCATAAAAACGGGTTTTTTCCATTTTACCCCACTCATATATGAAAATATGACAAAAGTGTACATAAAAACAATTACAGTACTCTTAAAGAGCTTTCTAACGACATGTATTTTGACGGGGTAAATACTATTTTGACTTTTGTACCCCGTACCTACTCCTGTGTACCAATTTTTTTTTTTCACCCATAAAAATTTTCATAAATTATTATAAGCTAATAATAAGCAGATTTCTTTGTAAATTCGTTTATTAAGTCATGGTGCATGACTGGGCTTTTTTTTTTATAAATAATCTGTATTACCGTTGTAAGACCATTGGCCAAAATAATTAGTTATTCTTATTATTAAAAAAAATATTGGGCACTTTCTTTCTAAAATAAATTGTTGTTAAATAAGCAAATGGTTTTCATATGATGGTACTTTTAAGCCTTTTCACATCAAGTTCATTTCTTAGAATTTGAAGCATTCTAAAATAAAGTGTGCTTTATGTTACCAACTACATATTATTTATAAATTCCAAGCCGTGCATATTTTTAAGTCTGTTTGTACCCACCTAAAGAATTGTTTATTGCTCATTTTATCAACGTATTTTAAAATGCAAACATGTTTAAATGGAATGTGTGTTTTGAAATTAACGAAGAAGATTCATATGATTCACTAACTTAATGATAAATTTATACGAGAAAGATTTAAGAATTATTTTATGGAATAACAGAGAATTAATGTTTCAGTGTTTCTATATTGCTTGAAGTATACATTCTTTATTTTGCTATAAATATTTATTGTATTATTTAAGTTAATCGCAGGTAAACTCAGTTTGAGTTTAATAAATTTAAACGAGGAAGTCAAATTTAAATTAGATGTACATGCTAGATAAGTGAACACTTAAAATGTAATTTTATATGGGAGTGTTATATTTTCAGATGGGAGTTCAAGACTGCATAGAGTAGAGTAAAGTGATCTCTCAGGTTGAATCTAAAAGCCAAACCATATATAAATTAATTAACTTCGCACAGCGCAATTAATCCGGTTAACCTGTTACTTGCAATAATGCAGAGCGTGGCTTTATAGAAAAAGGACTATATTTATTATAGAGGCGGAGGAGTTAATGTAAGGGTGTTAGTGCGATGAACGTCAGACCTACAATAGATTTACTGCTTGTAAAGATTCAACGCTCAGATACTTCCGCGTTGTATTGAGTTTAAAAGATAAAATATACCTGAAGAGCTACTGCAATATAATACGGCGTTTAATAACTTCAATACTTGAATTTTAAAGTGAAAAATTACTTGCACGATGGAAGGTGTGGTTACAGTGGGAAAATTAATAAGGTATAGAATTATTTATTTTTCGTCACTCAACCGTAAACACATAACCGCAAAACACTAGTTTCCGGTATAATTAAAATATTCCTTGTTTTTTAAGAAGAAAATAATTAAAAATAATGTTTATTTATAATTATTATAGGTAAATGTAATTTTTCTTTTAAACAAATGAATCAATGAAACCATTTGCTTAGTTAAGACTAATTTTGCATCTGATCTCCGAAGGAAACGGAAGCATTATTATCTTTTTATTTGTAACTCGAAATCCCTCAACCAAAATGCATTTCAAATAACTAGTAACATTTTTGGTCTGATGTCAGTTTGTTTTGCGAACGCCCTAACTTTGAAATCTGCTTTTCCGGTTTTGATTATTTACCTGTCAAAGTTAGCATGCAGATTATTTTATTCTGATACTTATACTTATCTTATACTTGTATGAGAGAGAATTCTTTCTTTGTGATTTGACGCGAGGAACTAATTCACTACTTAATAATAATTTGCAGTCGTTATTTCTTTTAACTAAATTTACACAAATTCACAAGAAGTGGATTAGTTAGAAAAATATCCTACAGACAGTTTAATGGATATTACATATTGGGTAAAAAGAAATCAGATAAACTTCTGTAGGCGAACACTTTAGTTCAGAATGTCCAATTCGGCCCTACATTATTTATTTTTTAATGCGTGGGCGCCAGTTAAGATTACTTTCATTCAGTAAATAACTGATTTGAAAATGGAAAAAATATTGTTTCTTTTCATAAAGTTAAAAAGGATGATAAAAATTCAATAACAAAACTTGAAGCGTATAGATGTCACTATATATACATATATTTACTTTGGTATTATATAACTGTATATGCGATTTAAATATATAATAATTATTAACCTTTCCAATTTGGCTCTTAATCATCATAAATTATTTATTTATTGAAACAGCCTAAATAAATCAATAATATACCTTTAATTTGATACCCCACTCAAAATGTTTAAAAGACACGCAAAATGTTGATGTTTTTTGATAAAATCGCGTGGAAAATTAAACACTTTCCACGAGAGTTATATATTTTTGTAATCCTCTTTTCCATACCTTTCATTTGATACCCTACTCAAAATTAAAAAAAAAAAATAAAAATCGGGTGACGTGAATTATCCGCCATTTTGGAATAGAGCAGCTGATAATTGTGAGTTCGCTATACTTTTCCTGTGTGCGCGTCAAAACGATCTTTAATACTGAAGTTTCATGTTTTTATCTCTTTTCATTTAAAAGTTATTGGAACCGTACAGGGTGACAAACAAGCAGACAGAGACAGGAACGAAACTATAAGGGTTTTTTTTTGTTTTACCAATAAAACCCTAATAAATGAGAAAATTTTCTTCCACTTATTGTCAAAAAGTCAAAACCATTTAAGTTAATTAAAACAGCAATTATTTTTCTAAACTATTAGAAATAATTATTTTCAAGATTTGAAATTGCTTGTAAGGACCATTGGCCTCGAATTTTAAGCTCTCTAAATACCTATTATAAAAAAAATCTCTCTAAATATATTAAAATAAAATAAATATATTATTCAATTAAATTTAACGAATTTAATGAAGCTTTCTCTCTCCTGGAGGTTAGCGGCCTACCTACCAATAACAGACAGGCTATGATTCAAACTTAAAGATCAGTCACCTCTTCCATTAGAACTAAACCCCTCACATAAAACCAAATCAACTTCACTCAGCTTATTTAATAATCCTAGAATGTTTACTACGTTTGGTCAACAATGCTGGTCATATAGAGGTGCCACTTTAATTAATAAACTTCCCATTGAGTTCAGGTCCTCTTCAAATCTAGCAATATTTAGACGCAAACTAAAGAAACTACATAGAGTCCCCTTAATTCATTAATTAATATTGTTTTTAGTCTGGATCTTATTATTATTATAACTTTTATGTGATTAGAAATCAGATAAGTATCAAGTTTGTTACTCATCTATTTTTATTATTCTTATTCATTATCTAAGTAAAATTGTATTTTTTTATTTTCCTTCTTTTTGTAATTCACCCACATATTGTTTTACATATACTTTTTGCTTCCGAGCTTACCGAAGGTAATGGAAGCATTGTGTTCACTTTTGAGAACAAAAAAGTTTTATGCCTCCGATTTTAAAAATTCCAAGACAGAAATCCGTTTCAGACATCAGGGAACATTTTTGGTTCCGTGTCTGTCTGTCTGTCTGTCTGTCTGTCGGTCTGTGTGTCCGCGAATCGTGAAACGTGCGACGATAACTTAGGTAAATGTTGCCCGATTTTCATGAAATTTGGTAGGCATGTTTATTTTACCAATGCTCAGGTCGAGTTCGTTGGACAACGTTATCCGCTCGCGTAAACGTGAACTTCAAATTTACAATTGGAATTCTCGGTCGGGAAAAAAATCAAACCTTATCTATTCAATGAGACGAACATTTTTTTCAAATACAATTTTTTAGTAAAACCTACAGCGACACCCCTATAAGTGTTAAAGATCGCTAAAAAGTGTTAATTGTTCTTACACAATAAACATTAAAACAATAAAGTAATTAAACTTTAATGATAATATAACAATAAAGTACATGATAGGATGCGAGGAAGCTATGTGCCACACTAATAGGCAGTGTATTTTCCCTTCAACTAATTAAACTAATCAAACTATCATCATTTACCTACCTTACTATCTCATATCTATTACCATATCTTTACTATCTATACAATTTAATAAAAAAAATAAAATAAAAAAATAACTCAGTTTTACCCTTAATATTATTTTTATCTCTTCTCTAATTCTACATTTTTCTTCTATGTACTTAAAAAAAAACCAAAAAAAAAAAAAAAAAAACTTTATCACTATTTTAGTTACTATCTCTTCTATCACTCTTATTATACATAACTTTACTTTTCTTATGTCCTTCTAAACCACCTGGGAGTCTCCCTCTCACACCTCAGACTTTGCCTACTGTAAGTGGTAGCTTTTTTAAAAATAAATTGTTTATTTTATATTTTATAAAAAAAAAAAAAAAAAAAAAAAAAAAAAAAAAAAAAAACCAAAAAAAAAAAAAAAAAAACTTTATCACTATTTTAGTTACTATCTCTTCTATCACTCTTATTATACATAACTTTACTTTTCTTATGTCCTTCTAAACCACCTGGGAGTCTCCCTCTCACACCTCAGACTTTGCCTACTGTAAGTGGTAGCTTTTTTAAAAATAAATTGTTTATTTTATATTTTATAAAAAAAAAAAAAAAAAAAAAAAAAAAAAAAAAAAAAAAAAAAAAAAAAAAAAAAAAAAAAAAAAAAAATGTATTTCATTTCTTGTATAAATAAACTCTGATAAAGCAAAAAAAAAAAATCAATTAGTGAATTGGACACGTCCTGTCCTGGCTCTGATTTGAGGCACCTTCCGCCCTGAGCAAACATTTTATAGGCGTCCCTAATTTTTGGCCTCAACTGAGGGGACGGGGATAGATTTCGATGCCCCAAATAGCTAGTAGGCAAAAAAAGAGGTCGACAATCTTTTGATTTCCGCTTCCTTTCTTTCGTTCTCACAAGATTTTAGTGCTTCTCTAAAACTGGCACTTGCCCAGTCTGCCCATTGGTATACAGGACCTGATTCTGTACAGACACAGAAGACCACTGGCAAAAGATATAATAAACCCTGTTACCATTTTTTGGACTTGGATGACTTTTAAAGGTGCAAAATTATAAATTTTAAATAACGCCATTACAGAACTCAGCAAACAGTCTTTCCCTGTATTTTTAGTAGTAAGGTTTATAATAGAAGAAAATATAAAATGGCCACTAACTGTTCAAATAATTTCTTAACTCCTGTCCCTGTCCCTCACTCTCATATAAAAATTAATATTGTACGAACAATAGTTTAGCTAAGGGATAAGAACAACAAATACATATAAATGTTTTTTGTTTTTTTTCAATAACTACATCACTAATTTCGAAATTCATTATATTTAACATAATTAGTTTTACAAATATTCACACATCACATCGTTACATTTTAATTTTAAAATTACATGGAAGCATCAAATTAAAATTTATCAACAAAATAAATATATTTACAAACTTAAATCATTATAAATTACAATTACAAATACGTGTTAACTAGTAATACCCCTACATTATAATTAATTACAGCAACTTATTTTTATTATTTTTCGGGAAAATTGATATTAAATAGGACTGAATATCTGTTGAAGTGTATATTACAAAGAAAAAAAATGGAAATATCTTATTAAATACAAGAAATTAATAAGAAAATCTAAGCAGCTAAATATTATGAACTCAAACTCGTAAATTCACTAAATGAATTAATTAACTCTTTTAGTTCTTATGTATAAGACCAGATATTAGCAGAGAAAATATGATTTTAAGGCTTATGAGAAGTAACGGACTTAAATAAAAACAAATTTTAATAAACGCTTCTCTTGCAATCGGTAAATGTAAAAAAAAAAAAAATAAAAAATAATAATACTGCTCTTTAAAGTGGGCATTTTACTTTTTATATCTTTTTTCATACATAATATATTATTTCGGTGAAACATGTTAAAGATAATTTTATAATATACACATATCGATATTTATTCATACAAATCTCGGTCAAATATTTAACTAATTATTGTAAAAACGTTTAAATAATTTAATAATATACTTATACTTTCCTTTTTAATTTTACTTTAAAAAGAAAATACTGAAACAGTTTTACATTATTAGGTTTAAGATAAATATTTATTAACAGTCCAGTAAATGAGAAACC
Organism: Gerris lacustris; assembly: GCA_951217055.1. NCBI lineage: Eukaryota > Metazoa > Arthropoda > Insecta > Hemiptera > Gerridae > Gerris > Gerris lacustris. The sequence continues at coordinate 114,569,486 of OX578276.1, forward strand.
TCTATACAATAGTCTTCAGTATCTTTTCAGTAGATGCTCAAAGAAATTATTATATTTTATAAATACATATAGAAAAACTTAAAACAAGAAGAGTAAACTTTCGTACAAAATACTATATCATTGTTTTTCTAACTTATGTGTAATAGAAACAAGCAACCTATACTGGGCAAATAAAAGAAAAAAATACATATATCACAATGAAATTATGGGTCCTTGCTTGGTAAAAATACCACAAACAACAAACGATTTCATCGTCATAAAATAGAGAACTTTTTGGGTGAATATTATAAAGAATAAAATCCCAGTTAATTTCATTTGGCCATTAAAACTATATTAGTTAATACTTAAAATAGTTTTATTTGAGATCGAAAACAGATTTGATCTTCAGATTTTAATATCTATATATACAAATCTAGATATATAAGTTAGTCGATTTTATTTAATGATGTTGAGGGCAGACCCTCAACGACAAAAATTACATTTTCTATTTTATGCAAGTAGTTTTGATTATAATTATTCTTGGTCGAAAATTTAATTAAATAGTTTGTAACCATTACTGGCTACAATTTTGGACTAAAAAAATACAATCACATGCTAAAATTGATCAATGTTTACTTTCCCTATATTATTCAGTACGTGTTTTACACAATTCTCGTACGAACCAAATAATTATAATTTTTTTACTTCTATTTTTTAAAAAAACATACGATTGGAAAATGGCATAATTTACTGACTTTTAGAGTACCCATAATTTCATTACAATAATAATATTACTAAAATTATAATAATAATAATAATAATAATAATAATAATACAAAAACTTATCAGATTATACCTATATGTTTAAGAATTACGTCAAGAACCATAGTTTTGAACAATATACACCATGAATTATCGAAATACTTCTAAAACAAGATTAGTCATTAGCAACCTTCGTAGCTTTTCTTAAGAGTAAACTTGTTAAAGGGCATGCATTATTTCTAAAAGGTAAAAAGATGCAGATTGCAGGTTTGAAGCAGCAAAAGAGCTAAATGAAGACAACAGGAAGGATGTTAAATTAAGGAGTGGTGCCGGTGCAGTCCTAACGGTATAGATTACTCCGCTAAATTAACCATTATAATCTAATGCTATTCGCAGCTTTTTCGTTTTTCCTAGGTAAGGAAACAATAGATTCTGTTATCTACTAGAACTCTTGTGAATCTGTTATACAACTGTTTACTTTTTTTTCTAATTCTACTAAGAAAACAAACTAAGATGTAGATAAAAAAAAGAATGTTGCTAGACATTCTTTTTTTAAATCAAATTTGAATCATTTAATTTTAATCAAACTTGAAACATTGCCATGTTTCAAGTTTGATTTACAATTTTTACGTTCTTTACACAATAAATAATTCATAATTTTATTTTCACACTAAATATTCTGAAACTTGTTATAAGTAACATTTTGAAAAAAAAAAGATTTTTACATCAAATGCTTCCACAGAGCAGATCATTTGATATTGGATAAGTACCGACACTTCAAAATGACTGCAGATTATCTGAAGGTTTTACAAGCGAGCTGATAAATATGATTTATAACCAATTTGTATACTTTCTGATTGATAATTGAAGTTATGAACAAACTTAGAAATCGTGCAATTTGTATAAACATACTGTGTAAATCATGACCTTTAAAATCCATTTCAGAGAACGTGCTCAATAGAGCTAATGCGATCACTGACTACTTTCTCAGTCGGTAAGGATCCAATAAGTACAATCCCACCAATGAATCAAAACATAATGATTCACTTGTCGATTTCCAAACCACTATTTTCTAAAGACTTGAATTAACGAAACCGCATGACAAGTTAATGCGGTTCTAATTCATTTAATTATTATCAGTCTAAAAAAATAAAAAATAAATTTAAAAAAAAACATAATTAAAAGCTATATGCAGTTATTGTTATACCAGTAAATATTATTAATAAATGCAATCCTTGCATTTATTAATGTTTATTGCAGAATACATCTTAAACATTACAATCAATTATTGGTGGGGTATTAATCTCAAACTGTTTATTTTCTATCTTACGCTATTTGAGGTGTAACCTTCAAAAGTATGTAAAAGGTGATTTTTTTTTTTGCTGTATTTTACCTTCAAAAACACAGCAGGATTTTTTAATGGCCTACTTTGTGCATTAAATGTGGATTGCTATAGTAAAATGTTTCTTTAGATTTATATTTTTCCTTCCAAAGATTTAAATAACGAAAGAAAAAGCACGTTCTTTTTTTACAACATACATTGAGTACTGCTTGTTTTTGTACCTTTACGTTACATTGGAATGTTTACTAGGTAAATAGCAGTAAAACAAATTGTTGGGTTAAAAATCCGTGTCAATTCAAGTTTTAAGTACTTCGTGACTCATCTTAAGACAGTGCAACGTGAGACCTACATGAACAGACTTTATAGAAAAAAAAAAATAATAATAATAATAATGAAGGTCGTGATCTATCGGAAAGTCTATCTTTAGATATCCCTAAGAAAGCTGGTTTTCTAATAATGTCTAAGGAAAGTTAAAGAAAAAACTATGTTTTACTTTTGCTTTTGAAAGTAAAAGATGGTAATCAATATCATCCTTTACTAAGTACTATACTATAGATCTGTAGTATATATGTATACATATAAACTGTTTATAAAGAAAGATACATATTGAGAATAAGAATTCTATATTGGATTTAGATACTTTTACTCTTAATTCGATTAGATACAAATCAAACTGTTTATTTTGAATTTATCGGATATAAATTTTGATCAATTAAAATATTTCATTATAACCTTAAAATTTTTACATTTATTTGAAGATAATAGAAATAGCAATTACGAAAGTGTGTTGTGACAGATATTAAATATATATTTGATTTACTTATTTATGCATTTTTTTGATCATTTTAATTCACTAATCAGTAATTGAAAACGATATCAATATTAGGCATCTGCAGATGCGCCACTGCTTCCGTTCATTAGTTGCCTCTAAAATATAAAATTCTCAATCTCAGAATTATGTCAAAAAAAAAATTGAAAAAAATTTGATAACATAGTGTTCTTTTTATATATATATATATATATATATATATATATATATATATATATATATATATATATATATATATATATATATATATATATATAATATTTTATTTTTTTATTTTAAGTAGTTAAAAAACCCTAGTTATTAAACCCGCTTAACTGTATGAGTGGGCGAGAACTTATCGCATATTTGGTAATACTTGTTATTACAAAATGTCAAACCCAATTGCTAAACCAATAAGCCCTCGGTGCTGTAAAAGAAACAACAAAAAAGTCATTATTACTATTATTCAACAAATAATGAAAATATATTATCTTATAAATAAGACTGTTTTGATTTAGCCATCCTCATTAATTGATGCACCCGTTATTTTAACAAACATTAACAATAAAACCAATCAGTCAGTAAAAATTATATTTACCTTAGTATATCTCTGTTCATATTCTAGTTAATTGGTTTATTTAGATTTATTTTGGACAAGTAAAAAAGTTAATAAAAAGAAATATAATATAAAGTTTATATAACAGTATAAATAATAGATTATTATACGTAGAAATCAGTGTCATTTGTGTGAAGGAACTGTTTCACCGCTTCCTGGCATAATTCACCCACATATTGGTGTTCCGTTTATTAACGCAAAATAATTTTAAGAACAAAGAAGAATGAATATGTGAAAATCCATATGTTCCAAACATTTCGGACAAATTATATACACTTAAGGAAACAATATTTTAATAAATCTATATTCTTTTTCCAAAAATTAATGTCAATATTTTTAGGGGTTTCAAAAGATCATGATTCTAATATTTTTCGAAAATATTCGTGCTGTTATTTTTTGTCAAACAATCCCTCTTACGATTAAAGCTGGTTGATAAAAAAGTTTAAAAATAGAAAGAAAGAAAATAGAATAGTGGCTGAAGGAAAATGATAAATAATAAATTTCAACAAGCAAAAACAAATTTAATAAGATAAGTTAGATTAAATAATATATTCAAATAATGGACATTTCTGCATTTCCGATCTAAGCAATGTATTTTTATACATTGCAGTAAAGGCAATCATTTCATATTATTATATTTTAAAGGATCATAAACGGTAAATAATTATTTATTAAAAAAAGGAGCAAATCCTCAGTGAAAACCATGAGTACACATAAAACGTGTAGATTAATTTTCAGTTAAGCACTTTTAAAAATAAACTCAATTCTATTTGTACAAATCATATGGGCTAGACCAAATAATTAAATAAATCAGAAATGTCTATTATTTGTAAGTTTTATGTATATAAGAGTATATGTAAACAGTCCAAAGAAAATATAGCCAATCTAAAAAAAGAATAATATCATAAGAAAAGAAGATGAAAGAGTACATTTGTTACATGACTTGGAAATATAAAGCGAGAAAAGTGTGTAGAGAAGGTGAAGATAATAAATGATGTTGATGCAAACAAAGACAAGGCTGAACTGATGGAAAACCTGTTTACCTTCCAGTAAGGAGACTTGCGATTCCTTGGTATCCATATGGATGTCTACTGCATTATTACAAACAAATAATTAAGTAACCTTTAACATAATACCTCTTATGTCTTGAAATATATTCACGTCCTTCTAGTATTTTTCATGCGGATTTTTGATTTTGCTTGCTGATTCATAGCAAATAGCTTGTTGATGTTAAAAAATTTAGTAAAGCTGAACAATTTAAACCAATGTTAATTTTAAAATATTGAATTAGATCGTTTGTTACCATCTAGCACCTTCGATAGTTAATTATTTTTATGCCTTTATAACGTAAAGGGCTTTTAAATTATGACCTAGCTAAACTCATTGTTTCTTCTTTTTTTAGTAGGAATCGTTTTAGTAATAAATTTGATGACTAGCGAGCGTTAATATAAGTTAAATGAGAAGACGAGCGGCGGCCGTAGCAAGCAGAGCAGTTGTTGAGTAGGTCAGGGCTGATGCCGAACTAGTCCCGTCCTCGTTGATGTTGTAGAGAAGCTTTTCGATTTGCCTCTCTTCTGCCAAATCTAAACCGTTTTTATGATTGGCATTTTCCACTTCCTGTATCACAGATTCTTCTTCGCCTTCTATTTCTGACTCGTCGTTACCGAACTCCAGCATGTCTTTACCAATTGTTTTTCTTTCCTTGTAGTTGACTTTGAAGAAGGAAGAGATGGATATTTCGAATAGCTTATTAGGATCTGGAGACGATTCTTGTATCGAACGTCTCTTTCTTCCGAATCCCGTCTGCCCATTACTGCAATCCACACCTATGCACTTGTCGAGGCACACGTTCACGGTTCCTTTAAATTGGACGTAATTAGAATCGGGGAATTTGAAAGCACGGAATTTTGCTGTCAGAAAATCTCCGTCGACTGTGTTGAAGTTTTCAAAAAGATATGAATCTACCGCACAGCCGTTAAAAATAATAGATTCTTCATGTTTTACGGTGTCCGATACAGTCATATAAGACACAAGAATACCGTATACGGGTGCTGATGCGTCATCAAGATAGATTTCCATCTGAAGAGGAGTGCCGGGGTTAACGTTAAGTTCTCCGTTTACAACTTTACCGTCTTGCCTGACGCCCACGTTCAGTTTAGGTTGAGGAGCCATTTCCGTCACTTCAGAAGTAATGTCTAAATCTGTGGGCTCTTGAAACCCTGCTGGCAAGACATCTCTCTTGGATATGGTATGATTACTCTTTATCAAGCACTTCACTGTAAGTACCTCTTTCGGCGTATCGCCGTTTTCGATTACGATCCTGTGATAATAAGTAGTGAGACCTGTCCCTTTGTTTATCATCCTAGTCACACCGCATTGGTAAAAGTCCGTGAGCGACAAGTTGAAGGTCATCGTGTCTCCCTTCACCGTCGGGTGACACGCCTCGTCCGGATACGCTGCGAGTCCTTCCAAATAAACAGAGGACTTTTCGTGTGGAGGGACGATCTCCACGTTCATCCATTTCTCTCCGCATTTCAATTTGGACACTACTTTGGCTGAAGTGGTAAGGCTCAAAGCGAGAAGATAAAATAACAGGTGATACATGGTTATTTTGATGGCATAACGTGTATACGTACCAGTCAGACACGTGGGTGAGACGAGATAGTACCTGGTGGCCGCCTTACTGACTGACTGGCCTCGGGCCGGCCCCCTCTCCGGGGGTTCCGCCCCTCCTCATGTGTGTGCCAACCACCACCACCGTCTCTTAAGTCTCTCCTGTCCTGGTGGGCAGACACTGTGAGCTGAGCTCAGCGGCCTTGAAACGGTTCCAACCGTGACGTCAACCACATCCTTTCATATACCCATATTCGGCCCTAGACCATCCTTATTTGCATTTCCGTTTGCATCCTTATCGGTGGCCCTCCTCCTGAAATATAAGCTTATAGGCGGAAGAAAAAAATTACTTCAGGTATTAATAATACTTCTTCGTCAATATTCTGTATAAAAAATTACCTGACCCCAAGAATTGTTTTACATTAGTGAATGCATATCATAAACATAACATTTTACCTACCTAGAGTAAATTAATAAAATAATATAAATAAACCGTAGGTGAAGTATTTTTATTAAATGAAAATAATTTATAGTTAAATTAAATACTTAAGAAAAATAAGTTAGTGTATAAAAAAACAATATGAAATAGCTGTAAGAAGATAAGACAAAGTAAGCGGTTCACCTATCAATTCCTTTGTAAATTCCTAAATTGTAGATTGGCGTCTTTCGACTATACAGTGGCCACATTTAATCTTTATAATATATACAGTAATTTTTATGAAATTTTTCTCACACCTATTAAATTGTAATATCTCGTACGGGTTCGTTAACCATTATAATCATCCCAGCCTTTTCAAGATTGTTGCCATTTCAAAATTGTGTTAGCTATAACTTTTAAACCTTTTATATATTGACGTGAAACAAAAGCCATTAAAATATTTTTTTTATTTTCCAAACGCAATAAAGTCTCTACCTCAAACCGTTCCCAAGATATTATATTTTTATAGTTTTGTTTCTTACAAAATGTGTGATGTACCAAACATTCGTTAAAATCCATTTTTTTTCTTTTTGACAAACAATAACTATTATTTTGCTTCCCAGCTTACTGAAGGTAACAAAGCTATGTGATCGTTCTATAGAACGAAAATTTATTATGTCTCCTATTTCAAAAATTCTATGAAAGAAATCCGTTTCAGACATGCTACAACAAAACAACGACGAACAAACAAAACAACTAGTCTGATTATAATGAAATTTGGATGTTAGGTCATAATTAGCCCAATGTTGGTCCCATGTAAGTTTTAACCTTTTGCACCCATTTGTTTCTCTTCCACATGGGCAAACATAAATTTATTTACACCTATATCTTCAAAAGTTTATTTAAAGTAACCCGCAGATAGGTCGGAATCAATTTCAACTACCTGTGCGCATAAAATATTCATAAATTGACGAACCAAACAATTTTAACTGATATAAAATTAGATTATATTGTAATATTAAATTACTACGTTCTGGCTGCATACTTTGTGAAGTAACAGGTTTGAAATTAACTATAAATTAACTTGAAATTAATTTCAAATTAACTTGAAATTAATTTTAAATTAACTTGAAATTAATTTTAAATTAACTTGAAATTAATTTTAAACTAACTTGAAATTAATTTGAAAATAACTTTAAATTAACTTGTAATCTATTTGAAAATAACTTTAAATTAACTTTAAATTAATTTTAAAATAACTTGAAATTAATTTTAAATTTACTTGAAATTAATTTTAAATTAACTTGAAATGAATTAGAAATTAACTCATAAACCAAACCATTATAACTAATATAAAAAATAGTTGGGTATTATTTTTGTTATTCCATCCCCCCCTCCCCCCACTCCTACCGGGCGATTTTTCACATATACAGGGTTGCACCCTTCAACTTGTATGGTTTTCTGCCTAGAAGACAACTATTTAGAGTATAAAATGTTAAAAATCATGTCATCAGATGAGCTATTTCAAGGCATAGGTGTAAATAAATGTATGTTTGTGCGCAAAATATGTGTACGTACAAGTGGAAGAGGAACAAATGTAAGCAGAAGGGTTGAAACTAATATGGGACCAAAAATAGGCAAATTATGACCTACCATCTAAATTTCATTAAAATCGGTCGATTAGTAACAAGATATTATGTTGGTTCGCAAAAACTGAACGACAGACAGACAGATCGGCAGACGGCAGAAACACAGATAGATAGATCGACAGTAAAAGACGTGTCTGAAACCTGTCATGTATTCAGGAATTTACAAGTTTCTTGAAAACAATTATTGAATTGCAATGTAATATGACGATGAAGGATTTAAAAAAAATCTTATTATATTTGTAAATTATTATTATTTCGTGGTTATGATCTTCAAAAAACGCCTTAAATCTACATAAAATACTAATATTACACAACACTAAAGTATATTGGTTATTCTTCTTAAAATAGCTTTTACATGTTTTTCTTATCTAAGGATGTTCGTTATTAATACATATTCAAAAAGTATGAGATGATACTAAAAAAATATTATTATTATTATATCATGCGAATTTCATTTAATTAAACTTAATAACAATATAATTAGGCTCCTTCATAGTACTTTTATTTTCATTTTTCGAATAATAAAAATTATATTACATAGCTATTGTCGGGAGTTAATTGGAGATAAGGCATACTTACAAGGCAAGGGAAACAAGGCTTGAAGAGGGCCGTGAATTTATACGTACGGAAGGGAGGAGCGTGGTTCGTTTCACTGACTGGGTCCAATTAACTCATCAACGGTCTGTTGCTTGAGAAGTCAGCCAGTTACTTGGAACAAGCATAATATATTTACACTGAGTTGTAAACCCGTTACTTCACCAAGTATGCAGCACGTAGGGGCTTTGTTACTATAAATAACTTACATGACAACATCTATAATTAGACATGGTAGACCATAACAATATTACTCCTCTTACACGATCATATAATGGTATGCTATCTTTTTATGCGGATTCTCATCATGTTTCTTATTATCTTATAATATTGAATATTTAAGTCAATTTAGGTGTTTATCACAATTGATATAATGGCAATAATAGTATTTGTTTTTCTTATAACAAAATAAACCTGGGCTCACTCTAGTGCTAGGTAAGATCAATAAAAAAAAGTCCTTTAATATAAATAAATAAAAGTACTTTATACTGATACACACTATCATGTTTATATTTAGAATGAAGGTTATAGTTATAACTTACAATAACACTAGTAAATGTGGGCAAAAAAGTAGCTAAAAATGTATCATTTGCCTTTATAGTTATAGAATTATTATTTTCTCATATACGCACTATATATATAGAGGAAGTATTGTGTTGGCACAAAAATTCAATTTTTCAATGGTGGATAAACATATTTTAAAATCCCCCGAGTCAACCCGTGCCGAGCCTTAACTTCTAGGGTGATTTCGATACAATTTTAATGTTAGTTCAGAAAAATCATATCACGAGAGGGGGTTGGCTCCAATCTTGGGGGCCTTATACACTCTTAAGTAACTTGAAGAGGATCGGACTAAGTAAGAGATAAGCACTAATAACTAATATCTCAATTTAACATAATGTAAACGAGATTTTCATCATTGTCTAGACATCAAATTAAAGCAAGAACTAGTGTCGGTATTCTTGCCTAGATAAATAAGTAGTCGGTAGTTCATCATCCCTCTGTATTTTCATTGGATGAACAAAGGCATTCACCTTCCATACCCTATATCATTGTCATGAGCCCAAACAGGAATATAAAAAATATAAAAATAGGATAAAGAACAATGTCTTGAACAGAGACCGACCTAAGGAACAATGACACAGGATATACAATGAGACATTATCTTATTCCTTTTTCTCCTTTTTATTTATTCCTACATTATCACGTTTATTTGTGTTTCAATTCCAATGTTGCAGGTTCCTTTTCAAGAAGAAGTTATATTGTATTGGATATTTGTTGTGTTTATGTTAACGTCAAAATTAATATTAAAACAAAATCGGACGTACCTAGGGTGTCTCGGAACTTTCTCATAACAAACATAAACCCGCTCTTCTTTAGATTGTTACTCCCCTTATAATAATAACAGAGGGGAGTAACAATCTAAAGAAGGTGTATGGAATGTTCTTCATTAGACTGTTACTCCCCTTATCAAAACAGAAGTGGTATGTTCCTTTGTCCCAAAGTACGAGTACATTAAATTATACAATCCTTTTTCTTAATAGTTATTATTTCAAAGTCATTTTCATTAAAAAACAACATAGGGAGTAACAATCTAAAGCAGTACCCATAAACTTATAAATCACAACAGATTTTATTACGTGAATTATAATTTTATTTTTCCGTTAAGTTGTCCAATATAATGAGGTTTGTTATTGTGGGGTACTTAAAAATGTAAACAAACACTTCCCTATCTAAAAATCAAAGCACTCTTTTACTTTGTTACCCACCATTTATATATTGAAATGATGTATACAAAAGTGTGATATTCCTTTGTCCTATAGTACATTGGACTAAATATCCCTTTGTCTTAACTTTGTTACCCATCCTACTTTTCAACATTTTATGGATATCAATGTGGGTGGGTAACAAACTAAAAGAGGCGTATGGGGGCGCCTCTTTTACTTTGTTACCCACAACTTTATTTTTGTTATGGTGGGTAACAAAGTAAAAGAGTACCAAAATCAACATTCGATATTTTCAAAATGGCAGCAGATATTGAGATAAAATATGGAGGGCTTATTTATCTTATAGGAGGGTATCATTGGCACGATGTTCAGCTCAATCCACGAAATTCTTCAGAAATCATTAAGTGTTAAAGTTTCAAAGTTCAAGGACAATGTTTTCAAAATGACGGCAGATATCAAAACGAAATTAGTTAAGGCCAATAGTTTAAGCTTCACGCGTCTCCACTGACAACAGTCAACATATTATGGCATTTTTTAAAAACACCTTTTTTAGACTCAGGCCCCTTAAAAAGGTGATTCAGGAAAACCCACAATTATTAACATTTATATAATAAATCAGCTAGAGATGAAGATAAAAAAAAAGGAATTAACAGGTTGAGTAGATTATGCCATTTTAGTAACAATATCGACAAATAAGCATTTAAATTTATGAATGAAAAATCACATCCAGGCAATAGTGTCCTCCGCGACAAACGCAATCAGTGAGCCCCTGGGAAAAATTGTCAATCGTGTTCTGAAATATTTCCCTCGGGATCGATATGATAGTTTTACTTATCACTTTAGGTATCCCATATAAAAAGAATAATCAGACAACGTAAACTGATGAACGTGCCCATTAATCTGGTGCCGGCCGTAGAATGTAGACATACCGTGAAATGAGCCGTGTGGGAAACATTCGGAGAAGTTCATTCATTGCAATTAGAGCAGAATGGGAGGGAGGGGTTGAAGTACGTCCTGTGTTAGTTGTAACCATATGATTCAATGAGGTTCTTTGCTGTTCATGCCAAAGGGAATTTCTTTTTGAAAATTGAGGATTATTTTGATTTTTCATTCACACATTTCAATGATAATTTTTTGTAGATATTGTTCTACTTTGTAGATACTCTCTCTCTCTCTCTCTCTTAAGTAGCTCATCACAATAAAAGAAATGACAAAATCTAGGTTATAAAACTGTCTTTTAGCGAATTTTCAAAGAAAATTACGCTATTGCAATGGCTTCAAAATTTTTGTAATGCGAATTTTTGAAAATTTTCTCCATGGAAATCCGTTTTAGACCCTTCTGAATCGATTCCTAAAATTTAACACTTTTTTTATGTATGTATGTATATATGTATGTATATATGTATGTATATATGTGTCACTCCAGACGATATCTCCCCTTAGGATGCACTTAAAAATTTCAAACAAATGTTAAAATGTCAATAATATCAAAAGAAAGGATGAGTTCGTTGGCCAGAATTTTTGGAAATCATTTAGGGGTCAAATTTTTACAATTAATGGTCAAAAATAGCATAAAAACGTGTTTTTACTATTTTACCCCCCTTTTATATGAAAATATGATAAAAGTGTACATAACAACAATTATTGTACTCTTAAAGAGCTTTCCAACGACATGCATCTTGAAGGGTAAATACTATTTTGACTTTTGTACCCCGTACCCCTGTGTACCAATTTATTTTTATTTTTTCACCGATTATCATATCCAATAATACGCAGATTTCTTTGAAAATTCGCTCATCAAGTCATGGTGCATGACTGGACTTTTTATTTAATCATTGGTTAATAGACTTATAACCAGAATTAATAATTAAATGTTTTTCCCGATGAAGAACCACATATCAAATTATCAACTAATAGTCTCTAGAAGTATAATCATTGTTTAAGTTGACTAAATTTTTTAATTGTGATTTACTATAATAAATTGTGATGGTTGAAGTAATAATTAGCATTATGTGTAATTAATGTACACATGATTATACGGGAGCATGTATTACCGATAAATGATTAAGTGCTTATTATATTTGTTTGATCATTTATTAAAATAAATTTATCAGAAATTAAATTAAAAATAGACTGCCAATTAGTATGACACATAGCATCCTCGCACCATATCACGTACTTCATTAATTTTATGCCTTTACAAGCCTTTTTTTTGTCTTATTTGTTCAATTGTTCAAAGATATGGTGGTTCGCAAAAATTGAGCGACAGACCGACAAACAGACAGACACGGAACCAAAAATGTCCCCTTATTTGAATTTTTGAAAACGCAGATATAAAATATTTTCGTTCATCAGAACGATAACATAGCTTTCGTTTCCCTCGGTAAGCTTGATATAGCAAAACTTAAAATTTAAAGCAAACCTAATTCTGTTATTGAACTGTACACAAATAGTTAAATTATTTTGTTAGTAGGTCACTTAGAGGTTTCTTTTCCTGGTTTTATCATAAATAAAAGAGAAAGAAAAGTTATTAACTTATTCCATGTAATGTCAATCAGTTACCCGCATCAAGTTCTCACAGTCGATCGAACTACTGTTTAGTTATAATACCTCAAACAAGACAAATTAATTTTTTAAAGAAAGAGTCTATCAAGATAACAAGAAACTTCCTAAAATTACAACTGACGTAGGCTAATAATAATAACAATTAATGTGGCAATTTTAAACAGTTAGAGAATACAACGAGTAACAGAACGCACCTATTTCTCACAATTTTAATGATTTCTTTTTTTAATGATATACACCGTTAAATATAAGGAAATTTTATAACAATTATTAATTGTTATAATTGTAAATTATATAAAGTAATTATTATTTAGGATGGAGAGCATCGCTATCTTGAAGGTATACACAACATGCTTGTCAGTTATTAAGCTAAATTTGAAAACGAACTGATTTAGAATACATTTAGTTCCTTTCGATAATATTCAATCATCATTTAATTATAAGAGATGATAGTTAAACACTGATTTGTAAGAGATCTTGCAAATCAGAGAATTACAGAAAACAACTAAAATTTCTTACCAAACAGATATGAGTGACAGATCTTTTATGAACCCGTATTTCCTGTGCAATTGCTATTAACTGAGCAAAAAACTAAACTAACCTTCCTTATAGTAATGAGATATGTATTAGCAACCATTAAAATATCTAATTACAATAAATTCGTGAGGGACGGTTTAATAAAAACAACATAATTTAAGGAACCAGTTTCATAATAGTACACTACGCGTCTAGTGCTTTTTGCTTTCTCGTGCAGTTACCCTCGCTGTCGCTCGGGTGCAAACTCCACACACGCATGCAAAATACTGCTTTCCGCACTAGTTGCGTACCGTACGTTATCTTCGATTGTTGGAGTTTAATACAGAAAAAAAAAAAAAAAATCCTGTATGTAAGTTTGTATTTCTCTTTTGATAAAGATGACATTAATTCATTAGTTGTATTTTGTTCCGAATTAATTATTTCGGGAGGAGAATTATTCTCCTCATTTTCGTCATAATCACTCATTTGCTTTCACTAAAAACTCGATATAAACACTTACTTTTACTAAACAAATAGTAAATTAGTTTTGTTAAATGTAAAAAAAACACGCTAATCGTGCGTTAAGGTAAAGAATTAGGCGGAAAAAAGAAGAATTTTGAACGGATACAACTACGAAAATAATCACTTTCTACGCATCTAAACAAAGATAAAATGGTACTTCTTTAGATTGCTACTCCCCTGCCCTTTTTTAGAATATAAATGACTTTGACTAAACAACTATTAAGATAAAGGATGTTCAGTCCAATGTACTTTGGGACAAAGGAATATCACACTCCTGTTATAATGGGAGTAACAGTCTAAAGAAGAACATTCCGTACACCTTCTTTAAATTGTTACCCCCCTCTTCTTTTTTTATAAGGGGAGTAACAATCTAAAGAAGTGCCGATAAAATGTTTATATTTCGTATCAATCGTAGATAAAATATATTTATCTACGATTGATACGAAATATAAACATTATATCTCTGTTTAGATGCGTAGAAAGTGATTATTTACGTACTTGTATTCATTGCGCATGCGCGTCTCATAGTTCTGGCGAATTCCTCTTCTTTACCAAGCTAGCGCGGTAAAGAAGAGGAATTCTTCAGCTTTACGCACGATTAGCGAGTTTGTTTACATTTAACAAGACTAATTTGCTGTTTGTTTAATAAAAGTAAATGTTTATATCGAGTTTTTTGTGAAAATCAATGAGTGATTTAAATGATTATGACGAATATGAGAAGAATAATACGCCTCCCGAAATAATTCGGCACAAAATACAACTAATGAATTAATGTTATCTTTATCAAAAGAGAAATACGAACTTGTATACTGGAAGTTTATTTTTTTCTGTATTTATTATTTAAATCTAACAATCATAGATAAAGTACGGTACGCAACTCGTGCGAAAACGGCATTTTGCATTGCTCTTGTGGTTTTACTACCCTTGCTGTCACTCGGGTGCAAACTCCACACTCGCATGCAAAATGCTACTTTCCGCACTCGACGAGTAATGTACTATTACATCATCAGGGTATAAAGGTTATAAACTGCTATTCTATAAAATTAGTATCTTTACATAGTGAAATTTGAAATAGTTATGTTATCATAACCATTTCAAACTTCACTATGTAAAGATACTAATTTTAGTATAGTAGTTTATAACCGTATACCCTGATGACGTTAATATATTTTACGAAACTAGTTGGTTAAACTGTGTTGCTTCTATTAAACAGCAACTGACGAATTTAATTCTTTCTTAGTAAGTTTTTTCTTTAAACAAAAAATCTGATTTTTTACTACGTTTTTATTTGCTTGCTTTCTTGTTGGTTTGTCCAGTACAAATCTTGCAATCGATTTTTAACTAACTTTCCGAGTAGCTAGACATTTGAAACTTTTAGAACAGCTCAGAACACGATGTCAATGCAATATTTTAATGCTTTTAGCCATCTTTCAGCAGAATTTTATTCGTTTTCAGCAAATTTTGCTGTATGGAAAGTAAGTTCGGAAAAAATCCGCAAGTTATTTTATTTGTTTTGACATGTCCCATATTTACAATCTTCATTTTGCCGGGTTTCAAATTTGTGATTTTTTATTAAGAGATGAAGATTGAATGACAGCGAAAAAGGAAAAATAAACAAAGAAATAAATTAAATTTAAACGTTCCATTGTATGAATACTACCAAAAACTTAAAAATTAAATTGCAAAGAAATAAATTGATTGACAAGTGACAACCAGGTTTGTTTACACTTGTGTCCTAGGTATCGGTTTAATTTTTCTGCATCTGTGCTTCATTACTTGTACACATTTTTCTTTTTCTTCTCTTACTGTTCCTTCACGGGGGCATATCAATGGCACGGTTTAGATCGGTGTTGGCGAGATCTGTTGTAAAAAGATTTGTCCTTTTATAGGTTTAAGATCAGCTCTCTAGATGGTTGTCATTTATGTGAAGTAAATAAATCCGGAACTATTTTTTTTCACTAGCATTATATTATAACAATAACAATTATATTATCAACATTACATATCAACATATTATTTAACAGAAAATTTAAAAACGTAGTATATGAAAAGTTCTTTTTATCTTGTAATTATTGACATTTTAAATCGTCATGAAAAAAAGTAAATGTCAATTTAGCCAGTAATTTGATGTTTAAGTTTATAAATTGAGCTGATTACCTCTATTGAAACGAATTTATACTATACTTCATAACTTGAAAAAGTTTATTTAGTAGATATATTAATAAGAGTTAAATTTGTTAGTTAATCATTGTTTGTTTCATCATTAAAATCTATTGAGATGTTGGAACCCGGATATTTTCCTTTTTCATTAAAAGAAAGGAAACTTACAAATGAAATGTTTAGAAATGATTTTATAAAAGGTAAGAAAAAAATGAAATGAACATTTAGTGATGAAAATTTATTTACATTTTGATATACTCACCACTGTTTCACCAACAACTCACTCTAGGGCTTTATTTGATGATCCCATCTCTGAGTGTCCAGTCTGTAGTAAATAAATCCGGAACTATTTTTTTTCACTAGCATTATATTATAACAATAATAATTATATTATCAACATTACATATCAACATATTATTCAACAGAAAATTTAAAAACGTAGTATATGAAAAGTTCTTTTTATCTTGTAATTATTGACATTTTAAATCGTCATGAAAAAAAGTAAATGTCGATTTAGCCAGTAATTTGATGTTTAAGTTTATAAATTGAGCTGATTACCTCTATTGAAACGAATTTATACTATACTTCATAACTTGAAAAAGTTTATTTAGTAGATATATTAATAAGAGTTAAATTTGTTAGTTAATCATTGTTTGTTTCATCATTAAAATCTATTGAGATGTTGGAACCCGGATATTTTCCTTTTTCATTAAAAGAAAGGAAACTTACAAATGAAATGTTTAGAAATGATTTTATAAAAGGTAAGAAAAAAATGAAATGAACATTTAGTGATGAAAATTTATTTACATTTTGATATACTCACCACTGTTTCACCAACAACTCACTCTAGGGCTTTATTTGATGATCCCATCTCTGAGTGTCCAGTCTGAATGACTGGAAGTGACCACTTGGTTCTATCAGGTTTTATTACAGAAACATGCTGTACAAAAAAAGAACCTGCTGTAACATCTATGTTATGCTGCATGGAAGGGTGGGGTTGTTTTGGTACTTTATTTTGAGTCCTTGAACTAAAAATAAAAGAAAAAAAGATTTGTTAAAGTTGGTACCTCAACTTAGTACACATAACCTTATATTGCATCATCCTAGCCATATCAAAACCAACTCCATATTTTAATTTTATTATATTTTGTTTACTTATTTTCTTTCTTAACATTGTTAATATGATTTAATACTTCTGACCTCGCACCTGTTTGTTTTATTTTTACCTTTTAATAGCAAATAGATATTTTTACTTTCAAGGTCCGAATGGTAACGTTATCGGAGATAAAAATAAATACTGTACTCAGTTTAACATTTGTAGTAAATACCAAGGTTTATTAACCTTGCCTTTTTACGATCATAAAAATAAAGCAAATAATTAAATAATGCATTTTATGGTATTTACAATGCATAATAAGTGAAATGAAACTACTTGGACTAATTCCAAGATTAAGCTATTAACCCATTATTAATCATTAGCTTGTGTTCTCTAACACTAGCTAATGTAGGTACCCCAAACTATTGAACAATAGGAAATAAATGCAACAATATTTTATATCCACAAACTGTGATAATAGAGTACAAAAAGAGATTTATAAATAAGAAGTCACACCCCACACCTCGAGCGGAGCTCATGCTAGAAATCAGTGGCTGTATCTTAAAGCTAACATATTATTGCTTTATCGTGTAGACTATGACATTAATTTACTTAAAAAAAAAAAAAAAAATCTGCAACCCCTACTGTTATAAATTTAACATTGACGCATCGAAGAAGATTAAGAAAATAGAACTAAGCAATTGACAAATCTACTGATGAGAAATACTGTATTTATAGTCATCAGTGGTTTTACGGCGTAAAATTTATTAGAATCCAAAACATTAATAGTTACCAAGAGAATAATATTCTTTTCACCGTATACCTGCTTATTGATTTCCCAATTTTCCCCAAATTTTATGGACCTATTTAAAATTATTCCTTTTTACATATTTAGAACGTCGAACCCTTCCGATTTGAGATGGAGCCATTAGTTCTTGTTTTTAAATGCAGTCAATCCTTAACATTGTGTTATTAACTTTCGCGAATTCGCCTATTTGCGAGTATTTGTTTATGATTTAATTTTTACCATTCGCGTAAATACCCTGCGCTTATTCGTGAATAGCTATATTGAAGCTACTCCGAAAAGCGAAGTAAAACAAATTTGAGATGAAAATTATGAAATTTTATTGGGTAAAAATTTCTATTTTTAATCATTTTGATGATATTTGTATGCAATTTTTATACTTATTTGCATATTTGTTATATTACTGTTTCTTTTTTTTAAGTATGATTCGTCCCATAAAAGTAAAATTTGTTTTGAAACTTATGATGTTATTGTATAAAGTTAACTTTACTTTTACCCATTTCCCATACATTTAATAGCAACATTTGTAACAGTTAGTTAGACTAAGGGTTTATATTACTTTCATATTTTACGATTTTGGTAGTATTCATACTACGGAAAGATTACATTTTAATTTAAATCAAATTATAATTATTATTAACTACGGGAAACAGACAGAGAAAAATACACTCCAGCGCTGGGATTTGAACCACACAGGCCTCTATATTTCTAGTATAGCGCTCTACCAACTAAGCTACGCAGGAGAATGATTTTCTCTGACGTTATTGATACCTTATCCCGAATTTAAGCTTTCAATTTTCCACAAATCTGAGAAGTCAACATTAATGACAAAGAACTAGACTGAGAAATAACGCTTATAATTATAAAGTACCCAATTAGTACCTGTACCTAGTACAATTAATTAGAAATTCATATTTTACGATTTTGGTAGTATTCATACTACGGAAAGATTACATTTTAATTTAAATCAAATTATAATTATTATTATTAACTACGGGAAACAGACAGAGAAAAATACACTCCACATATAGAGGCCTGTGGTTCAAATCGCAGCGCTGGAGTGTATTTTTCTCTGTCTGTTTCCCGTAGTTAATAATAATTATAATTTGATTTGGTTTTATTACTTTTATATAGGTGAGAGATGTTCCTAAGTTCTAACCACTTTTGGACAAAGGAACATCCTCTTCCGAATGTAAAAGTGATGATATCTATGCCTCAATAGTTAATTAGTCTAAGGGATATTATTACTACTATATAATTGAGAGATGTGACTGACGGACGATAAAATAAATAATTAATGGAAGAAGCGAACGTAAGTAAATCAACAATTTTTATACTTTTGCCCCATATAGGGGGCAAAATATTGGAGATAGAAAATCTATAATGAAGTCTATCATCTATGATGATTGGAGATGAAAAAGTTATAAGTGAAATATTTTAATTTTTCACCGTAGAATCAAAATCTGCTATAAAAAATCCTACACCTCAGTTTAAAATTTTTGAGTCTGGTGGCCTGGGGGCAAAATGGGTGGTTGCCCCAAGTGCGCGATTGCATGAAAACAAACTTCCCTTTACATAGTACGGATTCCCCAAGTTTCATTAATTTACCTCAAACCGTTCAAAATTTAAGAGGGGGGGGGGACTTTTTGACCACCCTGTATAATATACTAGCTGGATTCCCGTACTTCGCAACGATGTATGTAACTTTTATTGTCCATATTATTTGAAGAGTTTATAAACTACCGTTGAGAAACATTAAAATAATTGGAATAAACAAGAATATTTTGATGCCACAGAGTTCTTCCAATCATGACAATAAAACCACTGAATCTAATAATACATCTACACAGAATCTATACGAATGTGTACTTACATATATACGTAAATACATATACTTATATGTATAAATACATATATACTTACATACATACCTGTACTGTGTGGGTCAAAAAATGTCAACTTTTTACCTTTAATATACGGTTTGGGAGGTATGAACCAAAGAGCGACGGACTGACAGACATATCATCCTCGGCATAAGAGTTTCGAGAAGGATCTTCGAAACCCTAAAAATAACCTTCGGGTTTAATATCAAAAACTAATAATGACCATACAGGACTGTATTGGTTTTAAGAGCGGTGCTTTTTCTAAGTTTAAAGGAGGGGATGAGGGTCTACTTTTAACTGACCAGCTATTCTGAAACAAATCCCAAAAAATTAAAAAAAAATATCATCCCACTTCAGGAAAATATAATCTTGCTTTGATTGACATACGCAATCGCTGTCCATAATACGAACATTCTATAGAAGTGAAGCAGACGTTATGGGATATTAATATTATCAAATTTATTATAGTACATATTATATGCAAGGTAAGTACATATTACCTTGCAAAAGGCCATAAAAACGTCTTTAATTATTATATGTACCTAGACGTTAGTTAAAAACCCAAGTTTTCGACCTCCTAGACCCTGTGCTAACCCAAAGCGGGTGGGGGGAGGGGGGGGGGCTAGTGGTGGTTATTTGTACTTCCATAGGTAGGATATACCCAAAAAATCTGACTGTGGGGGGGGGGGGGGGAGGGATAACAAAATTAGACCCCTTTCGTCCTCAGAAAAGATTTATATTTTCAAAAAATATTGCATCTTTGAAGCTCTATATTTCGGAAAGTATTAGGGTTTAGGAAAATAATCTGAAATATAAAAATTGTTGCAAATTTAGTGCTCTACAAGAAAGGATAAACAAAACTACCCGAAAATTTAGTTTATTCTTGGTTAGTGGCGGTTAGTATTGGTTACTAGTGGATAGTAGTTGTGGTTAGTTGTACTTCTATAAGTAGAATATACCCAAAAAAACTGACTGGGAGGAGATTATAACAAAAATAGACCCCTAGCGTCTACAGAAAAAAATGTGATTTTTGGAATTTTGAAAAAAATATTGCATCTTTGAAGCTCTATATTTCGGAAAGTATAGGGTATAGGAAAAATGTGATATATAAAAATGGTTGCAAATTTAGTGCTCTACAAAAAAGATAAGATTACTTTTTTCAGGACATATAGGTAAAGAGTTATAAAGAAAAAAAAAACACTAAAATTTTGCGTATTTTGCTGTCGACTGGACTATATCTTTTTATCTACACTGTTTAAAACATTGGTTCCCAAAGTGGGGGGTGTGTCCCCCCATGGGAGGCGTGAAGACAAGTCAAAGGGTGGCATGGGACCTCGAGATCGAGATAGCTTTGCCGTCCGAACGTCAAATGCGATTATATAAAAATCCAAATATGAAACCAGTTGGAGAAACCTCACTGACGAATTCAACAGATACTTTCCTAACACAGGGGGTTAATGGGGGTGGCAGTGTAACCTGATGCCAGATCGTAAGAAATGAAGGCACTCACTTCAGCCACCTCAAGTCTCAGTCAACGCCTTCACGTAGCTTTAAGCGGGCGCCCCTGTTAAGTCAACCTTCGTGCTTGACAACAGAGATTGACCGCAGACGAAACTGGCATCCGAGATAGGCGGATGTCAGGAAAACTTATACACCCTATCCAACGCATACAACATTACACTGACATGTTTACACAAACAAAGTCCAAGGACAGTAGAGGCATGCTACTGGGGGGAGTAGCGACCCCCGGACATTCTAGCTCATAACCATGCCCATCACAAACATATATACTACAAGGGTCAATATTGTCGAGGAGAGCACTGAGAGGACCCGAGGGGACCGGTCCTGGGTGGAACAGGACGGGTGTGGTAGCGCATTAAAAACGGTCTTAGACACGCCGGCCACCTCATAGTCAGGGTCCCACCCTTGCTGTTTTATTACGTAGCCTAGTGTAGGGGGCTGACCCATCAGGAGGTGAAAATCCTAGAGGGCGATAGTAGTGCCAGGTAGGCGCCTGGGTAGGGCCCTGCTGTCGCTCTCGGGGGGCTCTTGCGCGGCTACCGTCCTGGGGAAGCACAGGGATTAAACTGGACCTCTGGGAAGACTTAGTTGCTCTATTAGACAGTACACCCACCCAGCATAACAAACATTAAAACACTTTTACACGATATTTTATCACAAACATGGAGCCAGCAGACGAAACCCCCGTTACAGTGTCTAACATTTTACAGGAGGAATCAGGGTCCCCAACCCTAATGAGCAAGGACAGGACAGAGAGTGAGATAGAGGACATTCTACTGGAGGAGAGGGAGGACCAACCGGGAACTTCCCAACCCCCAGTGATGGAGGCAGGTTCCACATCCCCGACCAGCCTGGAGGCTGACCCCAACAGGTCAGACTCCACTGGGTGGGAGGTGGAACACAATCAAAGGAGGAGGAAATCTTCTAAGAAAAGGAGGCAGAGAGAGAGGCAGAAGAGCAAGCCAAGGGAGGATAGGGAGAGGAAGGGGGAGGTAGGGACCTCGCAAGGGGGCCCAGCTTCCCACACCTCGACCCATATCCAAACGCCCTCAAGGAGACCCAGCGGGAAGACCTCGGCAAAGGAGGAATTCCCAACCCTGGAGGCGGCCAACAAGGTGGAGAGGATGAGAGCACCGCACGCCCCCCCAAGGAAGACGACGAGGGGTCCAGGAGCGAGGGATGCTGCTAGGAGGACGTGGAAAGAGGCGAGAAGGACCTTCGACCTCCCCACAGCCCCCAAATCGGTCTTGGAAAGTGAGGGACCTACCACCACACCCTCGGCCGAGAGCAACAAGAGACCGAGGGGAGCTATGGGGACCCCTTCTTCAGGTGATCTCACCCCCAAGAGGGTGAAAGAATCAGGTATATCCCCCCTTAAAGGGAGGATAGTGACAAGGCGGACACCACGGCTGCTCCGATCCCCGACGCAGAAGGACAAAAGAAAGAGTCCTACAGAGATATTGCTAGGGGTAAGGACATGCAGTTCGTGGTACTCTCAAGTAGAGAGGGAGGTATAGTCACCCAAAGAGAAGGAGAAATGCTGCGCAAAAACCTGACAAGGTTTTCCTTGGAAAGCATGGGCAGCAGGGAAAGGACTACAGGCATTGTACTCAGGTTCTGGCAATCAGGAATAGTGGATCCTGGTTGGTTCCTGGTCACTGCGGTTGATGCCGAATCGAGAGACTGGACGATTCGGAACTGGGAGCCAACCCCCATCGAGGAGATCACATTTAAGGTCTTCTCACAGAAGGATGCTCCCTGGCCGACGAAGATCGGCATCAACATCAGAGAGGAGGAGAAGCCTGATCCCGAAGAAATCAGGCTAGAAATGCATCTTCGAAACAGGATTCCGGGGGCCCTAGACTGGAAGCTGGACCACATTGCTGGTGAGCCGGGAAACTGGCACGTCCTCATGTGGATCCCTAGAGCTTCGGTTAGGGCCCTCGATGAGGTTAAGTGGCGCGTCTTCCTGGGCCTGATCTCCATGGTGGTTCATCGGGTCCGAGGAGGACCAGCCCCACCCCCCCCACCAGCAGACAGGAGGACTGAGGTTAGAAGGAGAGTTGAGGAGGGCGAAAGGAGGACTGAGGACAGAAGCCGGAGGGAACTCCCGGCCACCAGGAGGGCAGAGAGCCACCGGAGACCCAGGGACGACTTTAAGTCGGATCGCCGGTCCCGCGTGGCACTGCCCCTCCCCTCTAGGAGGACGGAGAGGAGTCACCAGAGATCCGACGAGGACAGGGAGAAAAGGAGGCAGAGTGCTAGCGGCAGACCACCTCACCGTGAGGGTGGTAGCCGCAGGCAGAGCCAATAGAGGATGATTGAGGTAAAACACATTAATTTACAGCACAGTCAAGACGCTGTAGGAGAACTACAGAGAGCCTTGACTGGAATAGGGTCATTAATAGTGTTAATTCAGGAACCTTATGTTTATAGAGGTGAGGTGAGAGGGATGAGGAGGTCTGGTCAGAGGCTCGTGGTAGGAGGAAACGAAGGACCAGACGAGGCGAATCCCAGGACTTGTATAGTGGCATCGGAGGACCTGAAGGTAACACCCATACCCCAATTAGGGACCCGAGACGCCACAGCAATTATCCTGGAGTATAAGGTTAAAGGTTTAGTTAATAAGGTGATCATGGCAAGTCTATACTTGCCATACGACAGGCAAGACCTTCCCCCAACAAGGGAACTGACCAATATTGTCAGATTCTCAGAGGAGAAGGCCATTCCAGTAATAATTGGTTGCGACGCTAACGCGCATCACCATGCCTGGGGCAGCACTGACTGCAACAGCAGAGGTGATGCGCTGTTGGAATTCTTAGCATCCACAGATTTAGAGGTAATGAATAGGGGAACGGAACCAACTTTTATAAACAGAATCCGTTCACAGGTAATAGATGTCACAATGGCATCTAAGAGGATATCTGGAAAAATTGAGGGCTGGCACGTAACATCAGATATTCTGCTGTCTGATCATCGCATGGTCAGCTTCTGTATCCAGATAGATGAAGTAGAGGTAACACCGCAGAGGCACCCAAGGAGGATGGACTGGGAAACCTTTGACAGGGAACTCGGAAACCTCCAAGGAGTGACCAAAGAGGCATTAACTGACCCCGAAGCTCTGGAAAGGAAGGCAGCGGAACTGAGCTTGTATATAAGGGAAGCCTACCAAGAAGCTTGTCCCCCCAAAACTAGTGTCCAAAAGGTAGCCACTTGGTGGAACAAAGGACTAGATAAGCTCCGTAGTAAAGCGAGAAAAGCCTTTAACAAGGCCTTCAAGAATAAAGAACCAGGAGAGGAGCTATGGGACAGCTTCAGGGGGGCTAGGAGGGAATTCAAAAAAGAAATAAGGAATCGCAAGAGAGCTGGCTGGAGAGACTTCTGTAAGGGAATTGAGTCCCTACCAGAGGCAACCAGACTGGCAAGAATCTTAAGTGGTGAGGGTAATGGTAGAACTTTAGGCTCCATTAAAAGGCTAGACGGTACCTGGACTCTCAGTGTAGAAGAAACACTAGAGTACCTCCTACTCACCCACTTCCCAGGAGAAGGAAACGAGGTCGGTGACTCACTAGGAGAGGCTCCAGGCGTAGAGACGAACTGGGACCTGGCGACCCGCCTAGTAACCAGAGAGTCCATAAAATGGGCCGTCGACAAATTTCACCCATTTAAGGCACCTGGACAAGACGAAATATTCCCAGCACTAATACAAAGGGGTATGGATCGTCTATTATCCAGTATAGAGGCAACTTTCAGGGGCAGTATAGCTATGGGCGTGGTACCGGAAGTGTGGAAAGCAGCTAGGGTAGTTTTTATCCCTAAACCAGGCAAGAAGGACTATACACAGGCTAAATCCTTCCGACCTATAAGCCTTACATCCTTCATGCTAAAGACCCTTGAAAGGATAGTAGATAAATACATAATAGAGGAAATTCTACCCAGAAAGCCGCTGCATGCCAATCAGCATGCATACTCAAAGGGGAAATCGACTGAAACAGCTCTCCACGCGGCCACTTCTAGGATAGAAAAGGCAATGCACAAAGGAGACTACACTTTAGCCCTCTTCTTTGATGTAGAAGGAGCCTTCGATAAGGCAAAATCTAGTAATATAAAGGAGGA
This sequence comes from Gerris lacustris, assembly GCA_951217055.1. Lineage (NCBI taxonomy): Eukaryota > Metazoa > Arthropoda > Insecta > Hemiptera > Gerridae > Gerris > Gerris lacustris. The sequence continues at coordinate 114,595,178 of OX578276.1, forward strand.
ACTGACGCAGAGGAATACTCCCCAGGTCATCATCAATTGGATAATATCCTCCCTAAAAGGGAGGAAAGTGAGTTCATCAATGACCGGCACTAAAGCATCTAGAGTGGTGTCAGGAGGGTGCCCCCAGGGCAGCTGCCTCTCGCCACATCTGTGGTGCCTGGTGATGGATGGACTTATGAGGAAAATGACCGAGGAGGATATCTATTTGCAGGCATATGCAGATGATGGACTAGTCCTGATTAGAGGCAAGTTCCTAAGTACCTGCTGTGAAAGGATGCAACGAGCTTGTAGGATAATTGAAGGATGGTGTAGAGAGGTAGGACTCTCAGTCAACCCATCAAAGACTGAGATGATAATCTTCACTAGGAAAAGGAAACTTGTGGATTTCAAAGCTCCCAAATTGCTGGGGCATGAGCTTACTTTGGCCAACGAGGTAAAATACCTAGGTATTACCTTAGACCAAAAACTAACTTGGAAATCACACTTGGACAAGGTAGTAGAAAAGGCTACGATAACCTTCTGGCAACTTAGACGAGCAGTAGGGAAGACATGGGGACTGTCCCCGAAAATCCTCAAGTGGCTGTACACCGCAGTTATTAGACCTAGGATTCATTACGGATCCCTAGTGTGGTGGCCTAGGACTGAGGTTGCCAGCTCGACTAAGGGGCTTAGCAAGGTCCAGAGGTTAGCCTGCCGTAGTATAACAGGGGCCATGAGGACTACACCTACGGCAGCCTTGGAAGCCTTAGTAGGAGTCCCCCCTCTCCAGCTATGGATCAGAGGAGAAGCCATCGCCTCGTATGTCAGACTAAGAGACAACGGACAATGGCTAGGTGAAAGGTCCGTTATAGGACACTTGGACATAGGAAGGTTCGCTGAACTTAAGGTCCCACTTACGGGGATCAGAACTAAAGGAGTGGACCATCAGCTTAAGCTGAAAAGGAAATATGAGGTAGAAATCCCACTCAGAGCCGATTGGGAATCAGGAGATATTAAATTTGATACAGAGACTCTGGTGGCATACACGGACGGCTCAAAGAATGAGAATGGTATGTCAGGTGCGGGACTTTACTTAGAAAGGTCCGGCACCCAAGAGAGTTTCCCACTAGGAATATTTACCACAGTCTTCCAGGCCGAAGTCTACGCCATCCTAGAGGTGGCAAGAAGGCAAGAGGTGGTAGAGGCGAGAACTAAAAAAGTAGTAGTATGCTCGGATAGTCAAGCAGCACTTAAGGCACTCTGCGCTCCCAGTGCAGACTCAGCACTGGTCAAAGAATGCCAAGAGGCCTTAGAGACGCTTGCAGAGTTAAAGAAGGTTACTCTGCTTTGGGTTCCTGGACACACAGGAGTACCGGGAAATGAAAAAGCAGATGAAATAGCAAAAAGGGGTGCCTCCATGCCATTCTGCGGACCAGAGCCCGCTATTGACTGGTCCAGAGGTCAAACCAAATCGGCCATCAAAATGTGGATCTGGGAGGAAGCAGGGAAGGTGTGGACAAGAACTGAAGGATGCAGGCAAACTAAGATGATGCTGCCTAAGCTAGATAAAGGGAAAACCAGATGGCTCATGGGACTGAGTAGACCCAACCTAAGAAAAATGGTGGGGGTCTTAACAGGTCATTGTCAACTAAATAGACATCTGGCACTATTAAAGATTGAAGAGGACCCCACATGCCCAGTATGTGGTGAAGGAGAGGAAACAGCCTACCACCTGGTGGGAGCTTGCGAAGGACATGGGAGACTACGCTTTCACACCTTAGGATCAGGGATTATCAGAGAGGAGGAACTTGTCACACTTAAGTGGCAGGATATCCTCTCCTTTATTACCCAAACTAGGAGACTTGAGGGTAAGACTGAGGTGGTTCGATGGGCGTGAAAAACCAGGGGTTGGCAAAAAGGACCCGAGTGCGGTCTAGTTGCCAGGCTTGGCCTCCCCGCCCCCTTACTACTACTACTACTACTTCCTAACACAAGTAATGACAACATTTACAAACTAGCAATGGATCCTTTCAGTGTCAACATAGCTTCCCTGCCCGAAACACTTCAAGAACAAGCTTTAGAAATAAAATGAAGATTCTGCTGCCGATTTTGATAAAATGGACAAATCATCGTTTTGGGTTAAGTATTACAATGTGTACCCCAGTATATCACAGCAAGCACTTCGATTGTATTTACCTTTTTCAAGCACTTATTTGTCCAAAAAAAATTGTTAAGCACTTGTTGCAATACAAACAAAGTATCGTGGCAAACTTGATGTTGCTGTGCTTGATTTTCTAATACTCATCCAAGAATAGGGAATCTTGTAAAAAAAATACAAGCTCATCCATCTCATAAGATCCCATAAGATCATCTGTGGATTATTCTCAAATAAACTGCCACTTTGCTGTCCGGAGGTTACCTTAAGCTCTACAGAATAGAGTTTTTTTCCTATCTCAACCTACCAAGGATCACTAAATTCGTTTCGAAGCAGTGTACATTTTGAGCTATCAAATGTTAAAAAATGATTAAATATAAAAAAAAAAATAAAAATTATTTTTCTTGGAAAAATTAACAAAAGTGGCTGTCCGGAGGCCATTACGAAAATTTGCAGTTACGATTTTTGTTAAAAAATATGAACTTAAAAAATTAGGGCAGGGACCTAACTTTCATATTACTTATGTAGATGACGTAATAAGGTGCAAATATTTTTTTACACACATCGATTTTTTAGAAATGGAGATAAAGTGTGTGTACGAAACTTTCCAGAATATAAGTCACGGGAGTGACAATTTGGACGGGAGTTGACGTGAGAAAGGGTCTTTTGTAGTTAGCGGGGTGGGGAGAAAGGGAACAGCTCTCATATACATGTAAGAAGCCATCAGCATCCTCCGAGCCCGGTGACGGAAGTAGTTCTTTTTTTATGGTCGGCTATTCCTCGTCACTATGGTGCGTATTTTAATTGTAGGTCACACGAGTGACGTGTAATTTAACACATAAAAAAAAATAAAATGACATTTTCGAACTCAGTTTCATATAGCTTTTGCATGCGGCTAGTAAACATACAGTTGTCTGTCTTTTTCTAGGTTCACTTACGTTCTCAATATTTTATTTTTTCTATTGAAATGTCTCACGAGTGACGATTTGCATTGAGCCTGTTAACTAGTGACTATCCCTAGTAAAAAATACCAAATATTGAGTAAAAACACCGCAGTCTATGCTTGTGGGTAGTTCCAACCTATCATTAAAAAACTTATGATTTAATTATCTAATGATTTTATGGTTTTTTAATATGTCTTAACACTTAACGTTGAATATGTATAAAATTTTATAAATTGTAGATAAAATATATACTAAATAAAGCTAATATTTGTTCAAACTAGTTCTATTACTATTATTTTCCCTACTTCTTTTTTCTCATATTAAAAAAATATCTCGTATAAAAAATAAAATAATAATAATAATACTAATAATACAAAATAATAACGTAAATCGCGTGATCAAAAGTCTGAGAAATAGTTTTTTCGTTAAGATTTTTAATTAAACATGAATTTGAGCCCTGAAAAGCATTTACTTCAACATCAGAGGTGAAAGAGATTGGGCATTGGATGCTGAGAAAAATGGGCTTAATGTTGTTAGTTAAATTATTTTTAACAATACCTTTCTTAAGACTGCCCACAAAAAGTCAATTTCATTAATTATTTTGATGCTTTAGGGCTTAGGGTACTCTGCATAAAAACAACTAGACTTACATAGTATTGACCTAAAAAAATAAAAAATAAATCAATAATAATAATAAAACCAGCCCGTCACTCGCGTGACACCAAACCTGGGATTTGGAAAATTCGTAGAAAATAGGAAAAGTGCCGAACTCACAAACCATATCACTTGTGCACTCTTATATACACACACAACATTTATATGGGGTCCAAAGCTAGTTTTCATGAACTTGAATTTTTGGTTTGGTTCATTTTCCAGGTTTTGAATGTGATAGTTTATTTGAGAATGACCCCTGTAATAAGATTAACTTGTAATGTTATAAAAAATATAGTAATATAGAAATAAATGATGATTATTCATTTAATGTAATAATGGTAATAATGGTTAATTTAATACTTTTTTGTGTGGGTTCGGTCTTTTAGGGTAGATAATAATTGTTAATGATCTTTTAACCATAATAATAAGTAAACTATTACATAAACCAAAATTTATAGGCAAATATGTTGATGATCTAATTATTATCACTAAAAAAGATTATATTAACGAAACATTAGCTATTTTCAACAAACAAAATAAAAATATTATTTTTACCATTGAAAGAGAACATCACAGCAAATTAAATTATTTGGATATCACATTAATTAAGGAAAAAAATGGACAAATATCAACCATATGGTACGAAAAAGACTTAAAAAAGGAATTATTCTTAAACTATTATTCTGCCCACCCAATATACCAAAAAAGAAATACCATCCTCAACTTAATTAAAAAAGCTCTTGCTGTTACAGACAAAAAATTAATACCAACACTTAAAAATAAAATATTTGAAAAATTGGAAAAAAATAATTACCCCAAAAAAATAATAAATAAATATTGGCACATAGCTAAAGTAAACTCCACCAAAATAGACAGATTAGAGAATATCAAATATTACAAATCTCTTACTTACATAAAAGGACTAACTGAAAATATTCAAAAAACCTTTAAAACTTTCGATTGTAATGACATCAAATTTGGTTTAAAACCTGTTAATAAATTAAAACATAAATATCATAGCAAACTGAAAGATAAAACAGATAAATTAAAAAAAACAGACGTAATATATAAAATTAAATGCAAGGATTGTGATAATGTCTATATTGGTGAAACTAAACAAAATTTAGAAAATAGACTTAAACAACACTGTTATGATATACAATCAAAAAACGGTAAAACAGCCATTGCTATCCACTGTACAAAAGAAAACCACCAGATAGACAAAGATAGTATTGAAATTCTAGACTCAGAAAGAAATACTACCAAACGAAAATATCTTGAGGCCGCTTATATATCTATATCTGATAATTCCGTTAATTTTAAAACAGACTCAAAAGAAATAAACAAATTCTATTCCGCAATCCTAATAAATAAATAATAAATATATATATAAAAAAAAAAAAAATAAATAAATAAATAAAAATAAAATAAAATAAAAGATCCTAGATATTTAAAAATAAATAACCAACATTTTCAATTCAAATCTTCCGCCAAATTAAATATAAAAAACTTAATAAATTCCAACCATAATATTTCATATTAACCAAAACTAGTTTTTAATAAATAAAGGAAGATATAATAATAAATATAATTTTTAAATTTAAATAAATTTCTTAACTAAAAGTGAATTAATATAAATCAAGTAGAAAAGGTTACACCCAGGTTACCACAAATTACCATGTCGTTAATTTATTTTTATTTCTGTTAATTTTATTGTTATATTATTGTATAAGATACATTTTTATGTGATATATCGTTTGACAAATAGTGACGAACCTAAATAGGTGATATTAATCCAGTTTTTTAAATTATGTTAATAATTTTACAGTTTCAATCCAAGGTAAGATTTCTTATATTTGTTTTGTTTTTATTATAAAAACCTCAATTATAAATGCTAATGTAGATTGTTTTTAACTTATTAATTATATATGTTATTAAAGATAAATATTACAGATTTATTTCGATGTTTTTAGGCCTGAAGATGACCGTTAATGGTCGAAATATAGCCGTTTTTGAAATGTAAATGTTCAATTATTATCTACCCTAAAAGACCGAACCCACACAAAAAAGTATTAAAATAAATTAGGGACAGAGGAAGAAGACAAACTACAAGTTAATTTAATAATGGGTAATTAATAATGGGTAATGTAATAATGGGTTATTTTATTTTTTTCATTATCTCATAAAATTGTGTAAGGGGGGGGGGATATTTATTCTTGACTGTGGAGGGGGGGGGGGGGGCTTTGTAAAAAAACATTGGGAACCCCTGGTTTAAAATATACATACACATAAAAATTTGTTATAATTTTTCTATTTAAAGTTATCAATTAATTTAGGGTGTATAAATTTGTTTCAGATTCCTTTCCATTACCACTTCTTTGATTTATCATATATTTATGAGCAATAAATTAATCATTGTAAGCCTGTTTTCAAAATATGACTCTATACTTAATTTGGATATCTTTTACAACAAACCATTAAATGTTGTTAATTGTTGAAATGTTTATTTTTTTAATTTAAAAAAATGTTCTTCAGAACAATCACAATGCTTCCGTTTCCTTCGTTAAGCTTTTTTAGAAATTTATAATAGAAATATTTAATCCAAATATTCTATATTAGGTCCTATGAAGTTTATAAATATTATGCAAATAAGGGAAAAGGTGATGCTCTTGGAGGCTGGGACTCTGATCTGATGCAATGTAATCAAGAAATTAAAGAATAAGGGCAAAGACCACAAGAAGTTCGCCTTCCATCCCCCTCTGTACCTTCAAAAAATAGCCATAAATAACACCATCTGATATTTCATGAGCACATAGTGTTCGAAAACACCGATTCACAACCATCTAACAAACATGAAATCTTTTGTAAGTACCTAAAACTAAATATACTTTGATATACTAACAAAAAAGTTAGTCAATCCTACATCAAAATATTGTCTTAATTTTATAAAAATATTCAGTACTAACAATTCCTACGCGGTAAAGGATCATACTCAATTTCTTGACAATAATTGCCTCTAATTTTCCAAAAACTAGATTTTTGACGACATATCTATAATTAAATATTATCGGAACCTATTTTCACATTCTTTTTAGGTTGGTGTCCCATGTTTTATGACATATACATTATCTTATAAGCTTTATTAAGTAATTAAGTTTTATAAGCTATATTAACTATATAGATCATGCATCATAACTATTTTAAAATACGAAATAACTATAGTAATAATTTGAACAAATGTGGTTTTTAGGTCAAATAGGGATACTAAAATCTTAAAAGCTGCTTCAATAGTAATAATAATAAGACTAAATTACCAAATAAATATATTTTTATACAAAGAAATAATTTTTCTCAAACATTTTAAAATACAGATTTAAATAATTAGTATTGAAGGGAATAATGCAAGGAAAAAAATTCCAGAGAGCAGAATTTATTAAATACCTTTATCAAATTTGTCCCGTCTAAAATAATTATTATTATCTCATTACAAACCTACAACTCTAGAGATAATATCCGAAAACATTGGTACGACAAACTCGAACAAAACTTTCCCATGTACATTCTAGTTAGACTAAATTTAAATCCAATTAATAATCAATCCATTTATAACCCATTAAAATGTGTTCAAAAGGTGATTGTTTACACTTTGTTTTTGATGTTTAATAAAGTAAGGTTTATGTTGATTAATGTCCTAAGGCCCCCACACACGGTCAAAATGTCTGCGCTAACATTTTGACCGTGTATGGGGCTGTTTGATGTCAGCGCAAACATGATGTTTGACGTGTATGGCCTAAATTTACCCGACATCAGGCAACATCAAACATTTTGCGCAAAATGTTTGATCGTGAAATGGGGGCCTTTAGAAACTAGACTTTTCTGTGGAATAAATTATTTGTTTAGATAGTTTCGCTATTAAATGGACAGAAACTGTTAAACAAAATGATTGGAAATATGTTGAAGAATTTTTTATTCCTTACATTTTTTCAGTGTTTTTGGGTGGTAGCACTTCCAATTTAGAGCTAAAATTTAATTATGGATTTCACACCGAAATCAGCCCAGTAGTTTCGGCTCCCCGCGTCTGCACATACAGTGGTGTTCGCTAACACATGGTGATTGTTGGAGGCTTTGTTTCATTTAAAATTATTGTACAGAAAAAGAAGTGCCTGATAACCTGAGCCATTTGGCACTTCTTTTGTTTATTACTCTCCTTATAAAAATAAGAGTGGAGTAACAATCTAAAGAAGGTGTACGGAATGTTTTTCTTTAGACTGTTACTCCCGTTATAAAAACAGAAGTGTGATATTCCTTTGTCCCAAAGTACATCGGACTAAACATCCCTCTGTCTAACAGTTATTTGTTTGTCATTGATAATCTAAAAAAAGAAAAGAATCTAAAGAAGTACCAGTTATTAAATAATATATAAAAATAGTTAGCCACTTAGTGTGAACTGAGTTGCCTCGCATCTCATATCACTACTTTACTTCATATTATATTTTTCCTATGTCTGGGACAAAAAGTTGCGCCAGTGTTATACAAATTTAACTTTTTACCTTAAACGGTTTAGGAGGTATGAACCAAGAGTGACGGACGAACAGACACATCACCCTCGGCATAAGGGTTCCGAGAAGGATCTGCGAAACCCAAAAAATAAACATCGGCTTTAAAATACATCAAAAACTAATAATGACCATACAGGACTGTATTGGTTTTAAGAGGAACCTAGGTTTCTACTTTCAGTTGACCACTGCCAATTAGAGTGGCACATAGCTTCCTCGCGTCCTATCGCGAATACTAGAATGATTTTAGGCTTTTAAAATCCATTATTGTCTAATTTATTTAATCCCCCCCCCCAAATAAAGCCTGGTCTCGAGGTCCATAGGCTCGCTGTGCTATTGAAGAGGTAGGTCCAATTGAGAGGTGGGGGAACCAAGCCACCTCCTATTCCCCTTGTCTATCTCCCTCCCCGGGATCTCGGAACTTATATGGAATCAATATTGGGAAAATTGAGGAATTATATGTGAAAAAGTGTAACTTTATCCTAATCTGAAAATCTCAATGTATTTTCTTTGTATAATTGTATACTGCATATCGCTAGTATACCTGCAAAACCTCGTATGTACCAAATCTAAAATTTTACAGGAGAGCAAAAAAACTGAATAATAGGCTAATCTTTTATTTCTATTACACATTGCCCATTTATATGATGTTTTACTACCATTGGAGGTTTTATATACACTCATAATTAAAATTATAATTAAATTACAATTTTGTGGACTAATTTTGTACTTACGTGGATTTAGTCAAGAACTTTTATTGAGTTACGAGGTTTTACAAAGAAAATGTCCAGATAAAAACTCGTAAGGTTATTTAAAAGTAGGTATAATACCTTGTAAGTTTATACATATGGTACAAAACCACGCAAGTTGAATTTCCTTCTAACAATGCATTGTATAAAACCATGTAAGTCTCCTGAACTACAAGTCCCCCTTAAAATTAGTGATACATTGATGTAGTAATTAATAAAAACGCGAGTGTACCTTAAAATAATATAATAATTTTAAATAAAAATTTGTCAATATAAGTCATTTAACTTATTTTAAAACTGGAACTTTGCTGTAGCCTGCGAGCGGCGTGCTTTTCTACGGACATACGAGGATTTATTACCTTTCATGCTACCATCTCGACTTACGAGTTTTTTCAATCGCCGTTTAAAGGCGTTGTAGTCGACAAAAACTTACAATATTTCACACGGAGACGCAGTCGACCTAAATCTATCGAAATATGAAAAAAAATAAAAATCCCAAAAATCGGGTTTTGCAGGTATACTAGCGATATGCCATCCAAATTTCATCAAAATCAGACTAGTAGATTTGAGGTTCACAAAAATGTACACAGACTGACCGACCGACGGACTAATATGCAGACATAAGACTAAAAATATTCCCTATTGTCTGACACGAATATTTATTTTGAAATTTTTGAAGTGAAGCCATAATAATATTTCGCTTTTTATTTGTAAACTACGTAAATATATGAGAATGTGAAACTCAATAAAAATACGTTGTAAAACAAAATGTTATTAATTATTCTTCTAAATTATTGTAAATATAACCGGTTTTTTTAATTGGTTTTAGGTAGTACTATGTGTCTTGGCTGGAGTTGCCTTCGCTGAGGAGGCTAGAGATAAGAGGGGAGCAGTTATTGGATCACCTCTGTTGACTCCTGGACTTGGACTTGCTGGACCTGCTATCGCTGGTCCCGGACTGGCCCTTGGATCTGGACTCGGTCTTGCACGTGGTGGCATTGTAGGTGTAGGTCCTATTGGTCTTAGGCAAACAGTCCTATCTTCTCCCGCCATCGCCGCTCCTGGATGGGGTGTAGCAGCACCTGGTCTTGGTTTGAGGTCTGGATTAGGACTTGCTCCTGCTGCAATTGCTGCCCCCATTGGTATCAGACAAACCGTTCTCTCTACACCCACCATCGCAGCTCCTGGTCTGGGTCTTGCCACCCCTGGCCTTGGTCTGAGCTCAGGATTTGGACTTACTCCTGCAATTGCTGCCCCCATTGGTATTAGACAAACCGTCCTCTCTGCACCTGCCATCGCCGCTCCCGGATGGGGTGTTGCCGCTCCTAGTCTGGGTCTTGCCACCTCTGGACTTGCTCTGAGGTCTGGATTGGGTCTCGCATCTCCCGGACTTATCTCTTCCCCCGGACTTATTTCTTCTCCCCTAGTCAGCAAGAGCCTTGTTATCTAAGCTCAAGATGAAGTCTCCTTTGCGTAAAGGACGTCTTTAAGGTTTTCGCTTGATTTGAAAGCACTACATTATACCCTAATACTTCTAGTCTTCTCTATCATCATCACTTAAATTATTTTCACTGAATCATTTTCCTTTTTTCGCATATTTCAGGCCATAAGAAAATGCCGTGACAATTGAAGCAAAAGCCTTATTAACCTTAACACAGAAGTCTTGTTCCTAATCATTTATTTACAAGAAATGCCTATTTAAACAAATAAATATATTTATAATATATAATATGTTTTAATGTTAATATTCCTTAATCCTAAAATTTATAAATGAAAAGCAGTAAAATTGTAAGGCCATTTTAACTTATTTAAAGAAAATACATTATTTTTAAACATTTAAAAAGCGTTTAACAGGTAGTTGTTATTTAAATCAGTTTCAAGTTCATCCATTCCACGGAAACTATATGTATCCCGGGAAAACTAATTAATACGGCAAGATTCGTATTTCAATTTACTAAATACATATTATCATTATATATATTATAATATAAATCGTCAGAATTGTTGAAAAATATTTATAATATTTCACGGATTTTTGGGCATAGCGCTTCCAAATTCAGAGCTAAAATTTATTCCTCGATTTCACCTCGGAGTTTGATTTTTCTGAGCATGTATGTCAAACTCGGCCCAGTAGTTCATGGATCCATGCGTCAGCACACATTATAGACGACAGATGATAGACAGACTTTTTTAAGAACAACTTTTTTGGACTCAAGGAATCTCAAAATTTTATGTTTGGATGTGTCAAAATACTATGTATAAAACTAAAGAATTTATAACAACTATAGTTTTCTTCAACTAGGTCATTTAACTTTTTTAGCTATTTAGCTTCTGTTGTACTGGTTAGGGATGGCAAAATTATTTTTTTTATCGATTATTCTCAATAGAATTAAATTTAATTATTCGATTATCAAAATCGTTTGGAATCTTAATTTATTCGATTAATCGAATCACTTTATCTTTATACAAAATAGTGTGTTGTATAATGTAATTTTGACATTAATATTAATCGATTGGTGATACAAATTAAACAGGATATAAATACATTAAAATATATTAAAAAAAAAGTGATTATAGATACAAAGGTTGTTTTATAATGTAACCATTAATAAATTATTAATCGATTGAAGACGGACAAATAAAGGAGGATATATATAAAAAAATAAAGAATATAATAGGTAAAAGTGTATTTAAATTAATTTACTTTTTTCCGTTAATTATAAGTCCTTAAAGTCCTTTATTTTATTTAAAAAAAAAAAACCGTCAAAAAAAAAGTACTTGCCAGCAAGTTACTGAAAGGAGTTCTTCAGCCATAAAAAATCATAAAGAACATTTTTGTTTAATTTTTGTTTTTTAACTAAAATATGTATAAAAAAGCTTAGAAGCAAGGAGTGCATATATTATCCTTTAGTATCTTAGGAATGCCATTATTTGGTTCTTTTAGGGGTAATGGCCGCCACTTTAGAAACGCAATATATATATATTTTTGATCCACACATTAATAAATTTAAAATGATATCCCATTTAAAAATTAATGTGCAGAAAAGTGTCCATGTCACTTTTACTCTCAGACATTCAACTTGTCCTCCAGTCATCGTCAACCAAGGAGTGATCCCACAATCCTCTTCCGTAAGATATGTAGGCCTACATCTTGATCGACGATTGAATTGGGCTCAACACTCTAAAACTAAACGTACGGACACTAACAGACGATATTAACTCCTTTTGCGACTCCTCGACCAAAGATCCTACCTATCCCTTTATAATAAAATCCTTATTTACAATTCAATCCTTACTCCCATTTGGAATTGAGCTCTGGGCATGCACCAAGCGCTCAAATTCCTATTATAGACTCCAATCCTTTCAATGAAATAAGATCCTTCACAAAATCACCACGACCTTAAAATTCCTTTTGTACACCATCTGGCATCTTTCTATAAACAATTCCATGAAACCTTGAATCACCATCCTTATCCTTTAGTCAAATCCATGGCATCCCTTCATATCCCTGATCAACCACCCCGTCGGCTGAAGAGGCATTTTCTTTTTGCGTTTTGTTTTTTCGGGGGTATAATGGCTGCCATTTTGGGATCACGATATATATTTGCGAACCAAATTTCAATACCTTTAAAATGATACCCAACTTCAAATTTTCAAAAATAAAAATTGTGTGTCTACATACTTACGTTACGGCCACCTAATTTGGATTTATTTTTTTTTAATTTACGACAGCCTGCACTCTCCTTCTCCAGTGAGATATGGCTCCAGCAATAGTTGATTGACGCATATCATCCCAGGCATGAATAATCCTCTAACAAAGTTCATCAATGTCCTTTACTCTACCTCCTACGTACAATCTTGATTTTAACACACCCCAGACAGAGTAATCAATTGGATTTAGGTCTGGACTGTTGGGTGGCCACTCGCCTGGCTGAATGAAGTCTGGTAAAATTTCTTGCAAGTATTGGATTGTTTGCAAGGAGCGATGGGATGGGGCACCATCTTGCATAAACGTGTAATTTGGCATTCGATATTCAATTTCAGCCAACATTGTGCTTAATACATCTTTAATGTTTGTTATAACACCGACGGATTCCTCCCAATTACCTACAAAGAACCCCTACTCTTCCATATGGTAACTTATTCTATCAAAACTATAATTCCAGACAACGATTACTACCCGGAAAAAGACATTATTTAAGACCCTAACTCAAACTGTCATTGCATGGCTTTCACCCAATGTAAGAATGTATAGTTTTCAGACCCCTCAAACCCTATAGATCTATCTATTACAGAAGCTGAGCTATAAATGTTCAAAAAAGTGCTGTTTTTTGGCCCACTCTGCGTATATAAGAAAAATAAAAATACCACTCACTCACTCATCCATCTATCCCTGTATCTCTAGAACGTCAATAGATAGAAAACTGACATCTGGCATGAAGGTCCCTCTTACCCCCTCGCTAAAAAACTTTCTACGATCCGCGATATTGATTCAAGATGGTGGCCATTTATATTAATATTTTAAAATGACGATATCTCCCGAATTGATTGCACTAGAATTTGTGTATTACAATTGTTGTGTAGCCGGCTAGTCGGCTAGTCGGCCGTGTAGTCGGCTACTTTGATTCAAGATGGCAGCCATATGCATATTTGAACTAAGTCACCCCCACAATATGTACCACCACTTCTTTTAAAAGCTAAAATAAAATTATTGTAATTGGGGTGATAATTTATAAATAATATTGATGTCTGTAATGAAAGCCCGAAATAGGGGCAAAGAAAGAAGGGAAATTGACCCCAAACTGATCGTCAGAATTAAAAACTTAATACTTGGGAAAGAGCTTCTCCTTAGGTGTATAAGCATATAAGTAAGAGATAATTCCAATTTCAACTAAGGGATGTGACATGAATCCGGGGGGCGACATAGAAGGAAATACCTCTAGTAATATTGAACAATTAAAATTTCATTTTTAAGTTTTAGGTAGTATGAATTCTACGGAAAGTTAAATTTTAAATTAAATCAAATTATACTTATTATTAACAAAGGGAGACAGACAGAGAAAAATAGACTCCAGCGCCGGGACTTGAACCACGGGCTACTGTATTTCCAGTATAGCGCTCTGATTCAAATTTGTGTGCACATGGGAGAGAAGTTAGTGGGCGAAATAATTTCACCGTTATTGGCCCAACAATAAGTTATTTATGAACTACCATCTAAATTTCCTTTAATCCGGACGAGCAGTTTTTAAAATATGGTTATTAGTAAAATGTCGAACGACAGACACGAGGAAAAAAATATTACCTGATGTCCAAAACAAATTTCTGGCCATGAATTTTTTAATTTTAATTAATTCAAAACCAGTCGTTCTTGGATTAATATAGCACCATAAATCATGCTAAAAGGAAGCATACAATTATCACAGGGAAGAATTTGCATCCAAGTACTTTTTAGGGTGTTGTAGGATATTAAGATTACAATTATTATTAATTATAATTAATTACTCTCTAAATAACTTATTAATTGTTACCTCACTCGAAATTTAATAAAGATTGTCACACTGCAAAGAATGTGCACATACAAAAATTGTAATATATAAGAAATTTTAAAAAAATTTCCGAATTTTTTTAAATCATAATATATTAAAATTAGTGTGCATGTGGTAAATAAATTAATGGCCGCAGAAGAATGACATTAATATAGGCTATCTATAACCTACCATCCAAATTTCATCAAAAATCGGACTAGTAATGTTAAAATTTTATTGATAGACCGACAGTCAGACACGAGACCAAAATTGTTTCCTGAAGTCTAAAAAGGATTTCTGTTCAGGAATTTAAAATATGGGAAAATTAAAGAAATGCACATATTCCGTTACTTTAGGAAGCAAAGAAGAGGGAAGAAATAAAATAAAATATTAATCATATTCCGGGGTACCTCGGAAGTTTTCCTCACTTCGGAGGCCACTAAAGTGGCCTCTCTTACTGATTTGCAGCAGGAGGAAGCAGCATTGGGGGAGGTCAGTACTCAGGTGACCGTTTTAAACTAACTGATATTTATTATAATTTTTCAAAAAACGTTTTATGCATTATTTTTATATATTTTATTATTTGAATTTTGGTGGTATTTGGACAGATGTAAACCAATTTTGACGCTTACAGAAGAATCGCACTAATTAATAATTATGTTCGCTTATAACTTTTAAACTAATTAACGGAATTTCATCGGATTTTTTTTATATTTGTTTCTTATTTTTTACTGGTTCTATTGATATGCTAAATGTATATGTATTTTAACTTCCGGTATTATTAACCGAAAGATTCAAAAATCGATACTTTCAAAAAATTAAATTTAGTGGACTTGTTTGTCATACAGAGAGGTACATTCGCTCCGAATTGCGACTCGATCAGACACTTTTTAATTTTTACGATTTTTTAAAAATATTGCTGATTCAGCAAACTGGGCAGAAAATAGCCCATCAATATGGCCAAAATGTTTCAAGATGACGAAAAATGTTGATTTTTGTGGCAGCACAACTAGAAGTAAGGACTGATTTTTCTGCCAATAGATTCAACTCTCTAGATTCGATGATAACACGCATATACACACATACTACCATCGTCATGCTGAAAACCACTCAGGAGGTCTTAAAACACCCAAAACGGATAGTTCATTTGAAACCTCGAAAAAAATGTTTGGGTGAAAGCATAACTTTTCCTACCATTGGTAAGGAAAAGTAAAAATAGAGTACACAATAATGGGTTGTAAAAGTGATATGACGAGTGGAAGGTATGTGCCAGACTAATTGGTAGACTCTCATTAAAAGTAGTTATATGTGTTTTAAGAAATTTGAAGGGTTTCGAATGTCGTCCACAAATGGTCCCATAATAATTTCAACCATCCGCAATCATTATATTTTGCTAAATTGATACATTTATTCATGTAAAAAAATGAAAACATTTACAACAGATTTAAATAAATAGACTAGGAGATAGTGCGCAAAACAATTTCTGATGAACATCAAGCTATTTTGTGTATAAGTAAATTTATTAGTGCCTTTTAAGGATATGTGGTTGGCTAAGTTCGTCTGCGGGACATAGCTTGGCAATAGGCATTTGAAAACAGCAAACCGGTGGAGAGCAGCCATGTCTCACCCTTTATGGTGGACAATGTGATTGCCATGATCCTGAGCACGAACTTAGTTATTAGACCAATAATCAAGTTAATGATAATTTGTCACATAATAGGTTAGTTAGTCAAATATTACTCCAAATTAAAGAGGTCAACTAATGAGTGGCAAACTACCAACAACTTGATTTTTGGTCTACGAATTTCGTGCACAGGCTCATGAAAATCACATTGTCCACCAAAAAGGGCGGGACATGGCCACTCTCCATGGTTTTTGTTTTTTTTTCAAATGCGTAGTGCCAAGCTATGTCCAACAAACGAACTTAGCCGCCCATAATAATATATTCTTAAAAGGCACCAAAACATTTACTTATACACAAAATTCTAGCTTGATGTTAGTCAGACACTTTTTTTAACGCTATCCCTTGGACTAAAAGGGGGAAAATAAAATAACAAACAAATTAGGTAATAATGATAAAATGTTTATGTTTTGTCGAATGTAGCCCACAGATAGTTCTCTCTAATATTAAATAAAAATAAAAATATGCAGGACCTTACTGGGAATTGAAACAGGTCCAAATAACCACATTATTAATTCCCAGTGTGATCATATTATTACTTATACAGGTAGTATAAGAAGAGGAAGCTATGTGCCACAATATTTAGCAGACTACAAGAATACAAATATTTACCACTTGAGGAGATCACACATATATTAGGAAAAAATGTAATGATCTTAGAGGCAGGGACACTTATCTGATGCAATGTGGCAAAGAAATTGAAGTATGAGAGCTAAGTCCTCAACAAGTTTGCCTTCCCCCACTTTTACAGCATTATTCGGCCAAGTTCGTTGTCTCAGTAATACAGTATAAATAGATGCATCTGGTTTTTCATGAGCATAGTGTTCTTAATCTTCTATTTGAAACCATCAATTAAATATGAGGTCTTTTGTAAGTACTCATTTATACATATTAATTCAATTTATTTTTTTTTCTTAACTATTATCATTTATATATTAAATTAATCTACTTTACATTTGTAAAATATAATTCTAAATTAGTTACAATTATTAAGATAATACAAACAAGTCTGCCAAGACTAAATAACCTAGGATGATGCATGTGAGGAAACATCTGAGGGTGAACTCTTAAGCCTTGTCCACACTAGTAGACATGTTGCGAGATTTTGGTCTCAGAAACATGTCTAGCGATTTGTCTATAGACATCGGCTGGACATCGGCTGAGACAAATGGCGTCTACGGTCTCGTTGCTAGACCAAAATCGCATGTCTATGGTTTTCCATTCTAAATGGTAGACATGGTGCAACGTTAGGCATGTTGCGCAACGTGTCTACAAGTGTGGACGCTAGACCTAGACCATAGACGGTCTCAGAAGATGTCTATAGACACGTTGCGAGAAATGTCTCGCATCGTGTCTACTGGTGTGGACTAGGCTTTACATTTCTTGCATAATGAATGACTAGTTTAATAATATAAGTAAGTAGTAAAATATAAATAAGTTTAATAGAAAAAAATATGTTCGATAGACGATCACTGCAAAATTAATTATTAGAGCTTGTATCTACTTTTTTTATGTCTCTGTTACTTGTGAATATTGAATCTACCTAAAGTTCCAGCTATTTACAAATTATCATTTATTGAAGTAAAATATAGTTTGAATTTTTCATTAAAAAAATTAAATTTTGCTTCCGAGCTAACCGAAGGTAACGGAAGCTATTTTCTATGATCAGCTGGAAGATCTTTGTGGGATTAAATTCAAACTTGATTCAAATAGTCTGCCAATAGGGAGGCACATAGCTTCCTCGCATTCTATCAAGTACTTTATTTATGTTACGCTTTTACAACCCATTAGTGTTAAATTTATTTAATTGGTTACCCCTTTCCTTTTAAATGTCAAAATTGTTTGGTTTTTTACTCGAATAAAAGTATGACTTTAGCTCTATTTAATGGCGATCGAAATTAATCTATGACTGTCTGCGAGATTAAGCTTTATCTCTAAGCTATGGGACCGACCACCAATGGGCTAGTTCTTACCTACCACCTAAATTTAATTTAAATCGGCCTGGTAGTTTTTAAGACATATTGCATTGTAATAACTGAACGATAGAATGACAGACAAAGGACCAAAAATATTCCCTCATGTATGGAAAGATTTCAGTGTTGGAATTTTTGAAATCGGAGACAAAAAAAAAATTCATTCTTCAGAATGATCACATAGCGTCCAATACCTTCAGTAAGCTCGGAAGCAAAAATTATAATAAAATAGAGGAATTCTTGCATCTAATAATTTAATCAATTAAATGTATGTAATAATGTAGTCCCAATTATAGTTTTTAGAAACATAACTACTTAGGGATTTAATTTTATGGATTAGCCTACATAAGTATGTAGGTATTAGCACTAGAAAACAGAACCACTGATGTCTAGCAGGAGTCCCATGAGGAAAAGGAGAATTATTATTAATCTAATCTAATTATACATTAACTTATTTATAGGTGGTATTCTGTATCTTGGCTGGAGTTGCCTTCGCTGAGGAGGCTAGAGATAAGAGGGGAGCTGTTATTGGATCACCTCTGTTGACCCATGGACTTGGACTTACTGGACCTACTATCGCTGGTCCTGGACTGGCTCTTGGATCTGGACTTGGTCTTGCACGTGGTGGCATTGTAGGTGTAGGACCTATTGGCCTTAGGCAAGCAGTCCTATCTTCTCCCGCCATCGCTGCTCCCGGATGGGGTGTAGCAGCACCTGGTCTTGGTTTGAGGTCTGGATTAGGACTTGCTCCTGCTGTCATCGCTGGTCCCATTGGTATTAGACAAAGCGTCCTCTCTTCTCCTGCCATCGCCGCTCCCGGGTGGGGTGTTGCCGCCCCTGGTCTGGGTCTTGCCACCTCTGGGCTTGGTCTGAGGTCTGGGTTGGGCCTCGCATCCCCCGGACTCATCTCTTCCTCCGGAATTATCTCTTCCCCCGGACTTATTTCTTCTCCTGGACTTATTTCTTCTCCCCTCGTCAGCAAGAGCCTTGTTATCTAAAGATGAAGTATCCTGGGTGTGAAGGACGGCATTGAGGGTTTTGCTTGATATTAAAACACTACAATATACCCTAACATTTCTAGTCATGACTATCATCATCACTTCTGGTATTTTCAAAGTAACATTATTTCTGACTTCTTCAAATCTTTTAGGCAAGAAGAAGTTGTCCTGAAAATTGAAGAAAAAGAAATGTTAAAAAATACGTGTGTCTAAGAAGTCATTTGTCTAAAAAGTCTTGTTCCTAATCATCCAATTACTATAAATGCCTATTTAGAACTAATAAATATATTTATAAAAATACATGTCTTTATGTGAATATTCCTAAATCCTAAAATTGATATATTTAAAGTAGTAAAAGTACAAAGCTGTTTCATCCTGTAATTTAATAATAAATACGCTTAATATAAAACGGGAATTCAGATAACTACTTGAAATAAAATAACTAACGTAATATTTACTTTGTCTTATTTATCCTAATACACACTTATTAAAAAAAAAACTTATCAGAAATTAAAAAAGTATTAAGAGTCAGTCGCTCGGCGTTTTCCTCCACTCACTTTACCAAGTCTGCTCCTACTCGTGGACTTTTGGATCCATCCTCATAGTTAGGCAACCTTATGTTTTATTCAAATTTAAAAATTGATAAGACAGAATTTTTTGCCGTTCGGTATTTGGAAAGGAAAACTAAGAAATTGTGTAGGAAGCATTATGGATATGGTTTAAACGTTTAGAACAGAGTTAAATTTTACGAAAATAAATGTTTATTATTAAATAATAAATTATATAGTTATTTATAAAATCATAATTAAAATATTTTATTTAACATACGTCAGCCTCTGAATTATTATGATGTAGGAAGTAGATAAATTAATTATTTAACCTGACCTCCCTTACAATTAATTTTATTATAAACTGGAACATTTGTTTTTTGCCGAGTTGAATTTCAACAAATGAATGAAATAAATCAAATTAAGTATTCAAAATTTCACCCATAACAATATATAAAAAAAATGTGATCAAAAGTTATAAAAAATTTATTCTTTGTTATGGTATTTATAATAATTATGTACTCGTATTAATGCTTTATCTATTCCTATAAAAATGTTTACGTGTAATATCAAATCAAGGGTTTTTTTTTAAAATTGCTTTTGTTATTACGAAAAAAAAAAAAATTGTGCCTACATTAATAATTTACTTTTACTTTTAATAAGAATTATTCTTTTACTTTAATTTTATTGAAAAAATTCAAAATTTATAACTTAATTTTAAACTATTTTTACAGATTACATATTGATATGTGTATCTTTATAATATATGATTATATTTTTCACGTTTTACTATTGCATATTTATTTATTTTATTTAACATAATACTAGTTTAAGTTAGTCATGCCTAATAGTATTGCATTTTTTTTTATATGTTAAAAATATTTTTTTTAATACATGACTTTAAAATCAGACTACATAAATACTTACAAGAGATTTCATATTTGATAGTTTTACGATGTGACTTGGAAAGACACTATACTGCATGAGATTGGTTTATTGTATTTATATCATCGAATCGAGTAGGCTGAGCTTTAAATCAGGTAGTGGTAGTAGGGGAAACATACAAGCCCTTTATATCTTACAATATAAACAAAGAATTGCGTCACCTTGTTGTGTTGCAGATATATTTGTATCAAGGAAGCTTGTGAGAGCCCATCCCACTACTTACTTATTTAAACATTCTAAATATAGCAATTCCTTAAAGAATAATTTTTTGTTAAGGACTTTATATAGTTATATTTCACTGGGAAAGTATTGTGATGACGCGAAAATTTGGTTTTGAGATTTTGATTTGACGTTTTTAGGTGATTTACACGCCGTCACTGAGTCCCGAAAAGTGGTTTTGAAAATTTTTCAGTCTGTGGTATATCGTCTGTAGTCTGTCCTCTGGCGTCTGTAATCTGTATTCTATATTGTGATTGTCTGTGTCTGTCGCCTTGTTTTAATATGTGTCTATCTATCGTCTTTCGTCAATCGCATAATGAGCAGACGCGCTTGTAGAAGAGAAAATTAAAGGGGCATAACGTTGAAACTTATATGGGACCAACAATGGGCTGATTATGACCTACCATACAAATTGTATTTAAATCGGACGTGTAGGTTTTGTAAGACTTGTTGGTTTGTAAAAATTGAGCGGCAGACCGCCAGACCGACAGGCAGACATCGAATCAATAATGTTCTCTTATGTCTGAAACTGATTTCAGTCTTGGAATTTTTGAAATCGAAGACATAAAATATTTTCTTTACCTTTGGTAAGATCGGAAGCAATATAGTGTTGGTAAAATGTTTAACATTATGATTCATAAACTTAAATAGTTGAAGTAATGAACAAAACGGTTTCGTACAGCATAGGCAGCATCACTTGATCTTTCTCTTAATCGATTAGAGGTTGAGAAAGCATTGGTGGGCTGATTTATGCTGTCATCTGATAACTCTCTCTCATCAGTATCAAAAATGATATTTATTTAGTTAGCTTTAATAAAATTGTATATTCTATATGCAGCTTTTTCGTAAATGATGTTTGTCTGTCCTCCCTCTCTATTCTCTGTCATACAACAAAACATTTTCTCCTTTTTTAATTTAAATCAAATTATAATTACTATTTAGAACAAGATACAGACAGAGAAAAAAAGAATTCAGCACCGGGATTCGAACCACTGGCCTCCTTTATTTTCTGACTTGGAAATTAAGCAGCACGAGGGTACAAAGTTGTATACAACTTTACATAACATTTTATAATTGAAAAATAAACGATCTTAATATAAACCATAGGAAAAATATCTATAAAATAACAGCAGACAGTTTAACCTCTGTGTGCTGCGTACTTGCCAAACATTTTTAAATTTAGAAAAGAATATGTTTGAGTTTGTTAGTGCCAAATAATCAAGAGGGAGCACAGACAAACATCATCATTTACTTGTACTGGATGCATTCTAATCCATCTAGATCTATCTAGTAGAACTTACTCAGACAGGGAAAGAGTTGGCTAAACCTATGATCTCATAACTTTTTACGTGGGACCTTAGCTTATTATTTTACATCAATCAATTTCTAGATTTTATGAAGACATTTTAGAGGTGAAATTAAAAAAAAAATATCGGGTACGGGGTACCTCGGAACTTTTCCTCACTTTGGTGGCCACTAAAGTGGCCTCTCTCGCTGTTTCGCAGCAGGAGGAAGCAGCATTGGGCGTGGTCAGTACTTGGATGAGTGACCGTTTTGAACTAACTGATTTTTAGGGTTTCGAGGTCATCCTAGAAACCCTTAAGCTTTAGGTAGTTCGTCCGTCCGTCCGTTGCAACTTGGAGTACATCTCCCGACCTACTGAAGCTACAGATTTGACATTTTTTTGCCCAAAAAAAGAAACACTATTGTGGACTAACACTCAATATTTCTGTGATCTGCGATCAATTACGAATTGATCGCAATATTTTATATTATTTTGAAATTTTCAAGTTGGGTATCATTTCAAAGGTATTGAAATTTAGATCACAAATATATTTCGGCGTTTCCAAAATGGCGGCTATTTTACCCCAGGAAAAGTTAAAACAAACTCAAAATGTACCCCCCCCCCCCCCCTGCACTACGCCATTGAATAGGTCCTAAAAATAAGGCAAAAATATACATCTCCGTGTGGCCCAATGATATTTCCGCAGGAGTTGATATATAAAAAAGCCAAAATTTAGGGGGCCGTAACTATGGATCCCCATAATTTTTATTATTTTAAACTTTGAATTTGGGTATTATTTTAAAGGTATTGAAATTTGGTCACAAAAAATAGCGGCAATTTTACCCCGAACCCAATAAATGCATACCGAAGATTCTTAAGGATAATATATGCACACCTAGCTTCTTAAAAGTGAAACTTTTTATACATGTTTTAGTTTAAAAATAATAATTATGTTGTATTAATGTATTTTTATGACCGAAGAACCCCTTTTGGTAACTTGCTGGCAAGTACTTGACGGGATTTTTTTATTATCATTTAAAAAAAAACATTATTGCTTCCGAGCTTACCGAAGGTAACTGAAGCATTGTGTTTTTATTTATTTTATTTCATTTAGTTAATTATTTGAATTTTAGCGGTATTTTGACAGATGTAAACAAACTTTGGTGTTTTACAAAAGTATCGCACTATTTAATAATTATTTTGCTCTTAACTTTTAAACTAATCAATGGAATTTCGTCGGATTTTTTCATATTATTTATTCCTTATTTTTGTCCGGTTCAAATGATATGCTATATGTCAAAAACGTATTTATACTTTCGGTATTATTAACCACCAGAGTTTCAAAATTCAAAAATCGATAACTGCAAAATGGCGGTCGATATCAAAATTAAATTTTGTGGAGTTGATTGTCATACAGAGAGGTACATTCGTGCTCGTGCCAAATTTCTACTCGGTCGGACCGCTTTTCTATTTTTTACGATTTTTTAAATTTTTGCTGACCCAGCAAACTGGGTTCAAGATGGCGGAAAATGTTGATTTTCCGGAAACAACTAGAAGTATAAGGACAGATTTGTCTGTCAAGTTTCAACTCTCTAGCTTTAATAGCCTGGGCGATACGATGATAACACACATATAATGACCTCATGCTGAAAACCACTCAGGAGGTCTTAAAAACACCCAAAACGGATAATTCAGTAGAAATCTATAAACAACTTTTTTGGGTGAAAACAACTTTTCCTACCATAGGTGAGGAAAAGTTAAAAAAAAAAATCCGGAAGAGTAGAATAGATCGCAATATTAGGGTTTCGAGGTCATCCTCGAAACCCTTATATTTTTGGTAGTTCGTCCATCTGTCGCATCTCCGATCATATCTCCCGACCAATTGTAGCTGTAGATTTATAATTTGGTATACAAGTTAAACTTTTTTGCCCAAATATAGTACAGCGAATATAGTATATAATATTTCAGAAACTTTAGGTAGCCATAACTTTGGTGACCAAATTTTTTTTTTTTTGAAATTTTTTGAGTGGGGTATCATTTTAAAGTTTCAAAAATGGTGGCCATTTTACCCCCAAAATTAACAAAACACCCCCCCCCCCCCCCTCCAAAAAAAAATGTTCCCCTGCTACCCTATAAGGAATCATCCTAAAAACAAGGAAAAATATACTTCGGTGTACATTACTTTACTTTATGCACTCCTTGTTCATCCATTTTTATTTTATTTTTATTTTTATTTTATTAGAAGATTGCAACTACATAATTTCATGTTATAAACAATAATGATATTTGTTTTTACAATGACATGATTGACTTGAAGTGAGAAACTGTCCATTAACAGGAATCACAGACACTAGCATGAATTATTACATAATATATTTAGAAGTTATACATCGCTCAATAAATCACGTGACCACTGCCTCTTCAGACGTCGGGGAGGATTTCCAGGAATGAATGGTGATGACAGGTTGTAGATTAATAGATTAGGGTGTTGGGATATGGAGTCATGGAAGGATTTGTATCGAGATATGGCTAGGTCATGGACGAAGGGGACCTCTCTCTCTGATAAATAAAAAATTAAAAATTATCGGCACTAAGATTTTTTTTTTTAAATCCTTTGTTAAAATTTTATTTGTCAATGAGTGACTACAAATTTGATTAAGGACATCATGTATTAAACTGGCAAATATTTTTCTTTTCAAAATA
Organism: Gerris lacustris; assembly: GCA_951217055.1. Taxonomy (NCBI): domain Eukaryota; kingdom Metazoa; phylum Arthropoda; class Insecta; order Hemiptera; family Gerridae; genus Gerris; species Gerris lacustris. The sequence continues at coordinate 114,620,092 of OX578276.1, forward strand.
CAAAAAATATTTGCAACAACATGTGGCATGCTAATCAAGAAATTGTTTATAAAAAATACTACTTAAAATGATTTATGTTTCCACACAAAACCCGCCTGATTGCAGCTTGGGTTTATTTTTCAAAATTTTCCCGGGGGAGGACCCCGGACCCCCCTTCTACAGGGGGGGGGGGAGGAGGCAAAGAGACGGTAGGCAGTAGTTCCGGCACCTCAATTTCTAGAAATCGAGCACTGCATATACCTATTAGTAAAAAAAAATAAAAAATTACCGAAGAAACCAGTTTAGTTGTTTGCTGGCGATTATTTGAGGATGTTTGACAAATCTCATCCAAATCGGCCCTGTGTCTTCAGACAATTTTATATGAATGTACTTCATATAAATGAAATATCTATATATTATAAGTATCCAAATATCTTCATTGCAATAGTTCTCAATTTCCTGTAACCTATTCAAAAATATATTTGGTGTATATTTTTATTTAATTGTTTTTGCACTATAGAAGGAATATTTAGCTAGATATTTAACCTTTTTGTTACTTTAGTTACTAACCCATACCAACAACACTAATACACTAATGTACTAAAGAGTAGAAGTTAAAATTCACGTACCTTGGCGTAGTAGACCAGATCTACGATACCAGGTCTACAAGCTATATTAGGTTTAAGACAAGGTTTATATAAAAATATAAGTTTGTTTAGAAATACTTTATTGGCCAGCAATAAAATAACAAATATTAAATATAAAATTTACAAAAAAGAATGCCCCGAAAGAGTAGTATACATTAATGACTATAGTATACATTCAATTTGATTATAGACAGTATGACAATTTTTCTGATTGTTTAGTTTAAAATCTCATTATTTTCTTATTTCTGTAGTTAAGATACAGTGGCAGTTTATTAGCAAGATTAAAAATTAAACAGTTTATTCGATTGTTTCACGTTTGCTGTCAATAAGACTAGATGTGTTATAAATTTAAAGGAGGATGGTTCTTCCCAAGAGAGGTGAGCCGACAATACCAGGAGCTACAAGACCGGGTCCAACAATTCCAGGTCCAACAATTCCAGGTCCAACAAGTCCAGGTCCAACAAGTCCAGGTCCAACGAGTCCTACACGGGGAGCAAGTCCTAGTGTGGAAATTCCAAGAGGAGCAATGGCGGGAGCGGCAACAGCGGGGGCGATTAGGGGAGCTCCAATAATAGCTCCTCTCTTATCCCTCACTTCCTCGCTCATGGCTACAGCGACAATCACGCAAAGTACTACCTGTAATCAAATTTATATTTGTGAGTTATATAATTGACAATTGGTGTCAGCCGTAAAATTTAAGAAAGATATGAAAAAGGAAAAGAGATAAACGTACTATTCTAATGCTCAGCCTAAATTATGAAACTTGTTTTCATTAATCATTTAGCATATTATTTGTTTGAATTTATTTACTTCTTCCGTATATATCTTAATTTCATATTTCTAATGTTTTAATTAGTAGTTTTCCTTACATTAAAAACTAAACAGGTCCGTTTTGGTGCATAAAAATAAATTAACGATAAACATAATAAAGAAAAAAAGTTATGGTATCACTTCACCAATTAAGATCTAAAAGTATTAGAATTTAGAATTTTATTAATATATTATATCTTATTAATCATTGATGTTTTAGTTCAATAACACATTTTCAATCTTAATGCACGCAAAAAAATTATATGTTCACAATAGTAAATTATCGTTATAATAGATTAATATTATATATTACAAGTGTATATGTGCGTATATATACATAATAATGAACCTTATATAATTTAATATGATGCTTGATCATAATTAGGATAATAATTAGGATGTTTTAATTTAAATTATGCTTCTCTTAAAATCAAATACGTATACATATTAAGGCAAATATTTAAATACTGTATAAATATAGCAGTTTTCATGAGAAAAAATAAAAAAAGCAAAAGTAAAAGCCTTTCATGGAAAGTTTTTTGTTTATAATTTTGCATTTTCTCTAATTTTGGTAAGAGAAAAAAAATAAATGTTTAACAATATAAAATCCAATTTAGTAAAAATGTTTTTTGGCTTTTTTACCCATATTAAAAATTATAAATAAATAGAAAAATTTAAAATATAAAAAACTGAATTTTCTTTTAGAAACAAAAATTAAATTGAAATATATAATAGTTCGTATTCCTTGAAGAAAATAAGGGAGAGGAAAAAACATGCATTTTAGTTAAGTATGTAATCTTCTAATAAGTGTATATGTGTGTAATAATATTTTATTTTGTGTGAATTTTTTCTTAGTTTAATATAATTTAGATCCCTCTAAACAGAAGTATTTTATATTTTAGATCTTTTTATTTTTAATTTGGAGAACAAGGGGTCGAAGTACGAAAGAAGAGAATAAGATAGCGTTTTCATTCATTGTATTTTAGATAAACCCAAAATTAGCATCTCTTACATAAAAAAAAAAAATCAATTCAAATGCCTTAAAAAATAATTTATTTATTTAGTAACATATTATCTCAATTAATCAAAATGTTATTTAATATTGGATTTTATCCTTCATGTTGCCATTATAAATTTATTTATTTTGTCTTTTATTAACAATTTTATTTGATTAATAAATAAATTATTATGTCTTAAGAAAAATGGTAAATATTAAAAAGATGGTAAAAGATAATTATTTTGACTAAACATTAATTTCGTTTGTTTAGATTAATTACATTTTAAAAATCTAACTTAATAAGTTACTTACAAGAGATTTCATATTTGATGAGGTTTGCGATGTGACTTTGAAGACACTATACTGCATGAGATTGGTGTATTGTATTTATATCATCGAGTAGGCTGATTTAAAAGCCCAGGTGGTAGTAGGGGAAACATTCAAGCCCTTTATATCTTACAATATAAACAAAGAATTGCGTCACCTTGTAGTGTAGCAGTTGTATTGGTATCAAGGAAGCTTGTGAGAGCCCATCCCATTACATACATATTTAAACCTTCTAAATATAGCATCACCTTAAACTTCCTTAACGATATTGATAAATCCAACATATTTATAATATTTAATTTATTTTCCATACCACTCACTTATATAAAGTATAATATTTAACATTTAAATATATAATATGTATAACATTAAAAGCTAAATTGAATAAATATGTTTATTGATATATCTGTGAGTGACATGTATTTCAAAATGAAATGTATAAATATATTCAAAATATAATGTATATGAAGACATTTTATAAAAATATAATATTATCTTCGATCCGATTAAAAATTTGGATCTGTATCACATTAATATATTTTTCTACATATACTCAACTCATAACTAAAGAATTTAGGCATTTCTTTAGATTGTTACTCCCATGTAAAAAAAAAAACAAAGGGGAGTAACAATCTGAAGAAGGTTACGGAATGTTCTTTTTTAGACTGTTACTCCACTTATAGAAACAGAAGTGAGATATTCCTTTGTCCCAAAGTACTTTGGTGTAAACATCCCTTTGCGTTAATTGTTATTTAGTCAGTCATTAATATTCTAAAAGAACATAGGGGAGTAACAATCTAAAGAAGTACCTATAAAGAAGTATCTAAAGAAGTACAGAATTTATTAATATTGTAAAAAAGGCTTTAAAACATAATGTATTAAATGCATCATTTTTTAGTAATAATAATACTTTCTACTACGCACACATACATATTACTTAAATACCTATACCTACTATGTAAAGGTCCAATAATCTCGAACAAATCTTTCTCACATATATATTCTCATAGTTGGTACTATACTTTGCAAAATGCATAGTAGCACTAGCAGTAGGAGTCATTAAATTAATTTATAATTAAACGTATTTATAAAGTGTTCAACAGGTGATGGATAACATTTAATTTTCGATTTCTGTTTAATCAGATCTATTTTCACTGTCTCTGAATCTAGATTTATTCTGGGAAAAATATTTATATAAGTTAACTATCTTTTATATCTATTTAATTACAAACTACGAAACCGTTTTAAATAAAATAATGATGGTTTTTGGGATCAGAACCACCAAATTCAGAGCTAAAATTAGTTCTCGTAAAAATCTTACTGTTAAATTAAAAAACATTCCAATTTAATTCATTAATTTATTGTTACACTAAATAAAATATTTCCATTGAGCGTTTTAAATTTTTAATTAAGTTTTTATTAAAATCATCATGATTCATTCATATTATTTTATATCATATTGTTAATCAACTTTTGCTTCCGAGCTTACCGAAGGTAACGGAAGCTACGTGATCATTCTAAAGAACATAACATTTTTAGGTCTCCAATTTCAAAGCTTCCTAGCAGAAATCCGTTTTAGACATCAGGGAACATTTTTGGTGCCGTGTCTGTCTGTCGGTCTGTCAGTCTGCCTGTCGCTCTATTTTTGCGAACCATTAAAAACTACATCATATCTTAAAAACTACACTTTCGATTTTAATGAAAGTTGGATGGTAGATCATGATTCATTATAATTTAAAATAATTTAAATAATAATTGATTAATTTAAATAATAATTGATTAATTTAAATTAAATTAGACAGTAAGCCATAGAGAGCCCCAGATTAATTTGAACTGTCTGCGCTCTTTATCCTTTGCTAAATTAATACTTTAATTCATGTAAAAAATCAAAACAATTTTGACATTAAAAAAACGGGGAAAACAAAAATTAGACAATTATGGCTTGGAAAAGCATAAAATCAATAAAGTACGTGATAGGATGCTAGGAAGCTATGTGCCACACCAGTTGGCAGTCTATTTTAATTTATACATTGTTATGGATTCCATGCTTACTTAATAGTCCAGGAGATAGCGTGCCAAAAAGTGTCTGACTAACATCAAGCTAGAATTTTGTATACAAGTTAATCTTTTAGCGCCTTTTAAGAATATGTGGTCGGCTAAATTCGTCTGCGGGACATAGCTTGGCAATAGGCGTTTGAAAAAAACAAACCGGTGGAGAGCGGCCATGTCTCACCAATTATGGTGGACAGTGTGATTTTCATGATCCTGAGTACAGAATTAGTTAGAAGACCGAAAATCAAGTTGATGTTAGTTTGTCCCTTGACAGGTAACAACGTTTGATATTTAGTAATATTTGAATAACTAACCTATCAAGTGTGAAAATAACATCGACTTGATTTTTGGTTTACTAACTAATTCTGTACTCAGGATCATGAAAATCACATTGTCCACCATAATTGGTGAGAAATGGCCGCTCTCCACCGGTTTGTTTTTTTCAAATGCCTATTGCCCAGCTATGTCCCACGCAGACGAACTTAGCCGACCACATATTCTTAATAGGCGCTAAAAGATTGACTTGATGTATTCTGTATTGACAAAATTCTATCTTGATGTTAGTCAGACACTTTTTTGCACGCTATCTCCTGGACTATAAGGTAATGGAAGCATTATGGTCTTTCTTAAAAACGAAATTTTTGTATGTTTCCGATTTCAAAAATCAGTTTCAGATATCTGGGAACATTTTTGGTCTCGTTTCTGTTTGTCCGTTATTCTGCCCGTCAACATTTTTGTGAACTATCATATCTTAAAAACTACGAAACCCCGACTTTAACGAAATTTGGATGATAGGTCATAATTTGCTCATTCTTGGTCCCATGTTAATTCCATATTTTGGCGCCCGCCCATTGTTTTCTACAAAAAAACTTACTTGGACAAAAACTTGTTTTTATTAAAAAGCTCTATCCTATAAAGTGTCCATCCGATTTTGAAGATGTTAGAATAGATCGACCCATATTAATTTTAACCTTCTGCGCACATTTAATATAGAATAAAATTAATTGTGACCTCACAAGGAATCAAAAAAATCAACTTTGTTTATTAGCACCTATATCTTTAAAGCACTCATCCCATTTTTAAGAAATTCGGATGGTATGTCGTAAGTTGCCCACAGATGGTCCCATATTAGTATAAGACGTCTGCGCGCATTTAATATAGAATAATAAAAATAAGTGTGACCCCACAAGGAATCGAAGAAACAACTTTGTTTTATTAGTAGGTACATATATCTTCAAAAGCACTCATCCGAAATTCATCCGAGATATTTGGATGGTATATTGAAAGTAGCCCACTGATAGTTCTAGTATCAAACGTCAGCAAAACATATAAATTGCTTAAAAATAAGAACCTACTAGGAATCGAAACCGGTCCAAACATCATGTCATCACAAGTCTAGTAATAAGTCGCGAGGAAAATATTTATTTACCACAAACTATTTTTTTTTTCTTGTTTCATTGTAGTGAAATTATTATTTTGATTTAATATTTTACTTTCTCATAAGCTTAGTATATATATATATATATATATATATATATATATATATATATATATATATATATATATATATATATATATATATATATATATATATATAGAGAGAGAGAATGTATTACAAAGATTTTGATGAATTTACACGTTTTAAGGTCCCCGGAGAGAAAGTGGGACAACAAATTAAGATTAGTATTATGAGTGCAATGGCAATATACATATTATACTGCTTTGGATTTTTTGGAGTATTGCAAAACATATTAATACATTTATTCAAACAGTTAATTCGTCTTCCTTCAACATATTTTTATGAATGAAAATCAATCATTAAATTACATTGATAAATATTATGGAATAATATAATATACTTTGACAGGTATTATGATCAGTACTGGTTAATCATATATACTTACACAGTTCTTATCATTAACTCAATAACTTTAAGTTAAACGATTCTTGTTCCTTTTTGAATATCTGGAACTCGAATCTTCAATCTTTTAACACCTCTATAAATCAAATTTATTTAAATCTACCCGTACATTTGACATTATAAGTTTACATGTATAGGTCCTTGCGTAAGAGCCTTCGGTAATGTCCGTAAATAGTATAACGTCTGCATACCTGCGACCATCGTGGAATATAATTTAACAGATAGTTAAATTATCATTTTTTAAATGAAAATGCTCAAGGAATTTAACAACTAATTTGTGGTAAATAAAAGATAAGGAAAATAGTAATATGTTCGCATTCGTATTTTAAAGGTGTTTCTAGATGACGCAATTGTATGTGTACATTGAAGCACGAAGGGCCTTATGGTTTGCCCCACTCCTTGATGACTATAGATATCGATATCACACTGCCATCCTCGTGTAAGGCTCCAAGTATATAAGGAAACTCTAAATTCTTGAGGGACATAGTATCTTCCAAGTCACGTAAGAAACATCTCATCAAACATGAAATCTCTTGTGAGTGATTTAAATATGGTTTTATTTTCATTGTCTATTTTACTTCTATATTATATACAATTATTTGTTTCACCTCATTTTCTATTGAGTAAGAAAATCAAAGTATAATTTTAATAAAATAAATTGAACAAAAACAAATACAAAGTTATATTTGTTATTAATTCCAATTTTATTTGATTCAAGACCTTATTATTAAGTTCATTCATAGATATTCCTAAAACTGCAATAGTTAAATCTAATTTTAGACGTATTATTATTCTAGATATGAATATTTACATTTAAAAAATGCATAATACTACATAACATAAGCTAATCTAAAGAATTCATTAATTTTTTCTTCTGTTAAAGAATTCATGTTTAACTATTGTGTTGAAAATAGTTTAGACTTTATAATAATATTAGTATGTACTGAAAATTAGTTATTTGAGGGCGTAATTTAATTATAAGTACAAGCAAGGCGAAATAACTGATTGATTTCAAATTACTAATAAAAGAAAATACAGATTAATTTTCATAATATCTCAGAAACTAGAATTTTCCCGGGAATATGACTTATATACTTAAATTCATAATTAAATAGACTACAATTTAGAAATTAGTCTACAGCAAAATTACTTCTTCTACTTTTATTCTCGAGAAACAATTTGAATAAGTGGGAGAATTAAATAAATTAGACAATAATGAGGTAAAACATAATTAAATTATACGCGTTAGGTCATGAGAAGCTACGTACCAAACTAATTAGCTGACAATTTACTCATTTACCTTTTAAAATGTCATACGTCTATATAAACTATATGAATCCTTTTCCACTTTTACCTATCATTCTCTACCATTTATGATTACAGGTAATCCTTTGCGTTCTTCTCGCTGTAGCCATGAGCGAAGAGGTGAGGGATAAAAGAGGAGCTATTATTGGAGCTCCCCTGATCGCCCCCGCTGTTGCTGCTCCCGCTATTGGAATTTCCCCTCTTGGAATTTCCTCACTTGGACTCGCTCCCCGTGTTGGACTTGTTGGACCCGGACTTGTTGGACCTGGACTTGTTGGACCCGGACTAGTTGGGCCTGGAATAATTGCTCCTGGTATCGTCGGCTCACCTCTCTTGGGCAAAACCATCCTCCTCTAAGTCTAAATCCAATTTCAATACCTGGCGACTGAATGAAAAATATACCGATCCAGATAAAGAAATAGAACAGCGAATTCAGCAATGTCTTACCTGAAATTATTTTAAGCTCAATTTAAGTTTTTTTTAAATTTTATTTTCTTTTCATTGAGCAAACTTATCGTTGGTACATTATAAATAGAGAAATTGTAAAACAAAAGCACATTTATTTATTAAATAAAATATAACTTATACCAAACTACTTATTATTATTTATAAATTTACCCTTAAACAAATAATTCGTTTGAAATAATTTCGTTGAATATGATTTTTAATGGAGGTCTTGGATGCCGAGTGGTATAAGACGCTCATACCACTCATGGTATTGAATTGTAGTTAAATGTTTAGAGAGGTAAAATATGTTCTACTCAAATGATCACATGATGGTGAATTCATTAGGCACTTTCTTTGTTCTTTGTCATGTAATGGATAGATATTGTACTTCTGTCATTTACACTGTTATAAGTATGTATATGTATATATATATATATATATATATATATATATATATATATATATATATATATATATATATATATATATATATATATATATATTACTTTGCCTACCCACCCACAGAATGCGGCCGCTACTCAGTGAATTCAAAACTTGCAGGCTCCCCATCAGTGTTACCATGAAAGCCTAATATGCAGTATGCAGGTAAAGGTGTAGGTAGGGTTACCATACGTCCGGATTTGAGAAATGTCCGGATTTTAAGAAAAACCAGAAAGCTAAATGGGCTTCCCTACCAAATGAAGAAACCCCAAAAACTCATGAGAAATGGAAATAAATATTTGAAGCATTTTCTAGAAGAAACGTATCTTTCTTAATATATTTAAAGTAGTGGAATATGTGTCTGCCTGGTACTTATAGGCTCCCACTATTTGGACGCCTGAAAGAGGAAGATTATCTCTGTCAGTTGTAAAAGAGCTTCTTAATATTAAAGCAAATTCTATTATCACATGCTCAGAATGCCACCACAAAAACAAAAATGACAAGCCTTTTCTAAGGAAAATTAGTTCATCTGAAAAGTATGATGGACCCAGCAGATACTAGATAAAGTTGAATATGATATTAATAAAGGAGTATTAATAAGTAAATATTTATAAATAAATATGATCAAATATTGTATTAATAAATTTATATATTATATAACGAAATTATATATGTTTAACTTATGTATATTCCCAATTTCACAAGTAATATATAGGTATACATACATTTTTTTTTTTTTTTTTGCAATTTTTCCCCTGACCTGTGACAGAGTGTCGGACTCGCCGACTTAATCGTAAGACTTCATCGTATGACCGTCCTACTGACTAAAAGCAACCCCCTTTCTTCTTGGGCCAAGTCCGGAACCGTTTAACACATTACTTCAGACTAGGCCCGTTCCTAGGCTCTAAGGCCTTTCTAAGGGGCATGCTCCTGGATTAGACTTGCGTCCGGTTTTTTGGCACGCAGGATCCTTTCCACATGTCTCTCCACCTGGCCTCAAAGCTTCTTTGCTTTCCAACATTCTTCTGACTAGATTGTCCGGGGTGAACTCCCCGATTTCGGATTTAAGTTCTGCTCTTAGCAGGGTCCACTTATCGCATACAAAGAACGTGTGCTCCACTTCATCTAGCACTCCGGAGCAGTCGGTGCATTCGGCGATGGTAGTTTTTCCCATCCTCGCCAGGTAAGATCGGAAGTACCCATCCCCACTCAGGAATTGGGTGAGATAGTACCTGACCTCACCGTGACTTCGGTCTATCCAAGGACACAGCTCTTTCACGAGCCTCGCAGTCCAGTGGCCTCTCGTGTCTTCGTCCCAGGCATCCTGCCACGCTCCCATCGTTCGCTCTCTCTCCTCTAGGGATGCCGTTTCCCCTCCCACTTCTCTCTTCTGGAAGTAAACTGCCCTTTTTTCAATTTTATAGATATATATATATATGTTGTATTCAAATAATCTTAAAACTTTTTCTTCCAAGCTTACCAAAGGTAACGGACGCTGTGTGGTCATTTTTTCAAAAAACAAAACAAAGTTTTATGTCTCTGATTACAAAAAATCCAAAACTGAAATTCGTTTCAGAGGGTTTTAGGGGGCATTTTTGGTTCAGTGCTCAATATTTATTGTTGATTAGTAATTGTTTTTTTAAAACTCATTAAAATACTCTGCCAATTAATGTGGCACATAGCTTCCTCGCAAAGAAAAGACCAAATTAAGAAAAATACCTCGATAAACATAATCAAAAAGTTGGAACGGCGCGGCACTGTTCCAGTAAATATTTAATAAAGTTGAAGAAACTTAAACATTTGTTGTAGAAACAAAGCCTCCAACAAGCACCAAACGTTAGCGCATATATAATTAATTTAATAAACAAATATAAAACTGCAACCAAATCGTAGAAACCGCTGTATAAACAGTTTTTTTAATTTTACCCCCCCCCCCCCCCCTCAAAACTAAAAATAACACAAAATAGAATATAACAAAAATTAATCTACTATGCAAGAGCTTTTCAACGATATACATCATATTATAAAAGATTAACTTTAACATTTGTACCCCCTGTACTCTGAGGTACCAAAGTTATATTTTTAAAAAACAAATAATACAAAAGGGCATTCATTTAACTAATAAATGCATATAAATAAAAAACCTTATATCAAAAAAGTATTTAAACCCTTTAACCAACAACAAAATTATAAATCGGTACAAAAGTATATGTACAAAATTTTTAAAAAATCAACTAATAAAATAGCTTTAATGTACATATCAAGGCCTTTTAAATGATATATGACACGATATTAAAAACAAACAAAAGTGGTCACGTGACACGGCGCACGGGAAAAAGTTTACTCTCATGTTCTCAGCAAATAGGATGAACTAATGAAATAAAATACACTCAATTTAAAGAGCGTTAGTGTGAGATTCAATCGCCGCAATCAGAAATAAAATTGGCCAACTATTATAGAAACTATGGCCATTCAAAGACAAAAATGGAAAAAAATTAAACCAAATAATAACAAAATTATCACCATCTAGGGTACAACCGATGATGATACGACAAAAACTCATAGGATTAAAGTTGTAGATCTTTTAAAATCAGTCACCACTTGTGCTATCCATTTTCTAATACGACTTACCGTTTAACCGCAATAAGCCCCCAAACCAGCTTAAAAATCAAGTCACCCATTTTTATTTTTTTAAGGGGGGAAGGAGGGGGAAAAGTGAACTTTTTATAATTATTTTGGTGCACAATATGGACGTTGCGAATCGAATAGCGCAAACCACAAGTCTCTAGCTCTTCTGGAAGTGGGTAAACATTAATGTCAGTCAGTGAGTCAGTTAGCCATGCGGCTTTATAATATAAGACATATTAATTTAGCACGATTTAAAGTGCGTAGAAGGTTGAAATTAATCAGGTGTTATCTGCAGGCTTCTTTCGACAAACCATAAAAATTTCATAAAAATCAGATGATTACTCTTAAAGATATGGCTATAAATAAATGTATGTTTGTGAGCATGCGGATGACAAACAAATAAGCGCAGAAGGTTGAAACTTATATGGGACCAACAATGGGCTAATTATGACCTACCATCCAAATTTCATTAAAATTGGACGTGTAGTTTTTAAGATATGGTGGTTCGCAAAAATTGAACGACAGACCGACAGACCGACAGACCGACAGACCGACAGACCGACAGACCGACAGACCGACAGACCGACAGACAGACACGGAACCAAAATTGTTCCCTGATGTCTGAAACGGATTTCTGTCTTGGAATTTTTGAAATCGGAGACCTAATATTTTTTCGTTCTTCAGAACGATCACATAGCTTCCGTTACCTTCGGTAAGCTCGGAAGCAAAAATATTTTGTATATTCTTTTATTACAATAAATATGCTTGTTACAATATATATGTATGTTTACTTAGTATATATTTAATATATAAAACATAAATATGTGTTCTAGACTCTAGACATAAATATATATTCAAAATAATATAATGCCTAGTAAGAATTTTTGGTAAGTTGTTACTGAATTATTCTTTTTTCCAGTATGGAGCTCTATTATTGAATCTGAAAAGAGGTTCTGAGGCAGGGGCAATTTAAAGGAGGATGGATTTGCCCAAGAGTGGTGAGCCTGCGATGCCAGATCCAACGATTCCAGGAGCAATGAGTCCAGGAGCTACAAGTCCGGAACCATCGAGTCCAGGAGCTACAAGTCCGGATCCAACAATACCAGGACCAACGAGTCCTACACGAGGAGCAAGTCCAAGGGTAGAAATTCCAAGAGGAATAGCAATGGGGGCAGCGATTCCAGAAGCAAGCAGGGGAGATCCAATAATAGCTCCTCTCTTATCCCTTACTTCCTCGCTCATGGCTACAGCGACCAGCACGCAAAGGATTACCTGTAATAATCATTACATATACTTCTATGAGTTCAATTATAAACAAAAATGTAATTCATATTTTACGATTTTGGTAGTATCCATACTACGGAAAGATTAAATTTTAATTTAAATCAAATTATAATTATTAACAACTACGGGAAACAACCAGAGAAAAATACACTCCAGCGCTGGGATTTGAACCACAGGCCTCTATATTTCCAGTATAGCGCTCTACCAACTAAGCTACGCAGGAGAATGAATTTCTCTGACGTTAATGATACCTTGTCCCGAATTTAAGCTTTCAATTTTCCACAAATCTGAGAAGTCAACATTAATGACAAAGAACTAGATCGAGAAATAACGCTTATAATTATAAAGTACCCAATTAGTACCTGTACTTAGTACAATCAATTAGAAATTCATATTTTACGATTTTGGTAGTATTCATACTACGGAAAGATTAAATTTTAATTTAAATCAAATTATAATTATTAACAACTACGGGAAACAACCAGAGAAAAATACACTCCAGCGCTGGGATATGAACCACAGGCCTCTATATAGATATATTTTCTCTGGTTGTTTCCCGTAGTTGTTAATAATTATAATTTGATTTAAACAAAAATGTATTCTATGAAGTGATGTATAGCTGTTAAGATCTTTTATTTCTTCAATTGAGGTTACTTGATTAATTTACAGTTATGTTTGTTAATACTCAATTCACACAATACTCAGACCGATTATAACACTGGGCAATCATCATTAAACTGATCAAAATTATCATCGTATTTAAGTTGTATTGTAACTGTAAACCAATGATGACCAACGTTTAATTTGAGTATGTTGTTCTTTTATAATATTGCTAACTTATAAATTTAATTAAAATTAAAAAGTACAATGAGTGTATTGAGTTCATTAATTCATAAGACAAGATAATTATTGGCTCCTAAACTAGAATGTTAGCTCTTGTTACTGTGTTTAAATAATGTAGTTCTTAATAAGAAGTTCAGAAAAGCCTTTTTAAAAAAATGAACAAAAATAGAGAACAAACAGTGGAAAAGTTCATCCTAATTCTTTTTTATTTATTTTTACTTTCTCATATAAAGTGAAAGTATTGTGATGGCGCGAAAATCGATTTTGCGATTTTGATGGATTTACACGTTTTGAGGTCCACTGAGTCCAAGAAAGTGTATACGTCTGGAGCCTGAACTACTGGGCCGATTTTGACGAAATTTGGTATGCATGATCAGAAATATCATACCCCGAGGCGAAATTGAGAAATGAATTTTAGCTCCGAATTTGAGGGTGCTAGCTCCCAAAAACTGAAAAAACGTGGAAAAAATTATTTATCGAAAAAGGTTCCGACGATTGTGATTTAAAATTTCTAAAATCTAGTCTATTTAAATTCGAATCTAACTAATGTTCCCGGGAAAAATCTAGTTCCTGAGAAAATAGCTTTAAACGCGGACGGAGAGAGGTCGGGTTCGATTCCCCGCCCCGGTGAAGTTATTTTTATGATAAATTTTGATGAAATGTTCAATAAAAATTAAATGTACATACGAAAACTAATAAATGGAAAACACTGGGCTAAGTAATTATGAAATCATATATGAGAAAGTTTGTCTGAGTTGTCTCGGATCGATTTTTTTGTAAATAATTTATATTATTTTTCATTATTGAACATTTTGTCTACGAAACCATAAATGACTAAAACAAATATTATAAAAAATAAGAATATATGACATTTAATGATAATAAATAATTTTTAGAGTCCATTATTTAAGTTAATTAGGGTTTTGTAGATTCTTCTCAAAACCCTTATGCCAAGGGTGATGTGTCCGTCTGTCCGTCGCTCTTTGGTTCATAGGGCCCGAACCGTGTAAGCTAAAGAGCTGAAATTTGAAATACTGGTGTAACTTTTTGACCCAACCACAGGAAAAATATACAGAAGTTCAAAATTAAATAGAATAGAATAGAATAGAATAGAAAAATATTTGTATTTAAAGCAAATAAGCCTTATACAAAGGGGTGTAGCCAAATTACATCAAATTATAAATAACCAAGAAATAATAAAGAGCATTAACGACAAAAATTGGATTAACAATTACTCCTCCAGGATAAAAGATCTAGTTTTGAGAATATTTAATACATAATAAAATATGTTTTTACAATTGTTTTTGTTTTGGTAAGTTAATATGGAAGAAACATTAGTCGTGTCTGCCCATTCCTCACTAACTACGTGCATTGGAAGAAAGGATTTTCTTTGGAGCTCATATATTGGGCATCGTAAAAAAATATGACCTATATTTTCTTGCTCCCCAAGATTACATATCGGGCAGATTTCATTTGTTTTTATTTTGTGGAGCATCCCTCTAATTGTTAATTTTAAACTATCGAAACCCGCTGTTCTAACCTGTGCAAGAATACGTTGTACTGAGTAAGGTAGAAATAATGATGTGTTTAGGTAATGATAGTCGGGGCTATTGCAGCTTGTTAATATTCTGTATAAACTGGAGTAAGATGAGGTTTGTATTCTGTCCAAGTCTTTTTGTCTAAGTTTTAATCCGTATGCTGTCTGTGTGTTTTGTATAAATGTCGAAGAGAACGGTGCTGTTAGTACTAAGTTGGGGTCGACGTCTATTGTGGCTAGTAACTGCTTTACTTGAGAAACCCAGTTATATTTTACAGTATTACCTTGAACCGAATCTAAGTATATTAGACGATTAAAGCACTGCTTCACCAGACTATCGTCCTCCAAGCAATGTATTCTGTTTATAAACTTTAACACTTGACCGAGGATTTTAATTGAGACATGTTGAACGTCGAACTCTTGCCTCACAATATAATGCGGAGTATTGACGTTTAACCAGAAATAATTTTTAAAGAAGTAGTTTTGTAGAGCTTCTAATTGCTTAAGGTATCGAAGAGACCATATCGGAGAGGCATACAAGAGAGTTCCAAGCACGGATGCGTTATATACTTGCTTGACAGCTTTAAAGGAGCGATTGGATGCTTTAGCAAGAGTTTCTTTAACTGCACCAGATATCGCCCTGCAGCGTGCTACTGTATATTTAGTATTTTCTTCGAATAACCCTCTTTTGGTAAAATATACTCCAAGGTAATTAAAACTAGTCACTTCCTCAAGAATTTGATTATTATAGTAGCACTTGGGGCGATTTTGGGACAGATTGCCCTTTGATACTATCATGACTTTAGTTTTATTTGTATTCACTGTCAAACCGTTGTCTCGACAGTATTCATCGAGAATTTTCAAAGCTGAATTTAGCTGGATTACCGAGTCTGACATTATAGTGAGATCATCTGCGTAGGCTAACAGACTAATGTTTGTTTCACCGTTGATGCTTACACCCTCGTATCCTCTTGCTTTAAAGAACGCGTCGATATCGCTAATGAAAAGGTTGAACAAAAGAGGTGATAATATTTCACCTTGAAGCACGCCTTTTAATATAGATATTTCGTTCGATTTTTCGTTTTTATAAAGAATTTTGGTTTTGGCTTGATTGTATAAACTGATTAATACCCGTAGAAATTTTGAGCTCAAGTTTACTCCCTGTAGTTTTTTTATTAGTAGGTGATGATCAAGGCTATCGAAGGCCTTTTTAAAGTCAACAAAAGCGACAAATAGTTTTCTTTTCGGTAGTCGGATATGATTTTGTATCAATGAATTTAATATAAAGATGTTATCGCAACAACTTTTATTCTTTTTGAACCCTGATTGAGTATCAGGGATCAACTTATGTTTTTCTGACCAAAGTCGGAGCCGGTTATTGAGGATGGATGTGAATATTTTTGTAATGCAGTTAATGAGTGCTATTCCTCTGTAATTATTTAAATCGGTTTTTTCTCCCTTCTTGTATAATATTACAGTACATATCTGGGACCAATCACTAGGAGTACTTTCCAGTTCTAGGATTTTATTATAAAATAAGTTAAGGTGTTGCAGCCATTCTTGGGGGAGATATTTGAAAAAGTCGTAGCTAATAGAGTCAGGACCGGGAGTTGTACCACTCTTACATGCATTGATAGCCAGTGTCATTTCTTTATTTGTAATGGGTGTGTCAAGGTCAGGGTCAGTCAACTCTGTAATGTTATTGTCGGTCAGTTTTTGTTTGTTATCAGTAGCAGAGTACAGGTGTGAGTAAAAGTCTTCCCATTCATCTAATCTTATTGAGCCGCCTTTGTTTTGTTTGGTTTGTTTATATTTATTTATTGTTTTCCAGAATTCCTTGTTATCTTTAATATTTGAGAGTTTATTTATTATTTCTAATTTGTAAGATTTCTTTTTTAATCGGAGTGTTTTTCTATATTCATTGATACACTTTTTAACTTGTGATTTAAACGGTTCTTGAAAACAAGCTTTTTTACATATTCTAGCCGCCTTTCTTGCAGCTTTTTTTAGAGAGTTACATTCATTGTCAAACCACGGCTTGTTGTGTTTTTTAGGTGTTTCTCCCCGTGTACTGTGTTTGATTTCAATATGTTTTTTCATACCCAGATCGTCGGCTACATTTTTTATGGTATTTATAAAAGAGCTATTTATAATGTTTAAGGGCACAGATTGCATTTTTACCATCAGATCTTCTGATAAAGCTGATTTCATACTGGTTGCATACTGTGAGCGTAGATTTACATCCCAATTATATTTATCAATTTTCACTAATGGCCTATTTTGGTACAAAGGCGGATCAAATAAACTTTTATCAAGGGTGAGCGAGAGAGGGAAGTGGTCCGATAATTCGTAATATTCTAATATTTTCATATCTATAATTTCGGTCAAGCCTGGGAGCCTACACCATACAAGATCTACTGTACTCTGTCCATTCCAGTTCATACAGGTGTAGCCGCCCGGCCTGTCCGAAAATGACCTTCCGTTTAGTAGTACAAAGCCGTAACCTTCAAGTAGTTCACACATTTCCCTCCCGCGCTTATTCACCGTAACATCTAAATAAGTTCTTATTTTACTTAAATTTCCTATGTTATCGCAATCAGGGATTTCGTGGTTTAACCCTCCGACTCTCATATTGAAGTCCCCTCCTAAAATAAATATCTCGTCCTCCTCATTCCTAATTATATTAGACAAGCTAGTGCTTAATGTATCGTTCACGTGTTCTATATCTAAATCCGGTTTAAAATAGGCACTCCCAAGAATAATGTTTAAGCTTCCATATTGTAGTTTTACAAATATCCAATATTGATTTTTCTCTATAACAGATATTTTTATATTAGGATTAAGTAGAAGAACAAGTCCTCCGCTGGAGCGGCCTCTGCTCTTCTCCCTGGTTGCTGGTGTGGAGACGGCCTGATAGTTGGACCACTGTCCGGTGTCCGGTGCCTTCACTTCATTTGTCTTCCACGTCTCACTTAGACACATCACCTCACACTCAGTAAACTCCTCGCAGTTCTCCAAAAAGTTGTCATAGCCTTTACAGTTCCAAAACAGCACAGTTAAATGACGGCTCCTTCCCCTCACATCCTCTACAAAGCAGTGCTGACCCTCGCTGACACCTATTACAAGCTCCTCGCCATCCCCCTGCCTCCTCCTCGGCTCGCCCGGCCCCTGCCGTTGTCATTTCCTATTAGCTATTCTTCTTTCAAAATTGTGTAAAATAAGGCATGCATCTAGGCCAGTTATAGAGTTAAATTTTTCAAAGCCACATTCGTTTCTGTGAACTATGCCATCTAAAGTCTCTGTCATCGAAAATCTATTTCCTTCTATTAAGAGATAGTCCGTATTTAACTTTACTCTGCAATTGGTACTGTGCTTAATCTCTTTTTGTAATGCCAAGAGTCTTGCTCTTTTTTTCCGAACTAAAGTCGAAAAATCGCGTTGGACACTGTAATTTGTCCCCGCAAGTTTGTAGCAGTTTCGAAGTATGTTGAGTAGATCGCTATCTTTGGGAAAATGAGCAATGATCGCCTTTTTAGGGCTCGAATTATTGAGAACATGGGCCCTATTAATTTCTGGTTGAAAATTCAGATGTAGTTTGTCTTTGCAGAATTGATCGATTAAATCAAAGCAATTTGATTTATCGGCAACTGGAAGACCCCAAAATACTAAGTTATTCCTTCTACCCCTGTTCTCAAGCTCGTCTACTTTTTTTGTTAGATGAATATTTTCCGTTCTAAGCTGTGAAATTTCGTCTTTTAAGAGCTCGTTTTGTTTAACGACGTCGGCTATAGTTTTTTTAATCTGATCTAAGTTTGTGGCCAGAGGATTAAGTTTTTTATCTAATAAGGCTTCAAAATTAAATATGCGCATGGGCAATTCGCAAAAATGTTGTAAACTCAAAAATTTATATTTTTTTTAATTTTCGAGTGGGGTATCAAATGAAAGCTGCTGAAGAGTAGGACGCAAATATATATAAGCTTTTGTAAATTTTGCATTCCTTATTGGGTAAAAAAATCAAAATATACCCTAAAAAAATTCCCCCCCCCCAACCACTATACTTCGGCTGGTCCTAAAATTTCGAAATAATTCATGCTAATGCCTTATTGTGGGGCGATGAAAATTCCGGAAGTTCATCCCAAATTTTAAAAAATTGCCAATTTTTGGCGCGAAAATTTGAAGTGCGCCAAAAATTTTATTTTTTTTAAATTTTGAGTTGGGTATCATATGAAAGCTGGTTTTTTAGTAGGATTCAAATATATATTTGCTTTTTTAAATTTTTCATTCTTTATTAATTTTATAAGTCAAAATATACCCCCAAAAATTTCCCCCCTCTCCAACCACTATATAACGGGTGGTCCTAAAATTTCGAAATAATTCATGGTTATACCTTATGGTGAAGCGATGGAAATGCTCTGAAAAAATTAATTTTTCTAGTCGTTATTACCGACGAAAAACATTGTGACCCCCCGGGGGATCGAACCCGGACCCTTGAGATCGAAGAATAAAATCATAATTACATAACGGGCATGCTTAATCTTCTACAAAACCCTAAAAAGTACTTGGACGCAAGTACTTCCCTGTGATTTTTTTTTTATATTATTTTAGTATAAGTAAAAAAAGTTATTTTATTTTTAAGAAAATCACTTACAATAGATTTCATGTTTGATATGGGGTATGTTGTGTATCTGAAGAGACATTATGTGTTGACGGATTTTTAGTTTGCCTTTATACTTGAAGCCTACTTGAACTGCAGATAGGAGTTTCCTTGTCATGAAGTGGGGCGAATCATGGCTGCCCTTTAGGCTACAATGCAAACAATGATTGCGTCAACTACTTGTATTAGCACCTTGAAATAGTTTAGTAACGATATTTTTCAAATTAAATTAATTTGTATTCAAATTTTTTCATTTACTATAAATATTCATTGGGTTTACTGAACCGGGTTTACATATTGGACCTACATGTGCGGTCTTACTGCTTCGGACTTTTACTTTATCATAAAAACCTCTGGAGAAGGAAAAACAAATTCACACACACACACACACACATATATATATATATATATATATATATATATATATATATATATATATATATATATATATATATATATATATATATATATGTGTGTGCGTGTGTGTAAAATCAAATAATAATTAAAGAAAGAAGAGAGACAGACAGAAAAAGATTTACTCCCACAAAGGGATTTGAACCACTGACCTCTATATTTTCTGTCCAGCGCTTTACCAAATAAACAAACTCATCAAATAATGATGATTTTCTCTGTCTGATGCGACAGATTAATCCCAATATGTTGCGTACTATGATCCACAAATCTAGGGGCCAAAATGTATACCTTATATTCAGTCTGTCACAATATTTTTGCTAACCCCTATATAAAAGAAGCCTATAGTCGTTCCCATAATAATTTTAATCTTCTGCCTTATCATTGCCTCCATTTTGCATGTGCACAAACTTTTAATTATCACCTTCATCTTTAAATGTACTTAAGATATTTAGATTATTTTTCAAACGTAGTCCACAGGCAGTCTCATATTAGTTTTAACCTTCTGCGCACATTTATTATTGAATTCAATTAAATGCGTCAAATCGGCTAAAACAACCACACTTTAAATTCACAGTTGGGTCACATTATTTTACTCGCATGTGACCATTCGTGAAGATGACACAAGAAGGCTACGTGTTTCACTAATTGGAAGGCATTATTTTATAATGGTAATATTTTACATACTTTCCTTGCTTCCTTAGCCCTTAGACCTTGCCTTTACAAACTAAGGGCACAAACCCAATACAATAATAAATCATTTAGTGAAATAGTATTAACAAAAGTAGTATAAAAAATCTAACACCATACATTGTTCCAACTTTCTCTGGGTTACATACACGTTAAAAATCGCTCCTAGACAACACAAACAAATTTTCTCATATACGATTTAATAATTACTAAGCCCAGTGTTTTTTATTAGTTTTCGAGTTTTCGTAGGTACATTTAATTATTATTGAACATTTGTCATAAATATCACAATTTATCATAAAGATAATTTCTCCTCGGTGGGGAATTGAACTCGGCCTCTCTCCGTCCCCGTTTAAAGCTATTTTCACAGGAACTAGGGTTTTCTCCGGGAAAACGGCTTATATCATTATATTTGTATTTAAATGGACTACTTTTTAGAATTTTTTATTCAAAATCGTCGGGACCGTTTTCGAGAAATAATTTGCTTTCAAATATTTTTAGAGTATTTGGGGGGTAGCGCCCCCCAATTTGAAGCTAAAATGAATTTCTCATTTTCGCTTCAGTAAGCTTAATAACATGTATGCTAAATTCCGTCAAAATCGGCCCAAAAGTTTAGGCTCCACGCGTCTGCCCAGATGACAGAAAAAACATGTTTCTGATGAAAGACTGACATGTTTAAAAAACCACTTACTTGGGCTCAAGGACCTCAATCCTTCAAATTTTAAATCACATCATAATACTTTCTCGTTGTATTTAAAAAAAAAAAAAAATAAATAAAAGTGAATTCTTCATATAATAGTGTCAGGTTATAAATGCAATAAACTCAAGGAGTGCAATAAATAAAAATGAAATAATTAAATAATTTAAAAGGGAGACAGTAGTTACAGAATTTTAACTCAATGTTTTGCCCCTGTTCATTTCGTCTTCAATTTTCAACAATATCAGATATATTGTCATCACTCCTCTGAATCAAGATTTCCAGGAAAAACTACTAAAATGATTAGATTTGTATTTAAATGAAAACATTTAAAATACTCTACCAATTAATGTGGCACATAGCTTCGCCTCGCGTCATAATTCGTAAATATTAACGATTTTATGCATGTTATTATAGTTCCAATTTTTTATTATAGTTAAAGAGCGCAGACAGTTGATATTAATCTGGTGCTATCTGCGGTCTATTTAACTTTCGACAAACCATCTAAATTTGATAAAAATCACATGAGTATTTTTGAAGATACCGGTGTAAATAAATGTATGTTTGTGCACATGTGGAAGAGAAACAAATGGGCGGAGAAGGTTGAAACTTATATGGGACCAACAAAAGGCTAATTATGATCAACCACCTAAATTTCACTAAAATCGGACAAGTATTTTTTATGATATGTTGGTTCGCAAAAATTGAGCGACAGACCGACAGACAGACACGAAACCAAAAATGATCCCTGCGATATCTGAAACGGATTTCTGCCTTGGAATTTTTTGAAATCGGAGACCTAAAAATTATTCGTTCTTCAGAACGATCACATAGCTTCCGTTACCTTCGTTAAGCTCGGAAGAGAAAATTTTATTGATAGTCGTCGGAACCGTTTTCGAATAATATTTGTTGGGGGATAGCGCCAAAATTTGAAGAAAAAATGTATTTCTCAATTGCGCCTCGGGGTATGATTTTTAAACATGTATGCCAAATTTTATCGAAATCGGTCCCGTAATTGAGGCTCAACGCTTCTGCACATACATTTTTTATAAACCACTATTTTGAATTCAGGTAACCTCAAAACGTGTGAATCCATCAAAATCACTAGTCGTATTTTTGCGCCAACATTTCGGGTCAAATACTTTATCTTTATGGATACAATTTATGAGAAAATAAAAACAGAGGTATATTGTGGTCCAAAATCTCCTGTAATCACTAGATAGGATGGCTTAAACTTTGGATAAGATAGTCATTTTATCAATTTGAAGACCAACAATCAAAACAAATATTTATTTTTGGTTTTTTAGTGGATTATTTAGATTATTGGAATATATGTGGCAGCCATAGCTTAGTAATAACAAATTATTTCGAGGTGAGTCGTTCGTCGCTGTTGGGAGTCTACTCGATTACATAAACGATAATATCTTGTTTAATTTATTTATATTAAAAACTGAAGTATGCGCACCCATGAAAATGAATTAACTTTTATTAATTTATTAGTAACACCATCCTTCCAACAAACCTAAAGGTTGTTGTCAATCTCTTGGCTGACCACAACATATTTTCCTTAAATATACAGTACATAATGGAATAATTGAATTTATTACAGTTTTATGTAACAACAATAAATGAAAAACACAAACTATGGTGGCAACCTTTCATCTCCAACAACATTTCATCTACAACGTTGTCATTTAGATTTTTTAGATTAATGTTTTTAAGTCGTGTAAAAGATAATGAATTTTAATATTTGACAGTGACGAGTGTCCTCTTATACATAAATTTTTATTTCATGCCGATAAATAGTTGTTAAAAAGGATACAGGTACAAAAAGTACAGTAGTAAAATTATCGTCGGGACTGCCTGAGCAAATAAATCCTTTGAAAAGCCAAAATAGGTTTATTGTACAATTCCAAAACTTTTTGTTTCTTAAGATAAGGAATTATTATTTCAAGGTTTTTCAGGTGATGCAATTATTTGGATGTATTGAAGTATAAAGGGCTGTTATGATTAGCCCCACCCCTTGACAAGGAACTCCTGCCCACTGGAAGAAACTTCACTGCCTCCTCGTGCTGGCTCCAAGTATATAAGAGAATTTAAAACACTCCAGAGACATAGTGTCTTCCAAGTCACATAACAATCACCATAGCAATCATGAAATCTTTTGTAAGTACTTCCATTAATATAATATAATATAATATTTATTAAAATAACTTTCTAAATTAAACATTGAAACAAATTTTGTTTAAATATATTTTAATATTATATACATTATTGTGGTTTTATAAACAATAATATTCAGCTTTAAAATATTTGAAACAAAAATAATAGTAAGTACACAGAAAATATTTTTATCTACGATTGATACGAAATATAATCATTATATCTTTGTTTAGATGCGTAGAAAGTGATTATTTACATACTTGTATTCATTGCGCATGCGCGTCTCATAGTTCTGAATAATTCCTCTTCTTTACCACGCTGGCGCGGTAAAGAGGAGGAATTCTTCAGCTTTACGCACGATTAGCGAGGTTGTTTACATTTAACAAAACTAATTTGCTGTTCTTTTATTAAAGTAACTGTTTATATCGAGTTTTTAGTGAAAAACAATGAGTGAATCAAGTGACTTTGACGAAAATGTGGAGAATAATACTCCTCCAGAAATAATTATTTCGCCAAAAAATACAACTCAAGAATTAATGTCATCTTTATCAAGAGAGAGAGATACGAACTTACATACAGCAAGTTTATTTTTTTTCTGTATTTATTATTTAAATCTAACAATCGTAGATAAAGTACGGTACGCAACACGTGCGAAACGGCATTTTGGATTGCTCGTGTGGTTTTACTACCCTCGCTGTCGCTCGGGTGCAAACTCCACACTCGCATGCAAAATACTACTTTCCGCACTCGACGCGTAATGTACTATTTTAATTATGAAAATATCCTAAAAGATAAAGACATGCTTTCGATTTCTGATAATATTATTTACAAACACTAAACTACATACGCTATTCGTGGAACAAATAATTCCTCAATTTATAGACTTGATCATTTATACTGTATCTTCAACAGAAAAAAAAAAAAAAAAAAAAAAAAAAAAAAAAAAAAAAAAAAAAAATACGTTGTCATGAAATAAAAGTTTTTTACTTAGAAGAAATTTGACTGTAAGAAATTATTATGTTTATTATTAATTATTAATCTGATAAGGATAGAAGTGGTTAAATTTAACTTGAAAATAATGAGCCACTTTGAGTCAAACTCATCAATATATGTATTTAAAAATTGTTATAATATAATTTATATATATATATTCTAAAATCTAAATGAACTTACGACGCTACTGTTTATTGCAGGTAGTCTTTTGCATGCTGGTCGCTGTAGCCTTGAGCGAGGAAGTGAGAGATAAGAGAGGAGCTATTATTGGATCTCCCCTGCTTGCATCCGGAATCGCTGCCCCCATTGCTACTCCTCTTGGAATTTCTACTCTTGGACTTGCTCCTCGTGTAGGACTCGTTGGTCCTGGGCTCGTTGGACCTGGTATCGTTGGACCTGGTATCGTTGGATCCGGACTTGTAGCTCCTGGACTCGTTGGTTCGGGACTTGTAGCTCCTGGACTCGTTGGTTCCAGACTTGTTGCTCCTGGACTCATAGCTCCTGGCATCGTGGGATCTGGCATCGTAGGCTCACCACTCTTGGGCAAATCCATCCTCCTTTAAATTGTCTCTACCTCAGAACCATGTGTGATTCAGTATCAGAGTTCCATGTGGGAAAAAAATGTTTTATTCTGTTAATACTTACCAAAGTTTATCACTAGACTTTAATTATTGATATTATATCGTCTAGTAAAGTCACATATTATTGTTCCATAAAATAATAATAAATGATTGCATTCAAAGTATGCTTAATTACATTTTCTTTTTGTTTGTTTACTATACTTTGCATCCACTCATTTAATTATTAGAATTATTAATGCAAAACATATTTTTATAAATAAAAAAATGTATTTCAATACTCCAAAACATTTTTCTTTTTTTTTTTTTCAAATCATATTCACACAACTTTACAATTTACCTTAACAAAACTACTTCTATTTTACCAGTATTTTATGTTTTTTCTTTATGATTCTTGATTGGCCGAAAGAATATAAATTCTATTTTTGCATTAATCAATAAATATTGAGACCCATAAAGAAAAAAATTCTTCTTGAACTTTAAACCGTTTTCCAAGTGAATCAAGGTAATATAATTTGTATATACCAACAGATTCTATTATTAAAATGTATCTATTATTTCGTAAAATTTTCTTTGGGGAAGCGAATTATATTATTTTCATTATAATATTAAAATTGTTCACTAAAATGCCCCTAACAAATGGTCAAGGCCTATGAAAAAACTCTAATTATGGGACTTGCGTCAAATAAACCAAATATTTATATCAATATATATTTTTGGTAATACTATATTATAAAAATCTAAAAGATAGAATTTACATTAATGCATAAGTATCTGATTTATCGGCCTTGTTACAGATGACTAACGTCTGCACAGTTTAGTAACGCTCATTTAGAATACCTCACTCTTAGTAAACAGTCCTAAACATCATACTCACAATAACCGTCCTAACATTAGACTTATTAATGTCCTTTTATTAACCGTCCTAAACATTATACTTATAAAGATAACTTAAATAGGATTTAATGCCCATCGTCAAACTTCATAGCTTCATGGGTTTGCCTTAGTTTTGATTTATTTTTGTGACTCCCCTTCCTCTATAAAGGGATAATTAGATTTAAGAAAAAGATTTCATTAAAATTTTTAGTTCTTATAGAAGGATTAGTTGTGACTCGATTACTTCCTTCGGTTCCCCTCCCCCTTAAGTGCTTGATTTTGAATAATTTCCGTTTTTGTGGGTGGTTAAGTCCTTAAGGGTGCATTTGTTTTTAGGAATATTGTGTATATGATAGGCCATACTTCAAAATAATAATAGCACGTGAATATGTAGGGGAGCAAATCTAAAGGGTACATTAAATATTTCTTATTTTGCTACTTGTAAACATTATTATTATCATTAAATAATCATATTTCCTCATATGAATAAGATAATAAAGTTATTTAACAGTCTGTAATATGATTGTCACGTCTTATCAGGTTTTTTATTTCTTCCCTCATTGCTTCCGACCACTGTCAAATGACTTCGAACCAAGTAAATTTTGTTAAAATATTGTTCCATTATTATAAAATCAAAAATCTTCTTTTATTCATATGAATTATTAGGATGGTCCTATATGGCATATGAATAGAAGATGAAATTAGAATAGAGGCAAAAAAAATAAATCACCAAAAACTTTCTTTTAAGGGTTTCGATGGTAACACAAAAAAAAAACCTTTTGTATTTTCGTTTCTTTGTCTGTCTGTCACTCTATATGGTTCCAATAACTTTTGGACGAAAAGAGATAAAAATATTAAACTTCGCAGTATTAAAGATTACTTTGACGCGCACACACTAATAATATAGTGAATTAAAAATGATTAGTCGTTGCAAATTTACACGCTTTAATTTTTTTTTTTTTAATTTTGAGTGGGTATTAAATAATAATTAATTCAATTTTTAAGTTTTTGGTAGTTTTCATACTACGGAAAGTTAAATTTTTAATTTAAATCAAATTATAATTATTATTAACTACGGGAAACAGACAGTGAAAAATACACTCCTGTGCCGGGATTTGAACCACGGGCCTCTATATTTCCAGTATATAGAGGCCCGTGGTTCAAATCCCGGCACAGGAGTGTATTTTTCACTGTCTGTTTCCCGTAGTTAATAATAATTATAATTTGATTTAAATTAATAATAATTAATATAAAAATACAATTTTTAAAAACTGGTCATATATTCAATTTTTTTTTCTTTCTGTATTCAAAATTGATTTCATGTGCAAAATTTAGGGAAGATTGAAAGACGGGAAATGGTTCAAAATTGGGGTAATAGGTGTGCGATGAAACGTGCGATGAAGCTTACAAAGCAAAGTAATATAAGCCCAGTAAAAAGTATTAAAGGGTAAATTACAAATATACATAGAATTTGGAAATTGTTTCATTGGAAAAGATTGCGAAATATGCAGTCTGCTGGGTCATAGAAAAAATAAGAATAACGATTTTGGGAATCCAAAATGGCGGATAATGCATCATCTTGTCTCTCGTTTTTCTTTTTTGTTATTTTAAATCTGTGCGGGGTATTATTACAACTAAGAGCACCATATATGAAGGCTAGTTGAACTCAACAAGCCTAATCTATGTATGTCAATCATCCTTCAATATATATATATACTATAAATATAACTATACTACACCACCTCCTCCCAACGTTTTTCTTTCATTCTTCTTCGTCTTCTGCTTTCCTTGACTGATCTGTATATTTTCTTTTAATTTCATTATTTATTTTTACTTTATAATATGACAACTGTCTCCTGTTCTTTCCACTCCCGTTCCTTTCTGCCATCCTTCCTGCCTATCATTCTTTACCCATACTGTTTCATATTTTTTTCAAATTCTTTCCCTATTACCTTCTTATCATGATCTACTTTCATTTTAAATTGATAATTTTCTACTCTAATAGTATGATCAATTCTCAAATTGTCCAATCTTGTCCATAATCTTCTTCCAATCAATAATTCTGAACGTGTCTTTTCTGCCATTCTGTTCGGTGTGTTCTAAAATTCGTCGTGTTGCGACCCTAAAATTAAAATTTATTATTTGATTTGTTGTAGTTTAATAGGTTTGCACTGCGTTTTTTCCAAGTTGGAAAATGTTTTTAAATTTAAACATGTAGATTAATATGGAAAAGAAAATGTTTGTGTTTGTGAGGGACAAAGAATAGAGAGGAGTGACAGCCACATCGTTTACTTGTACTGGATAAATCAGATCTAGTAGAACTTATTTGGTCGAGGGAAACTTGACTACACCCATGATCTCACAACTTTTTACACGAGACGGCTTATTTTTTTACATAGGTGTTTTTGTTGGGATTTAACTTCTTTTTGTAAGTATATAATAGAAAGATAATGAAGGAAATATTATAGCAAATAAAGAATAGTAGGCATAACAAGAATTGTTTAGAGGAAAGGGTTTGAAACACGAAGACAAGGTATGGAACGCAGTGGGTGTTCCAATTGAGCTAAATAATTTTCTCGAACAATACTGTCAAATCTAGGTATACTGCCTAATCAGTGTCAACCTCACTTATTTCAATGTAAAATTCTATAAATGAGAGTAAAATATTTCTTTAGTTTTAAAGTTCTCTACTAGGTAGCCGCTAGTAGTGCAAGTTTTATTTTTTTATTAATTTTGAATATACAGATTTATAATAGCCTCTAGATAGACAAAGAAACAGATTTTTGAATTTTTCCTTTACTTGTACATTAAACTCTACTTATAAACTAAATTTCAAGTTTCTAGGATTGCTAGAAGTGGCTTAGAATTATGAAGAGTCAGTGACAAAATAACAAAACTTTAGGTTCGTATATCTTATAAACCAATGTAGGTAGAGGTGTTAAATTTATATTTCTGGTTCAGTCTGTAATGAACTCAAACATAAAATTAATTTTATCTACGATTGATAAGAAATATAAACATTATATCTTTGTTTAGATCCGTAGAAAGTGATTATTTACGTACTTGCATTCATTGCGCATGCGCGTCTCATAGAACTGAACAATTCCTCTTCTTTACCACACAGTGTGCGGTAAAGAAGAGGAATTCTTCAGCTTTACGCACGATTAGCAAGTTTGTTTACATTTAACAAAACTAATTAGCAGTTCTTTTATTAAAATAACTGTTTATATCGAGTTTTTAGTGAAAAACAATAAGTGAATCAAGTGACTTTGACGAAAATGTGGAGAATAATACTCCTCCAGAAATAATTAATTCGGCAAAAAATACAACTCAAGAATTAATCCCATCGTTATCAAGAGAGAGATATGAACTTACATACAGCAAGTTTATTTTTTTCTGTATTTATAATTTAAATCTAACAATCGTAGATAAAGTACGGTACGCAACTCGTGCGAAAACGGCATTTTGCATTGCTCGTGTGGTTTTACAACCCTCGCTGTCGCTCGGGTGCAAACTCCACACTCGCATGCAAAATGCTACTTTCCGCACTCGACGCGTAATGTACTATTACATATCAATAAGTATAATTAATTAGATTATAGAGGGGGGTCCAAAATGCTTGAAATGGTTCCAGTAAAAGATGGTACTGCTGTGCTCGACTTGGCCGGGCACTACCGTTCCCCCAGGTAGTAGTCACGAATAAAAATAATTTCTATATATGCGATAATTTATTATTATTGTGTATTATAGAATAAAATAAATTGACTGAGTTTGACTTTTTCTTTAAGATTAATGAACCGTTTAGTTTTATAGGAACGTTGTTATAAAACCACACCTTGGCTCATTGTAATTCAAATGTAATAAACATTTAAACTTATTACAAGACCTGGGGTACAATGATAAGTTCGTTTAGGGACCAAATATACTTAATTTGTCCAGTCTTACAAGCTGTGACATTTAAATTGCTTTGAGATCGTCCTTGCAATGGATTGTTGACAAGGCGCCGGCGGTATACTACTCCTTCATGACTAGGAAGTAATATTGATTTAGTATATACCACGGTTTATTTTCAATCTAGTATCTCAGTAAGTTTATTTTCTTTTTTAAAAAAATAAGTATTAATAAATAACGTCCTTGGTGCCATGTGTCCAACCGTATCGCTTGGCTAGGCAATATCAAGGCCTTACTTTTACTTCTTTGTTTTATTTATATAGCTCTAAGATAGACCCGTGCTCGAGCCTACTTATTTTTAATAACAGCTTCTCCATTTTCTCATGTAATAAATAATAATAATGGAGTCATTACCATTGCAAGAAGTAGAAGCAATTAAACACCCCTCAGTGCTTAACAATATACATAATTAATATAACTGTTCGTATAAATATTATACCAATTAAAAATAACCAGAAATTGCTAATATTTATGATAAAGTTTATTGATCTTAAGATCTCTTTGTAGTAGTCCAATTATTGTATAAAATTATATTTATACAAGAATTTGACTACTACAAAGAGATCTTAGAATCAATAAACTTTATTATAAATGTTAGCAATTACTTACCTTTCACTAAAGTTTGATGTAACAATTAGAATTAATTTGAATCTGTTCATAAAATCATTAAATGTATAATTCCTTCCATCAATCATGCAAACATTTTCAAATATGTATTTGACTTCAAATAATGTTGTTCTAGTAATTTCTATTTTTTATTTCGTTATTGAAGACGGGATATTTAGGTTTAC
This sequence comes from Gerris lacustris, assembly GCA_951217055.1. Classification (NCBI taxonomy): domain Eukaryota; kingdom Metazoa; phylum Arthropoda; class Insecta; order Hemiptera; family Gerridae; genus Gerris; species Gerris lacustris. The sequence continues at coordinate 114,651,114 of OX578276.1, forward strand.
ATTTTATAAAATTTACTATACAATAAACCTACACTACAATTGTTAAAAATAATAATAATAATTTCATCGTTAAAGAGAAAGCACTTCCCGACCTATTCCCATTAAAAGCAGACATACATTTCTCAACGTGACCTTAGAGAATGGTTTTTCTAAATATTTATATCAAATTTCATCATAATCGTAATTTAGACTTTACGCTTCTGTAATATCGGCAGACAAATATATTTTATAAAATCGCATTAAACCTTTGATATTCATTAAAATTGTGAATTTAACAAAAAACAGATAATATCTTTAATATATAAAAGGATAATTTCTGTACGAAAGATCTCGCTAATACCGAATCGAAACCGTTCCATAGATAATATGCCTCCTTGTTGGGAACGCTAAGAGAAGAAAAATGAGCACAAGACCGAGGGGGTTGTTAAGGTTTTTGCTCTTCCTTTCGAGTGCCATGGACGCACGGTCCCCGGTTCTAGTATTTATATAAATTGGTTGTGTGTGCATGAAGTTGTGCATAAAAAGGGTTTCGTTGGTATTGTGAACATGAAATTAGTATAACGGAGAGGGGGGGGGGGGGGGGGCACGCAAAATGTTGATGTTTTTTGACGAAATGGCAAGAAAAATTAAACAATTTCCACAAGTGTGATATATTTTTGTAATCTACTCTTTAAAGCCTAGTTTACACGGGTCGAGTATTTTACTAGAGTAGTTTAGTAATTTAGTACTCGACTCGTTTGGACACTTTGTTACTTACTAAATTTATATGCTTGACACTGACTAAATTACTCGACTGTGGCTACTAATACTAAAATACTCGACCCGTGCAAACTAGGCTTAATACCTTTCATTTGATATCCCACTCAAAATTAAAAAAACAAAAAATCCAGTGACAGGAATTAGCCGCCATTGTGGATTCCCAGTTAATCAGATCAAATTGCTATTCTTAATTTCTCTTTGGCCCATCAGAGCGCACATTTTGCGTATTTCTTATATTTTTAGTAACAGCAGAAATATAGTTTTAGGGGGAGGGACACGCAACATTTTGATGTTTTTTGACAAAATGGCATGAAAAATTAAACACTTTCCACAAGTTGTATATAGTTTTGTAATCTACTCTTTAATACCTTTCATTTGATACCCCAGAAAATTTTTAAAATTTTTTTTTTTTTTTCGCGTGACGTAAATTATTGTAATTTTGGATTTGAACAGCTGATAATTTTGAGTTCACTATATTTTTCATGTGGCGCGTCAAAATGATCTTTAATGCTGGAAAGTTGTTATTGGAACCGTACAGAGTGACAGACACAGGAACAAAACTATATGGGTTTCTTTTTTTTCAACGACACCCTAAAAAGATAAAAAGCTAATGTCATGCTTACTTGATTACTTGTGAAAGATTGATATCATAAGAGCTGGACTACTCACTGGCATAGTATATAGGGTTTGGAAACCTGAAAACTTTAATTAAATTAATTATTCTTGATATTGCTATCACATAGTGATATTTGGTAATGTTGTAGACTAAAGAAGCCCAAAGTGTAGGTCATATACAGCTATATAGAAGATCAAATTTTAAAATAATTTTAGTCTATATAATATGTATAAGTATATGTGTGGGTTAATTATAACTTACCTAAAAATGTTTAGTTCTTCAGAACGATAACATAGCTTCCGTTACCTTCGGTAAGCTTGAATGCAATAATGATGATTTTTAATGGTCTTTTTGCTCATGTACAAGAGAAACAAATGGGTGGTTGAAACTTATACGGGACTAATTATATCACCTACAATTCAAATTGAATTGAAATGTGACAAGTAGTTTTTAAGCTATTTTGGTTAATCAAAGACAAGATATAGATTTCTGTCTTGGATGTTTTGATTTTAGAGACATAATAATTTTCGTTTTTCGGAAAGATGCCTCGCTATTTGGCAGACTATTTTACATGAATTATAGTATTTATTATTTTCTATTTGCGGGCAACTTTCGACAAACCATCCAAATTTCATAAAAATCAGATGTGTACTTTTGAAGATATTGGTGTAAATAAATGCATGTTTATGCTGATGCTGAAGAGAAAAGAATAGGCGCAGAAGGTTGAAACTTTTATAGGACCAACAATGGACTAATTATGACTTACCATCCAAATTTTAAGACGTGTTGGTTCACAAAAATTGAGTGACAAACAGACTGACAGCCCGCTGACAGCCAGCTTTATAAATGAGCTCATACTAGCATTCATTTTAATAGTAAAATTTTCAGTTCAGTTCAAATTTTAGGTCTATTATAGGGTGAAATCACCTCACTTTAACTTTTTAATGGTAGATATCGAAACCAATTTTATTAATCAAGGAGCTAAAGGAGTTAGTATCAACGGATCAAAGAACATCTCTCTACTTTATAGTTTGTCAATGATCTCACCATATATTTACAGACTCCGAGATCGAGAACAATAAAGTTAGTTTTTTTGGAAGTCAAGCTCAAGATAGCAAAGGTTCTCAAATTCAGCAAAGTTAGGCTTATGAAAATGGACAGTATCTACTACGACCGTCTTATAATAGTAGGACGTTAATAGTCTGAAGTAGTCAATAAGCTTAATTATATTTGGGGTTTGCTTTTCAAAGACAGGAGTGCTCGAAATCTATATATCCAAAATGAAAATCAGTACTATATAAAAAAGAGTGTTTCTAGGTGGATATTTCCACCAGTGAAAAGGGTGGTGGATATTTCCTTTATAAAAATATACCGTTTTATACACTCTTGATGAAAATTTGCACACTTGACCGTCAAAATAAGAGGAAGGTCACTGTCTACAGGAGATTTCAATACTTAAATTTTGGTACACTGGGATATAGGGTACAAAAACAAAGTAATATACTATATCTTTGAGAGTACAGTAATTGTTGTTATGTTCACTTTTTTAATATTTTTATTTAAGTTAAATGAAAAATAAGACCTTTAAAGGGATACCTCATTTACATATTAATTTTTATTTTTATCATTTTCGACGAAAAAAATCACAGGGGTTTGGCTTGGTCTAATATCTAGAAGGAAAAAAATCAAAATTCCTCAACACAACGCTGTATTCTAGATCAAAGAAACAGTTCCCTTTCAATGGGGACATTTTTTTAGTACTGTCTTCTGTATGCTGAATCTGGAGTAGTCCGTTAGCTTCAACGCGAGTCACATCGAGCTCCGAATTGTTTTTATATTTTATTTATAATAGTGAACAAGTAAGGCGCGCTTTACGCACTTTAACACCTTTAAATTGATGTATAACATGACATGGTAACTAAAAACTTTTTTTTAGTCGCCCGCTATATTGGCCACCATCTTGAAAATATTAAGTGTGAAAACTCCTAAAAGTTGTCTCATGTTGTCTCAAATGCCGAGATGCACCTGTGTGCCGAATTTCATGTTCGTGGCTATAGTAGATTATGAATTGAAACAAGCCAAGAGACAGACAGACACCATCGGACAGACTGACAGACCGACAGAGCCGAGCCGTTATATAAGGTTTCTTTTTTACTTCCTACAGAAACCTAAAAGGGGTAAGTATTTATGATTTTTCGGAGAAATTTGTCATTATAATCAAGGGTTTTGGGGAAGGTTTTGAACTAATCGATGTATTAGAAGTGAAGTTAAATATTTTAATACGTAAAATAATTATTTATTTATTTGTTTTGTAATATACAGTTAAATTTATCTTCCCTGCAAAACACTTCGTTAAGAAGCAGTTGCTGCTGAGGGGGACTTACTTGAAACCTTAGCTCGTAGCAAAAATACTTCTTTCGATGCTGCTCTAAATCCACAAACAGCATGCGATCTCTCTATACTCACCTACAGCGCACCTGTCTGGTAAATCCGATACCTAGAGGAGTTCGAAGCTACTCAGAGCCCAGAGCCACTTTTATTAAAATAGCTCTTTTTTCTTCTTGAAAAATGTTCCTTTCTATATCGTTCGCTCTGAGTATAATTTTAGTCATGTCTCTGTTCTTTCTTATTTAAAGTTTTTAAGGAAACATCATATTTTTTCTATCGCGTACAGGCTTTCGAGAACAGCTCCATCTGTAAATCTTGCTTAAAAGAGATTAAAATTCCTAAATTCCGTCTCTCCGAATAAGTATAAATTAAATTGGTTGGTTCTCACAGATCAAAGACCTACTAAAATTCTTAGATTTGGATGTTACAGCCTACCTTATCAGTGCGAAATGCATAAAGGTAATGTAACGAAATAATAAATTAATAAGCCGAAGACTATATACTACACTTCAAGAGTTCTATTTCAGTAGTTTATATAATATTATTTTCTGTTCACCACACTACCTTCATCACAACCTCCCTTTTAACATGCAAAAGTCCTTGCACTAAATCGTACCTCAGATTTCAACAATATTAAAATAACCTATGAATGTTTAATTTATAGAGAAAAGCAAACGAAAATTTCACCCTAGACAATTTTAATAAAGTAAAAGATCTAGCTGACCTTTAATTAAGATGTCCTATGGTACATAGAGGAATGAAACCAACTGCACTCACTTAATATTGAATAAATATTTGAGTGGCCCCACTGGGATTTGAAACACCAATGGCCACTGGGCATTGAAACAACAATTTTGTTTTATTACCACATAAAAGTGCTGGTCCGATTTTGAAGAAATTTTGATGTTATGTTGTCCACAGATGGTCTAATATTAATTTCAAACACTTGCACAAATTTAATATTGCTTACAAATAAATGAAACTATACTGAGGATCAAAACAGATTCAAATCACATTTGGCTATTCGTCCAATAATAGGACGCGAGGAAGCTATGTGCCACACTATTTTCATAATATTTGTTAAACTATTCCTCAAAAGATTCAGACTCTTTATCTGTAGCTATATTTTATAATTATAATATAAACTTTTGTAAATGCATGCTGAATTCAGGTTATATTCAAACAAACAATTGGTTGGTTTAAAAGAGAATATTTATTTTTAGAGCAATCATGTATATAAAACTATGGTCAGTTCATGTGGTTTAAAAATATTGAGGATCTATAAAGATCCCAGGGTAGTGTTACAGCTGCAGGAAGATGGCGAGGCTTGATTAGAGTCAGTAAAGAGATTGAGAACTTGTTGTAGTAAATATAGTTTAGCCGTGAACTCCCCACCCGGCTCCAACGATACCCCTACCAAGAAGAGGAGCTCCTATGATTCCAGGGGCGATAATACCGGGGGCAACACCAAGCGAGGAGATTCCAAGAGCGGGAGCAGCCAAAGGAGCCACTCCTAAACCAGGGGCGAGTAGGGGACCTCCGAGAACAGCTCCTCTCTTTTCCCTTAGTTCCATGCTAAGTGCTACTCCTACCAGCACGCAAAGGACAGCCTGCAAGACAACAGAAAAACAGCTGTAACTTACTAAAGTTAGATTCACCTACCCATTTTAAGAAACATTAAAATAATAGGATATATACAAAATTGGTTGTGCGTAAAGTCTCACGTCAAAAGGGTTTCGTTAGTATTGTGAACATAAAACTAGTATAAGGGAGGGGGGTGCAAAATTTTAATGTTTTTGACAAAATGGCCTGGACAATTAAACGCTTTCCACAAGTATTATATTTTTTGTAATCTAATTAATACTTTTCATTTGATACACCCCTAAAAATTTTATTTTAGGGGGGGGGGGGGGGGGGGGGACATAACATTTTGATGGTTTTTGACAAAATGGCATGGAAAATTAATATTTTTCCCTCAAGTGTTTTGTAATCTACTTTTCAATACATTTTATTTGATACCTCACTCAAAATTTAAAATAACATTTTTTTTTAGTGACAGACAGACACAGGAATGAAACTATAAGGGTTTCTTTTTTTGTTTTTACCAACGAAACCCTAAAAAGTACCTATTTAATTATTGAGGTAATCTATTTTATAATTATTAACATTAATTATGATAACTTAACACCCAATAATATATATACATATTTTTAAGCATTGAGGTAACACATTATTATTAATATTTCTAATAGTCAACATCTATATGATTTAAGGAACTCTTTAAATTAAAATTGTAATCTATTTTATACAAAATTAAATAATATGAGCATCAAAAAATTTACTTTGTAATAATGATATTACATTAAAAGAGAAAGTATTGTGAAGGCAGAAATCAATTACTTTTCTTGTATTAATTATTTTTATATAACAAATTGTTTATATTCTATTTTATCAAATAAATTAAATGGAGTTAAAACTAAATTTAAAAAATGGTTACTTACCAAGAATTTCATATTGATATTATAAGTTTAGCGACTGAAGTTTTGTCAAACTATGTCCTGTAGGTTTAATGTAGAAGTATATATAGTTCTAGTATTCTAAGGGCAACTCGTAGAGTGGGGATAGAGTAAAAAATAGTTAGGGAACGCAGGCAAATTCTATTTAGTAACCTTAAACTTGATAAATATATTATCTAGTAGTAGTTTATAAATCCCTCAATTTTATTATGTAGTTGCATCATGTTAGTCACACAGGAAGGTTTAATTTATGCGGAAACTTAAAAGGAATAAATGACCTCGTAATATAAAATAGATAGTGCGAAAGAATTTTATTATAATTTAAATTTCAGATAAATTAACTATTACATTTTTGGTAGCTACCTTATATTTTTAATATATATGCGTTAAACAAATTATTTTATCAAAATAAATTTAGAAATCAAGTGCACAAACCTTATCTTGCAAAATTTAGTAAGATAATATTTTTGAAATTATATTATATTGTTATGAAAAATGTTACAAACTTTGTATAAAAATGTTTATAAAGTGATGCAGAAACCTTATAAAAAGATATAGTGTTTTATTTAAGAATGCTAACTCAATCTGATTAACGATTAAGTTTTTATGTTTGTCTAAAACCAAAGATCATTAATAAGTAAATCACAACTCTAGCGTATAAACAGAAAAATAATGATTTAATAACGAAGAATGAAATAAGTTTCGATTGAAATATTAAGAATAGGTTAGAGTCAATACAAAAAGATCAGGGGAACAGAAAAATGCACTCTGTAGCTGGGCAATTAAACATGTGTAATATATAAAAAATGTGTAGGTAAGGTAGTAGGGTTGAAATAAATATAGGACCGTCCGTGTGATAACCATCATAATTGACTTATTTCCTGTCCCTCCATGTTGGGGCATAGAGCCTTTACAACTTTATGCCACTTATTTTTCTTAATCATCGTGAGCTCATTCTAAGGCCTTTCGTTCTATTGAATCTTCTTTTTTCCTTATAATATGGCCAGTCCAACCTTATTTCCGTTATCTTACTTGCCCAGTGCACAGTTCTTAATTATGTAACATATCCGGCCAAAAGACCATAAATGTTCGCAAGCAATGCTTAGGAATAATGTGAGTTGTAGAGCTGCTTTTCTGTCCATTTCGTTATCTTCTATGTTTCGCAACCATATACTAGGCATCGCGTGGCTCTATCATTGAAGCGAGCTTAATGCAATAAATATTAGATAGTTAATCATGATTATGATTGTAATAGAGAGGGGTGTAGGGAGAAGAATTTTTCCATTATTCCTAAACTCACCTACACGTCCGAGCCATTCCATTTCAACTATTATAAAATTTATCACTTCGCTACACAAAAATTTCTGCATGAATCAAGTTGAAATGTTACATACCTATTTCAATAGTGCTTTAGACTTTAGACGATGTAGGTATATGAAGTTTTATTAAAATCATTACGTTAGAAATAGGTAAAAACGTTTTTTCTCTACTTTAAACATTTATAGGTGCGCTTTAATAGTTTTAACGATCTTTATTAATTGAAGCGAGCGTAAGCGAGCTTACACGAACTTACGCTTACGGGCACTCTTCTCCCCCACTACACGGCTCTCTATTTCAATCATATTCTTTAACTATCAACTCATCATGATTAACTATTTATTCCATTACGCTCGCTTCAATGATAGAGCCACGTGATGCCTAGTGTAATTTTCTATTGATGCATAAATTTTACTATGAAATATAAATAGTTATTTATGTAACTAGGCAGCAAAATGGAATTTTACTGACGAGTGATTAGATTAGCCTCCGAGCCGAAGGCGAGGACAGGCTATCATAATTAACTGCAGAGGCGAAGCCGAGGCAGGCAATGAATAAACGAGGCAGAAATGTTTTCTTTGCTGCCTTGTTGCATACAATATTTTATCTACTTGCGGCAGAAAAATAAAGCTGCTAAAATGTTATCTTTATTAATATAACATAGTTAATAACTATGTGTCATATTAATAAAGATATTAACATATATGTATTAACTAAAATTAATGTTCAAATAAGAAACTTGGGAATAATAACAATAAATGAAAAGCAAACTCAATATATAACAACAAAATACAAAACACTCGTTTATAACACACATAACTTCTGAATGAATAATGCACGCAATATAAAATATTTATTTATATTTTTACTAAAAAATTAATAAAAGTGTTAAAGATATCTTCTATTGCTTAAAAGAAAAGAAGTAACTAGGATACATCAAGAAAAGTAGCTAGTCTAATCTAGAATGACTTCAATAATAAAAATAATATGGATGTTCAATGTTTACATGACGCTACAGTATAGTCAGTGACTCTACTATTTTTTTTAATTAAAGATCTACTAATCATTGAACTTATTTAACAGAATTAACAAATATAAACAAATTATTTTATTATTAAAACGTTTATTTATTAAATATTACTTATTTAACTATAATATATAATGTTATAAGATAGAGATAATAGTATAAACTGTTCTTGCCAAAATAAGAGGTTATACACTCAGTGGTAAACACTGTTACTTTCTCTGCCTAGGCAGGGAAAGTATTTTCCTGACTGTTTTTACTACTTTCCTGCCTGTTTTTAATATTTTAATGACAAATCAGGGAAATAGTACTTTCCAGCCTAAAAACAGTTAAGTAATGTTTAATTTTGCTGCTGCGAGTAGATAAATATATTTATTATATTAAAATTCAAATATAATATACTTAGGCATCGCGTGGCTCTATTATTGAAGCGAGCGTATAGTAATAAATATGTATTTAATATTGAGAAAATAGATAATCATGATGAGTTCATAGTTAGAGTATGATTGTAGCATAGAGAGCCTATTGGTGACGGAGCCACTCTGTATTCTTACTATTCCACTAACCACACATCTCCTTTTCAACTATTATAAAATGTATCACTTCGCTTCACAAAAACTTTTGCATATAGAGGAAGGTGGGGTACATTGATACAGTTTGGGTTTACAATTTTTTAACTCAGCAAATATTAAAATATTAACTAATATAAAAATGGTTCCCTGAAGCTAATCTCTTTCAAAGTACAGGGTAATTTTATCTAAAAGGTTCCATGCATATTTTTTAGTAAATTAAATCATTTCTAATCTTATAATTTTGTAACAACGTACCAACCGTTTGTTGTTACAAGTATGAGGCAAATTGTTACACCTAATAATTCTACTCAAAAAATCATTTTTGAAGTATTATATAATTTAAATTAATATTTTTTATTAAAAAAAATTATATGTATTTACTAATAAATACTTGGACCCTAGTAAACAGTAAATATTAACCTTTACTGCAAGAAGGGATGTTTATTTATAGGTGGAATAGGGTTTAAGAAGTATAATTAGCGTGAAAAGAATGCAGCTTTCATGCTTTTTATGCTTAATCATTTTTACAGAACATAGTCAGTAAAACATATATATATATTAAAACAAATAAAAGTAAATTGAGGAGATCAATAATTATAATACTTAGGAAAACAATTCTTTTAATCAGACTTAAAATGTCTATGCAATAAATCAAAAAAATTGCACTCTCCCTCTAATAAAAAGGTGAAATTAAGTTAGTTATTAAAAAAATGGGAAAATTAATTATAAATTTATGTAGTAAGAGAATAGTAAATGTATGAGTAAAATCAATAAAAAAAAAAATTAAAGATAAAATAAAGATATCAATCATTTTAAAAGTAGCTTCAAAATAATATTAGTCGTTGTCAAGAAACTCTGTGACTCAAACATTCTCTGTGAAAGGTATGCCTGTGACATATGATGACAAAAAATGGTCATGTGAAATGGACAGATATCTGTTGAAGTAAAACTAGAAATGATATTATTTGGATTAGTGGGGCAAGTTGTTACTAGTAACAACGTGCCCCACTAGTTTTGTAACAATGTGCCCCTCAGTCCGCCATTAAATAAAATATTTATTTAAATAAACACAAATATAGTTAGTAGCAAAAGAATGATTGAATAATAAAGCTAAAGGTGAAAAGTTGAAATTGTACCTACTTGTTTCAATTGTGCTTTAGACGATGTATATAAGGGGTGGTTAGAGATTTTTCTTTTCAAAATATAAAAAATATCTATTTGTTGAGATTATACTACTAATTTATGATAACCTGAAACAACAAAGGTTTTTTTTAAGGCAGGGATCGTATTAAATAAGTACTGTGCAGAGACACTTTGACGAAACTCCCAAGGGCGAGTGAGACAGGGAATATTTTGTTGATTTAATTATTCGTTTAAACCTAAGTACCCAGTGGCGTACGCAGGGGGGGGCCCAAGGGGCCCTGCCCCCCCCCCCCCCCCCCCCCCCCCCCGAAATGATTACATACCTAAGACCCGCCATACACTAAAAAACAAAAAAAACAAAGTAATGACAGATGCATTCGAATTGGCTGTAAATATTTTCCAAAAAAAAGAAATTAATTAAGTATTATCTTATGGTGTGTATACACTTAATCACCCCAAATCAGCTGATAGAATTAAATTCATTCAACACTATACCGGCCCGATTGTCGGCTGGGCCCGGATTTTGCCGATGGAATTAAATTTATTAAACACTATACCGGCCCGACTGTCGGCAGGGCCCGGATTTTGCCGATGGAATTAAATTTATTAAACACTATAGCGGCCCGACTGTCGGATGGGCCCGGATTTGCCGATAGAATTAAATTCATTCAACACTATACCGGCCCGATCGTCGGCTGGGCCCAGATTTTTCCGATGGAATTAAATTTATTAAACACTATACCGGCCCGACTGTCGGCTGGGCCCGGATTTTGGCCGATGGAATTAAATTTATTAAACACCATACCCCCGGGCCCGACTGTCGGCTGGGCCCGGATTTTTGTCGATGAAACTTAAACTATTAAACACTATAGCGGCCCGATTTTGGCTGGACCGAGATTTTTGCTGATGGAATTAGATTCATTGAATTAAATTAAGATACATGAAATAAATCGGCTCATTTGCCGACTAGGCCTTGATTTTTGCCAGTGGAACTAAAAATTAAACTTGATCGACCCTATTTCGGCTGGGCCCGATTTTTCGCCAATTGAATTCAATGATTTTTTTTGTGGTTTTAGTCCAGTTCAATAGCATAGGTTAGGTCTAGGTGTTAAGCACATTAAATTAAATTAGGCCCGAGTCAACTCGAACTTTTGCCGATGGAATTAAATTAATTGAATTAAAATATGCACACTAGACTGGCTTAAACGGGAAAATGATGGTTGTGGATTTCAGTAGCAAATTTTTGTTTTGGACCAGGATTGTGTGTAGAACGCTACGTGGGTCCTCTTGTCTATGCGGCATTCCCCCTTGCTGACTCAGGTCGGACTAGTGTTCGTCGACATGTAGTGGTAAACAGAGGCAATATAAATAAATCGGTTTTTCATTTTGTGAAAAAACTGATTCATATTACATAGTAATAGTAAATTTAAATCTAAAAACTCAAAAAGCGTTCAGAAAACATTTGATGTTAAATGTCCCATGTAATTACCCAGCGATTGAGCGAATGATTCTTTTGTTTTGCAATAGGTATTTAATTTTCTTAGAGAAGAATTCTCTTCTAGATAAAAATTTGAAATTCATATGTGCTCCAAATCCACGTTTGCTTTTGCAGTGTGGATCACGTTTTGCTTCCGAGCTTACCAAAGGAAACGGAAGATATGTGACAGTTCTGAAGAACGAACAATTTTTGTGTCTCCGATTTCAAAAATTTCAAGACACAAATCTGTTCAACATCAGGGTACAGTTTGGGTCCCGTGTCCGCCTGTCCTTCAATTTTTGCGAACCAACATATCTTAAAAGCTATTCGTCCAATTTTATTGAAATTTTGATGGTAGGTCATAATTAGCCAGGTTATAACATTGCTGATCCCGTATAAGTTTCAATCTTCTGCACCTATTTATGTCTCTTCCACATTCGCACAGACATACATATATTTACACCTATATCTCCATTAGTACTCATCTGATTTTTATGAAATTTTAATGGTTTGTTTAAAGTAGTAGTTTAGTAGTGGTTTGTTTAGATAACCCAAGAATAATTTCAACCGTCTGCGCTCTTAAAATATTGCTATATTGATACTTTATTCATGTAAAATGTACTTAATTTTCCCTCCTTTTTTAAATTAGTCAAAATTGGTTTGATTTTTACATGATTTAAAGTATCAATTTACCAAAATTTAAACAGCGCAGACAGTTAAAATTAATCTGTGAGCTTCTATCAGATAAGTTTTATAAAATCAGATGGATATTTTTGAAGATAAGGTGTAAATAAATGTATGTGTGTGCACATGTGGAAGAGAAATGGTGGCAGATGGAGAAATGTGGTGGAGGGAAATGGGACCAGAAGATTGGACCTTATATAGGACCAACAATGGACTTTTTATTTGCTAATTAACTGCCATCCGAATTTCATTAAAATCGAAAGAGTAGTTTTTAAGAATTGTTCCCCATGATTGAGCGAGAGACAGACTAACAGCCAGAAACGGGATCAAAAATGTCTGATAACTGGAACAGATATCTGTCTTGAAATTATTGGAATCGGAGACATAATCGTTCTTTAGAACGATCACATCACATAATGAGGTGTTACCTCATAGGATTTTAATTTAATTAAATATGAGGTTAGAAATTGAAATTAAAGTGTTGAAAAGGGGGAGAAATTACAATTATAATAAATTATGGGGTATGCTAAACCCGCATATAAGTTAAATTAGGTTGGGCCCCCCCCCGAAAATTTTTTCTGTGTACGCTACTGTAAGTACCTATTTATTTATTGAGAGTATTATAACAATAAAGAGCTATTATAATAAATACTACTTAAAATGATATATGTTTCCACACGAAACCCACCTGATTGCATTGTGGGTTTATGTCTAAATCTCTTAAAATGTTGTTTTTGAACGTTTATTATTCAAAATTTTCCCGGGGGAGGACCCCCGGACCTCCCTTCTACAGGGGGGAGGGGGGAGCAAAGAGAGGGTAGGCTCTAGTTCCGGCACCTCAATTTATAGAAATCGAGCACTGTATATAACTATATATAGATAATCCCCGTCCTGTAATTACCTAAGCTGTTGACCACGGACTAAAACCACAAAAAAACAAATAAATATAATCCTAGAAACTAGATTTATTCTGGGAATATAATTTGTATGATTAAAATCTTGTTTGAGGATTTATTAATCATAATCGACGGAACTGTTTTTCTGAAGTATATATATTTTTTTAACTAGAAACAAGTATGCAAAATTTGCTGTGGATTACATTTCTAAAACTCTCAGGGTAATCTTAAATCGAGTAAATCCATCCAAATCTCAAAATATACTTAATTATTGAGCTATCATTATCCTTTATCTTTATATATGGGAAATTAAATCGCTCCTTTTATAAATGGGGCATACCACAATGCTCCAGATAAAATAGTTATTGGTAATAAAATGTTTCTAAAATAAAAGCAGACTCATTTTAATTTCTCATATATACGTATAGAAAAAAGTATGTGTTGTGTTGCGCGAAAATTAGATTTTGAGTGTCCTCAGAGTTCAAACAAGATGATTTTAAGAATTTTATTTTTGTCTTCTGTCTGTAGACGCTTGAAGCCTAACCTACTTAACCGATTTCGATGAAATTTGGCAACCATGTTAAGAAAAACCATACCCTGAGGAGAAATCGTGAAATTAATTTTAGATCTAAATTCAGGGTTGAATTTTGTTTATTTATAAATTCTAACATTTATTCCATGTAAATATAAATCTTGATGGCGATCATAGTGGCTGAAATAAAGAGTGGCAGATTGAGATGACTATAGGACACCTACAAAGAATGGGCCAAGAAAGAGGAGCAAAAAAAGTGTTGAATCCAGGCGGAAGAAGGCTATGTGGCAGGCCAAGGCTGAGATGGCTTGAAGATGTGGAGGAAGATCTGCAATCTGCGTTACCTGCGTCCTGCGTATTGAGCTGGAGATTGCAGGTTGAGGATCGGGCAGGTTGGCCTGCCACGACGGAGGCCAGGGCCCTACATGGGCTGTAAGCGCTATGGAGTAAAAGTAAGTAATTATAAATCTATCCCAATTAATAATTAATAAAAATTGGTAGGAAAAGTCTGGTTTCCGAGATTATTGATGAATATTAATCTGATTTTGCTGTAATCGAAAACTAATTGTAAAGAGTCACCTGGTAGTATTTGGTTCATGGTAATTTTTTAAATTGAATAATTATCGGATTTAAATTGTCCTACTGTGTATGTGATTTGTTGTTAGTTTATCGTACTGATATTTCAAAACTCTATTTAAGGCTATAACTCCAGCATTGTTCGAATAATTATTATATTAATCAAAATAAAAAATAATTAATATAGTATATAAAGTAATAATATTACTTTACATACTATATTAATTATTTAAAAATGACAGAATTAATAATTAATATTAATAATGAATATTAATCATTAATAATTAATTATCACAATGACATTTTAAGTATGTTTTTCATTCCGTATATTCTATTTGCATATCACAAATATTAATTTGATGAGATTTAAAAAATGTAGGTGTGTTTGTTCAGGTGTGCATGCAAGTAACGCATGTTTGCCGTACTTAAGTTTTGTTGTACTTGTCCCCTCCACAGAGGGCTAGTCCAGAATCTATTACATTAAAAAGAGCTATATAAAGCTAGGCAGGTCCAAGAAGCTCTATAGTTTGCTACTTGCTACACCTTGGCCGCTAAACTTACAATTACAAATATGAAATTCTTGGTAAGAACAACTTAATTAAAAAAAAATCAATAGATTATGATATAGCTTCAAATGATATCTCTAGCATAATCACTGATCATAACAGCATATTTTTCATTATCATTTGATAGGTAATATAATTTGAAATGTGCTACTAATCAAGGGTAAGTTTGTACAATTACTAACCTTAAAGTTTTTTTTAATATTCTAAAAAAAAAACATATTTAAGCAGGAATGTAAGGGTACAATTTATTCACCTAATTATGTATACATACTCTGCTCTTTACACATTGATACTATTACTTTTTCTCTTTAAATTAATATTGTTTCTTTGAAATATTCTTTGTAAACAGGCTGTCCTTTGCGTGCTGGTAGGAGTAGCGCTTAGCATGGAACTAAGGGAAAAGAGAGGAGCAGTTCTCGGAGGTCCCCTACTAGCCCCTGGTTTAAGAGTTGCTCCTTTGGCTGCTCCCGCTCTTGGAATCTCCTCCCTTGGTGTTGCCCCCGGTGTTATCGCCCCTGGAATCGTAGGAGCTCCTCTTCTTGGTAGGGGCATCGTTGGAGCCGGGTGGGGAGTTCACGGCTAAACTTTATATACTTCAGCATCTTTTCAATCTCCTGACAAACTATAATCAAGCCTCGCCATCTTTCTCCTGGAACGACACTACCGCAGTATTTTCTTCGAAGACACATCCTTACTATTCTTCAGGGTTCTAAACTACGAATGACCATGATTGTTCTAGAAATAAATGTTGTTTTTTTTTCCCCAACCAATCACTATTTTATTCCAAACACCCAATCTATAGATCATAAATTATTAAATAAGTGAAGATTATATATGGAGACCAAACAAGACGCCTGATTTTAATTCCGCTTGCATATTGTGTTGTGGTTTTAGTGGCAATGTTCCTATCTATTTATTGGCAATTGCATATATAAGAGCGATACGACGAAACGACGAGCTTTGTCAAAATTCATATTAATACCACTTTATCTTAAATATAATATATAAGATTGGAGAGGTGTCTGTACATTTATCCGATTGGGCTCAAATTTTGTATTTCCACTAAGTGAGTAGTCCTGATAACGAATTTGAGTTTAGAAAATGTTATGTCTGTTTGTCTGTGCGTCAATCACGTCCAAACGGCTGACCAGATTTTGTTGGTTTTTGGGTAGAATGTTAAGCTAAATTCTGCGGGTAATATAAGCTATAAATAACGTTTTGGTAGCTCTATATGTGGCGGAGAACAGTGCTTCTAAATAGATTTCAAATTTCTAATTTTATTTTTAACAAAAAATTGATTTAACCAAAGTTGCAGAAGGTGCTACGGCCAATATTTTATGTTTTGTAAACATTTCTGTAGGAAGAACAGCTAAAGAAATAAGTTTTCAATCGCTGTCAAAAAATATTTAGACCACTTCTTTAAAATGCTAAAATAAAATCTATGCGAGTATATACGTAGTTTAATCTTAAATATATACAATAATTTCTTAATTATATTGATAACTACCAATAAGGATTATTATAATGTTGTGCCTAAGGGGCCCATAGGGACAAAGTAAAAAATCCCGTCAAGTACTTGCCACTAAGTAACTAAAAGGGTTTCTTCGGTCATAAGAATTCATGAGTACATTATTATTGTTTATTTATTTATTTTGTTTAAACAAAAATATAATTTTTTTGTTCTTTTGCCTTATTTTTCGGACCTGTCCATGGGGTAGTAGGGGAAGGGGACATTTTTTTGCGTTTTGCCTTAAATTTTTAGGGGGTAAAATGGACGCAATTTTGTAAACACGATAGGTATATATTTGTGAACCAAATTTCAATACCTTTAAAATGAAACCCAACATCGAATTTTTAAATCACAAAAATTTTGGGGCTCCATAGTTACGGACGGCCCCCTGAAATTTTTAAAATTTGACTTTTTTATATTAACTCCCGGAAATATCGACACCCCACAGTGATGCATCTTCCTGTATTTTTGCCATGTTTTTAGGACCAGTACTAATGGGATGGCGTGGGGGGGGGGGACATTTTTTTGCGTTTTGTTTTAATTTTTGGGGGGTAAAATGGCCGCCATTTTGGAAACACGATATATTTTTGTGAACCAAATTTCAATACCTTTATAATGATACCTAACTTCGAATTTTCAAATGACAAAAATGTTGGGGCTCCATAGTTACGGCCCCCTAAAATTTTTAAAATTTGACGTTTTTTAGATCAACTCCCGGACCACAGAGATATATATCTATGTATTTTTGCCTTTTTTTAGAACCTATTCTAATGGGGTAGTGCAGGGGGGGGGGGATACATTTTAGGTTTGTCTTAATTTTTTGGGGGGTAAAATGGCCGCCATTTTAGAAACGCGATATATATTTGTAATCTTCATTGTAATACCTTTGAAATGATACCCAACTTGAAAATTACAAAAAATATAAAATATTGCGATCTATTCGCAATTGATCGCAGATCGCAGAAATTTGTAGTGTTTAAGTCCGCAATAGTTTTTCTGTTTTTGGGAAAAAAAGTTTAACTTGTATACCAAATTTCAAGTCTATAGCTTCAGTAGGTCGGGAGATATACTTCAAGATGCGACGGACGGACGGAAGGACGAACTACCAAAAGCATAAGGGTATCTAGGACGACCTCAAAACCCTAAAAATGAGGAGGAATTGAGCCCAGACCGATCTTCTAAAGTAAGGAAGTTATTATATCCTTTATTCACATTATTATATCCTGCGTTCTTTATAGAACACCTTACATTTTGATAAGAAACTTGGTAAATATATATGCGAAGAAGAAAATGATAACCTTTATTAATACAGCACTTTCTTTGACACATTGAATAAAACCTTTATCTTTGGTACTAATACTTCATTTCAGGTTTTATCAATTGCGATGAGAATATATTATGAGCGCTAGGCCAAGTTCCAGTAAGCATGCAGTGTGTATCTTTACTTGAACCAAAATTTAAAACAGATTAAGCATAAGTATAAGTAGCTTAGAACAATTTAAAAAAAAAAATGAAGCCCTTAGTATTATAGCCTTTTTTTTTTATTTTTTTTTTTTTATTTTTTTTTTTTATATAAGGCGCATCAGCCAAGAATAGGCTATTAGCGCCTTGCCTTTTTTTTCCGGCGTCATTCCACATGCCACGATAAGCCTTGCTTACCCGTGCTGTGGAGGTTGACTTTTACGCTCCCGCATAAAATCCCTCCCGTCTCGGTTTACCTGAGATGGGGGATCTGGAGGCCTAGGCAGAAGATCATCTTGCCTGTCTCGGCGGGAGGTTTTCAGCAGCATTATACTCGTTATGTGCTACGGCAGCAACGTAGCTTTGTAATAGTATAGATAGACCTAAAACTACATGGTCTCGCGCTCCTGGACTTTGACCGGCAAAGCCCAGTGTTCCCGCCAGCGGGGGAAACAAATGACCGCGGCGGGCTAGGGCGAGACCGACTTAGACTCTAAAATTACCCTAATGGCTCCACCATCCTAGACCTCGATCAGTGAGGTCCAGGAGCCTGTCAACGGGGGAAACATATAACCGTGACAAGTGAAGGTGGGGCCGTTAATTAACCTATCCTATATACATTAAACTAAACCTAACTATATACAAATAAATAAAACTTGCTATCTAAATTAGAGACCCCACCATCCTAGACCTCGACCAGCGAGGTCCAGGAGCCTGTCAACGGGGGAAACATATAACCGTGACAGGCGAAGGTGGGGCCGTTAATTAACCTATCCTATATACATTAAACTAAACCTAACTATATACAAATAAATAAAACTTACTATCTAAATTAGAGACCCCACCATCCTAGACCTCGACCAGCGAGGTCCAGGAGCCTGTCTACGGGGGAAACATATAACCGTGACAAGCGAAGGTGGGGCCGTCAAGTAACCTATCATATATATATGACACTAAACTATATACAACTTAACTATATACCTAACTATATACAAATAAATAAAACTTACTATCTAAACTAGAGACCCCACCATCAAGGACCCCGGCCAGCGGGATCCAGGAGCCTGTCAACGGGGGAAACATATAACCGTGACAGGCGAAGGTGGGGCCGTTAATTAACCTATCCTATATACATGACACTAAACCTAACTATATACAAATAAATAAGACTTACTATCTAAACTAGTGACCCCACCATCCAAGACCCCGGCCAGCGGGATCCAGGAGCCTGTCAACGGGGGAAACATATAACCGTGACAGGTGAAGGTGGGGCCGTTAATTAACCTATCCTATATACATGACACTAAACCTAACTATATACAAATAAATAAAACTTACTATCTAAACTAGTGACCCCACCATCCAAGACCCCGGCCAGCGGGATCCAGGAGCCTGTCAACGGGGGAAACATATAACCGTGACAGGCGAAGGTGGAGCCTTAACTAACTTAACTACTTATACTAAACTAAAATAAATAAATAAACAGATAAAACGGACCCCTCTTATTCGGGACCTCGAGCCAGCGAGGCCGAATATGTCCACCGCAGGCTGAAAAGTTTGCCTTGGTGGGGATAGAGGAGTCCTTATAAGACGACATCTATATACATTTCATTGCTATAATTGCTCATCATTCATTGCTATAATTACATTTCATTGCTCACTGGTGGATGCGCCCTAAATTTCTCCGTATAGCCCTGCTCTTCGAAGGAAGTCGAGGGCATTCCGGTGATAGGGCGAGTTACCCTCTAGCACTATAGCCACATTTGACGGCAGTCCACATTCGGCCCTGAGAGGGGCGAGGGTGTTGCAATCCTCAATAATGTGGCTGACCGTCAATGCTGCTGAAAGACAGTGTCTGCACCTAGGTTCCCTTTCTGCACGGAGGAGGTACCCGTGTGATAGTTGGGTGTGACCCAGCCGTAAACGGGTGAGAACAACGCTCTCCCTCCTAGTAAAGGCGTGGAGGTCGATCGACCCCCGAACTCTATTCTTAACTCTTCTTAACTGCGAGGGAGTAGCGTCCCAAACTGACTGCCACCCGGTCCAAACGGAGTCCAGGACACAGTTCCTGGCATCTCCGGGCCGGACAGGGACATTTACAGCTGGGCTTGCCGCCGCCTCCTTTGCCGCTTTATCGGCGGCCTCATTTCCTTTAATGCCAACATGGCCGGGAACCCAGACGAACACCGCGTCTTTTCCCGACGACCTTAACAGTCTGAACAATGTAAAAATCTTTTGGACTAGTGGGTCGTCGGAGTACCTATTCTTAATACATTGTATTATATTATATATTTATATTATATTTATTATATTTATTTTATTATTTTATTATTATATTTATATTATATATTATACATTGTATTATAGCCTATTAAAAAGAGTTTTAAGTTGACTATTTTGTTACTGACTCACTGGACACTCACTGATTCATCATCAAAATTATAATTATAGGTGGCTTCCACAATAGCTAGAAACTTCAAATTTGGCACTTTTGATAGCTAAAGCCATGTAACTGAAGGGAAAATTCCAAACAAATATTTATTCATTTGAAGAAAAAAAGCGCAAGTGAAGTTCATGTCAATAACATAATTAAAAACGGAAAACATCTCCACAAAATGAATGATTATTTAACAAAACTAGTTTTCAGCCTCCCGGTCATCGTGAGTGCCTACAATAAGATATCGCTTATTGTAGGCAACTTCTTATCAGAAGTTAAGTTTATTGTTTTAACTTTTTGGAATTTGTATTGTACATGTACATACACTGTTTTTATTTATACTGTACATATTTAGCCATATTTGTCGGTGGCTAATAAGTGATACCTCGTATCTTCAAAATGTCAGATTTTTAGGAGAAACAAAAAACTATTTAAAAAAATAAATTTACTTTAGCTGACTAAGTTTTTTATGTGTTTTATGAATTTGTATAATATGTAACCATTCAGAAACATTAGTAACTATCAAATTATAACAGTTCATAATATAATGTTGTTACGAGTTCTCACTATGTCATTTCTTTAATAAAGTGAACAGAACACATAGGGGGTCTCACTTACGAATTAGCAGCTCAGTTATAAGGTGTCACAACTAACCTTCACCAAAAAACATACACCAGAAACACCTACGAGGTGTCACTACAACTGTCTATCGTAGTTACAAGCTATCACATAACCACACATAATCTGATACGAGATGTCTCGACTGCCCATTTTCTATGTGAAGGATTTTTTTTTTCACTTACGAGATCTCGCAAGTACTTGCAGCCTCCCATGGCCAGCATAATAATGAAAATCTCAAAATCATTTTGGTAGTTACGAGGTATTACTTCTTAGCCATCGTTATTAAAAGCACTGATGTGATGATTATCCATGCTGTTAGTGTTAGAAAAACATAATTGAAACTTTAGGGGGACTCACAGCTATGTGATCTCCACACTTATCGGGCTGGAAGTAAACACATTAACAGTATAAAGTCATGATCTTTCATTGATTTGTTTGATTTTTGGAAGCCTGAAATAAAATCTATGCCAGTAAATGGGACGAGGAATCTAGTTCTCAGCTGTGACAAGACAGATCAGATTGATAAAGGCGTCAAATCAAATTTTTACAATTAAAACTTAGCCTCTAAGATGGTGTGCAGCACATGTGAGTGGACATTGTGGTCCAATTAACAACTATGGCTGAACTGTGTGGCTGGTCAAAGAAGGAAAAGTTGGGGGTCTCACATAGGTGCTTTAAGAGGTGTTGCACTCACAGTTTTACGTAATATCTCGCAAAAAGAGAGAATGTAACTATCTGCCTTAAAAGGAGCACTCAAAGTAGTGAAACGAGTATTTCAATTAAATCCACAATAAATTCATGTCAATGAAACTCTCACTCATTGGATTTACAAAAATCTATAAAAGCGTTTTGGAACAAAGTTCCTTATGGCACGTTCTGGAGCCCGGGAGTAAATCCGAAAAAAACGACCAAAATCACCGTCACAAAATAACCGTCATAAAATCACCGTCACGCAAAATCCGTCACGAAATCTACAGATAACGATAACTTGAGTAAAAGCACACCGAGTTATATGAAATTTGGTACACATGTTCATTTTACCAATGCCCAGGCTCAGTTCGTCGGAAAACGTTATCCGCCCAAGCGTTCACGCGCAACGCTCGCGTAAACGTAAGCTTTAAAAGACGGGAAAAAGTGTTATTAAGGAAGCCTGTTACTTGACTTGTTTTGATTATTTTTGTTATATATGTAAAAAATGTCACTTTATTTTGTAAATTAATAAAATATATAATCATGAAAAAGTTCACCCTGATACAAGCAGAAGCTGTATAGAGTAGGGAAGAGATATATTTTATAATATTTTAAATTAATTGGCCGGGTAGGTAGAAAACAGTCCTATTTCAATCTAAACTCCTTTAACAAACATACTCTTTCACTATAAACTCATCATGACCAACTTTATTCTTATATTTATAGTAAATACGCTTGCTTTAATTATACAAATAATGTTTTTGTATTTTTATTTTTGTCCTAACTCTGCCAGGTACTAACAGTTCGTTACTTTTAATTTTGTCTCTTTTCTAACTCCGCCATGTATAAGTAGTTAGCAATGTATACGTACTTAGCAGTGTGATTTTAAAATTTATATTTAATAAAAAGTGTAAGGAACATCGTTCCTACCGGATGTCCCGCGACACCACACGTATTTTTTTTATTTGATCTTCTTCATTGACATCTTTAGAAGACATCTTAAAAAACACTTATATTCAGTGGCGTACCGAGGGGGGGGGGGGGTCCACCCAGGCCCCGCTCTGAACGGAGGCCCTAATTTTATTTTTAAATTGAAAAACAAAATGCAATGTTAAGAAGCGATAACAATTTGCGTGGCTTTCTGATTACGTAAGTAAAGAAGTTATCTATAAATAAGCATTTTTGAGAAGGAACTCTAGTAATAACTCCCGTCGGTAACATCAAACCCCTTGTAGGTGTCGTTTTAGTTTATTAACAGAGCTTATCACATTTCGGGTTGGGTTCATTGAGGCACAATGCACGGTGCCTTTAGTTTTGATTCCTAAAACTACTGTGGACTGTCATTGATGTATATGTATATGTATTCCCCCCCCCCCCCCCCGCCCTTAATTTTTTTCTCTATTTCTACTTCATACCTTCTTTTAATTTATTCTCTAACTCTTTTCCTGCATTGGCAATTTTTGCCCCTTTATAATAGTTACTTTATAGTAGTTTGTTATCTTTTCTACCCTTCCCTTATTTTTTGAATTTTTATCTTCTAATAAAAAGATTAAGCTCAGTTCAGTTATAGGTCTCTTCCTCTCGCGGTGTGTTGTGTCCCTTTTACACGTTTATAATCAATTTAAGCTCCCTTTTCGTTAAAAGGTTTTCCTAAAATTTTTAAGTTTATTTATTATTGTATTGAACATTATTTTAGTCTGTAATTTATTTGGACTATTTTTCTGCAGAAGAATTCAATTAAAAAAGGTAAGTGAGAGCATTCTTCAAAATATAATAAAATAATACAAACATACACGCATAAATATGATAGTACTATACATGGTGTCCCAACTTAACTCTGCCAAAAAGAAGGGGCATATAGGGAATAGGAGACTCTAAAAGGAGTCAATAAAGTTATATATTAAGCTATGTCCTTTCGGGCTTCGTTTATTTCTAACTAGAGCCATTTTTAAAAATGTTGGGCAAGGGCAAAGCTTATTTTTACACTTAAACAAGTGTATCTCGAGAACAAAGAGAGGTAGCTCTGATGGTAAGTCTGATTTAAGATCATTACGTAGTTTTAGTCAGCGAGTCATGTCTGAGAAAGGATTCAATAACCTGTATATAAACACAGAATCTTCACTTCGCCTTCTTAAAATAAGAATCAAGAAAGAGTTTTCGATAGTGGATGATCTTCTTAAAGAACAAGCTTCAGAAAAGATTATAAGTTCCTCCCTAAGTGGTATAAAGCTCTACAAGATCCAATTTAGGAAGGAACTAATCGCCTTCAAAAAATATCGTTGGAAGCCTAGAAACATTTGCTAAAAGAAATGTTATTATCAATTTTCATTTTTTTTTTTTTTTTTTTATTCCTTCTAGTTCAAATTTTGCTCACAATGTCTTTTATAAAAAAAATCGAAAATAAAAAAAATAAAATGACGGCCCATAGTGCTTAATACGTTAACACAACGTGTTAACTAGTTAGTTTTTGAATTGTCCAGGCAATGGAAAAACTTCTTTATTTAATTACCTTTTCATGGATACCCATATCATTGTATATAAAATAGGAAATGTTTTACGTTACAAGCACATTTATTGAAAAAAAAAAACTAACGTAAATTTGAGGAAAACTTACTTTATTTTAATATCTCCTCTTTAACGGTATAATCATTTGACTCGACTTAATCTTAATCATTTTCAAAGTAATTATGAAATAATTATTGTTGACTACTTCTAGTAGCCTGAAGTATGACCAATACCTGGGGGCGCCTCCATCTTGTAAATAAGTATACAAAAGCATGAAACCTAAAATTGAGGTTGAAAACTGCATTTTCAGAAAAGAAAAAAAATATAAATACCGGTTTCGACTTAACGTCATCATCAGTTGGTTGAGTGTAAAATAATCAACCAACTGATGATTACGTTAAGTCAAAACCGGTATTAGTAAATTTGTTTCTCCTGTTAAAAAAATTGTAATTATTCTTGTGGTCAGACAATACACTGATAATTCCTTAGATGTGCGTTATTTTTTACTCAGTACCTAATATACCATAATGATACCTGTGGACGTTGAATCAAAAAGTTTATTACATTATTAATAAGTTTGTTTAGGGTCTACAAAAATATAATGCATTAGGCAACATTTGTGGACTAAGTTAATACAATAAACTTTGAAAATTGGGTAGGCCTCCATATTGAGTAGCACCCAGGTAATCACTGTTGGTACGCCACTGCTTATATTTTTCTATTAATGTGAGGGATAGAATAATATATAATTCAACCAAGTTTAAAATAGACTGCCAATTAGTGTGGCACATAGCTTCCTCGCATCATATTCACGTACTTTATTGATTTTATGCTTTTACAAACCATTATTGTCTAAAAAAAAAAAAAAAAATTTTTTTTTTTAATTCTACCCCCTCAAAACTAGAAATAACAGAAAATAGAACGTAACAAAATTTAATCTACTATTCAAGAGCTTTTAAACGATATACATAAAAAAAAAAAAAAAAAAAAAAAAAAAAAAAAAAAAAAAAAAAAAAAAAAAAAAAAAAAAATACAAAAGGGCATTAATTAAACTAATAAATAAGAAACCTAATAACAAAAAAATATTTAAACCCTTTAACCCACAACAAAATTAAAAATCGGTACAAAAGTAGGTGTCCAATTTTTTTTAAAAATAAACCAATAAAATAGCTTTAATGTGCATATCAAGGCCTTTCAAATGATATACGACACAATATTAAAAACCAAAAAAAGTGGTCACGTGACACGGCACACAGGAAAATGTTTACTCTCATGTTCCCAGCAAATAGGATGAACTAATGAAATAAAATATAATCAATTTAAAGAACATTAGTGTAAGATTCAAGCGCCTCAATCAGAAATAAAATCTGTCAACTATTATAGAAACTATGGCCATTCTAAGACAAAAAGGAAAAAAGTGAAACCAAACAAATACCAAAATTATCACCATCTAAGATACAACCGATGATGATACGACAAAAAGTCATAGGACCAAAGTTTTAGATCTTTTAAAATCAGTTACCGCTGGTGCTATCCGTACAGCTTAAAAATCAAGTCGGCCATTTTTATTTTTTTAAGGGGGGAAGGAGGGGGAAAAGTTTAAATTTAAGTTTATTTATTTAAAATAATAATACAGTGTATAATATATAATTTTACATTAAATTTTACAGCGAATTTGAGCCTTAGAACTAGATTTGCTTCCTGGCCGCATAAGCCTAAGCTTGAGCGCGACTCAGTTTTCACCTTTGGAAATATAAATGTACATAATAGATATGAATTAGTATGAGTCAAGGCACTATTTTATTTATAAAAGAAAGAAAACACAAATAGGAAAGACTATAAAGAAGGTCAATAATAAAGAAAACAGTAAACAATAAATATATATATATATATATATATATATATATATATATATATATATATATATATATATATATATATATATATATATATTTATATATTAGTTTTTTTTTAAATTTTATCTGACATACATTAGTGACCGTTTAAAATATGTTTTATAGCAAAAATGTTTAACTGACTCATGTGATTTTGAATATTTAAAAGCCTGAAAAAGCCCCAACGTGGATGGGCGAAATATAACATGTACAAAGAAAACGTTTTCGTATTTATTATACTAAAAACATTTTTTTTTTTTTTTTTTTTTTTTTTTTTTAAAAAAACCTACATATAATAGGCCAAAATAATTTACTGAATGTGAAGAAGTGTGGGGTATTTTAAGTCCACATATTGTTTAAAAAAAAAAAAATAGATAGAGGTGGTCGGTATTTTTATGACAACCGGCTTTATATTTCTATAATGTATTTTTAACTATTCAATAAATATACAGGGTGTCCCAACTTAAGTCTGCCAAGAAGAAGGGGCATATAATATAGGGGACCCTAAAAGGAGACAAAAATGTTATATTAACCTATGTTCTTTCGGGCTTCGTTTTCTGACTACAGCCATTTTTTAAAATTTTGGGCTAAGCTTATTTTTACACTTAAACAAGTGTATCCCGAGAACAAAGAGGAGTAACGGGTAGCTCATTATTTTAGGTATCGTTGGAAGCCTAGAAACATTTGCTAAAAGAAATGTTATATCAATTTTCATTAATTTTTATTCCTTCTAGTTCAAATTTATTAGGTACTGAGTAAATAATAACGCACATCTAAGAAATAATCAGTGTATTGTCTGACCACAAGAATAATTACAATTTTTTTAACAGGAGAAAAAAATTTACTAATACCGGTTTTGACTTAACGTCATCATCAGTTGGTTGATTATTTTACACTCAACCAACTGATAATGACGTGAAGTCGAAACCGGTATTTATATTTTTTTTCTTTTCTTAAAAAATTTTTAATTATTCTCGTGGTCAGACAATACACTGATTACTCCTTAGATGTGCGTTATTTACTCAGTACCTATATATACCATAATTTATCTAAATGCCACAAAATCTCCGTCAAAACTACCATTGAAATATTAATAGGTATATTATGCATTAGGCATTTTGCATTTTTACAATAAGTTTTATTCATGAACCACTAACAATACTGATGTATAGGTAGGTATAGATGGATCAAATCTACGTTAGTATGAAATTTCTTTGGCCATAATATTGAATAGGCAGGTCAAATTACATATTTTGATTCCAAGGCACTATTTTATTTACAAAAGAAAGACAACACAAATAGGAAAGAGTTTAAAGAAGGTCAATAATAAAGAAAACTAATAGTAAATAATATATATATATATCCTAACAAAAACAAAAGCCCTAAAAAAAAAAAATTTGCCTTGGATGCATACATATTAATCCTTAAATGCTAATGGTAGTCGAATCGACGAGCACAGTTTGAACCTTAACCTTTTACACCTGTATGCGATGGTGATGGGTACCCCTTCCTTCTGCAGTGCTTGCACTGGTTTGGTTAGTAACACACCTGCTAGTGTAGCGGTAGTAGTCCTTTTGAGTCAAAGCTACTTCGTCGATTCGACTAACGTTTAGTAATAGACGTAGGGAATTAATTGGTCATCGAATGAGCCTATAGCCTGGGAAAATGGGCCTGGGGTAAGGGGCAATAAGCCTAGGGGTAAGGGGCAATGGGCCTAGGGGTAAGGGGCAATGGGCCTAGGGTAATTGGCCTGGGGCCAGAGACCAATGGCCGATAATCTGGGGCCTGGAGCACTTAGCAAAGGGCCTAGGGCTTTTGGCCTTGGGCATGGGACCTAGTACATTAATGTTCACTCAATTTCAGATTCTTCTGATGTTCCTACTAAGTTATTTGTCATCAAATGTTTGTATATATCACTAAAATCTCTTTATAAAAGTGTAGTTTCAACCCAAAAAATGTTTTTTCTACATACGTTAGTCGAATCGACGAAGTCTGTCGAATCCAATTACCATTAGCATTAAAGGGTTAATAAAGACTTGTTTAGTACGTTTACGCATAATAATGATCATGGAATAATCGTGTAAAAAGTATGTTTTCAAATAGAAGATATCCGTTGTTGAAACTGCATAACCAGAAATGAATAAAAATACAATATACATAAATTGCTTTATGATCAAAAGATTGACTAACATAAACAATCTAATTGAAATAGTATTTTAGTACACTCAGTCGACCAAGTGGTCACGCCTTAATTTTCCTTTAAGAGTCGTCCCTGACCGTGAATATTTACTTTGATAAATAAACAGAAACCTCAGATATATTGTCAAGATAGTGCCACACCTAAACACGAAGTAACAAACTGGGATACTTGCATCATCTAACCGCATTGCACGGGCTTCCTTCACAACAGTTTGTATTTTTTCCGCCTTATACACTACTCTCAATATAACCGACCGTTATATTAAAAATACTTTCCGGCAGGATAAATGGTTAAATATATATACAAAAACCTATTTAAAATATATATTCCAATTAAAATCTACTATAAATGCCTATTTTATCATTGACACACAGGAACATTAACTCTCTAGCATCAACACACAGTACAATCAAATAGAATGAAAATAAAAAAGACCACTCATGCACCATGACTAAATGACCGAATTTTCAAAGATATCTGCGTAATATTGGCTTATGATAATATAGGAAAATTTTGGTTTAGAATTTAGATAGGTGAAAAAATTGGTACACTGGGGTACGGGGTACAAAAGTCAAAATAGTATATACCCTTCAAGATGCATGTCGTTGGAAAGCTCTTTAAGAGTACAGTAATTGTTGTTATGTACACTTTTATCATATTTTCATATAAGATGTGGGTAAAAAGGTTTTTATGCTATTTTTGCCCCTAAATTGTCAAAATATTACCCCTAAATGGACTCCGAAAATTCTGGCCAACGAACTCATCCTTTATTTTGATATTATTGACATTTCAAAATTTGTTTGGAATTTTTAAGTGCATCCTAGGGTGAAATATCGTTTGGAGTGACACATACGTATATACATATTTACATACATACATAAATAAAAAAAAATGTTAAATTCCAGGAATCGATTGAGAATGGTTTAAAACGGATTTCCATGGAAAAAATTTTCAAATTTTCGCATTATAAAATTTTTCTTCATTATAAGTTCATTATAAAGTTTCTTCGAAAATTCGCTAATAATTATGAATAAATACATCCAAATCTAGTCTAAAAAATATGGCTTCCAATTCACTTTTTTCTATTATGTAAACTGCACACCCTTTTGCTGAACACAGGAAATGTTCAGAATTTTTTCTGGAAGCGCATTTATAGGCATTATCGAACCCTGAAAACCGCATCTTTCTATCTATCATGGTTCTAGAGATATTTCGCTGTTCCATATTAGCTGGGGCACCCTGTACATATATATATATATATATATATATATATATATATATATATATATATATATATATATATATATATATATATATATATATATATATATATATATAATATATATATATATATAAGTATATATAAAATATATAAAGTGTGTGCAGTGGTGTGCTGTTTAGTTAAATAAGTTGAATATGAATGAGTTATCAAATGGAAGGAAAGCCCACAGAAAAATACACTTTTCTGTTTGAAATATAATTTTTAATAAAAGATATTTTTTAAGTATATATTTTTTCTGAAGTAGTTTCATAAAAAGTAAAAACAGAGTAAACAAAGAGGTAAGCAATGGTTATTTAAAATCAAATAATTAAAATTGTATAACATTTAATTACACAAAATAGAACATCAAATTAAAAAAATATGACTAATACTAAATTAAATGAGTTAATCTGCTGATGATTGACGGTAAGTAATTCCTTATTTTATAGCTTACTAATTTTGGCCTCATTAGCTAATTACTTTAACATAATTAATTTTTTTCGATCAACCCCGGCGTGTGTAGAACACAGTTTTAAGTTTTATTCACTGTTTGTTCACTGTGACCAGATCTGGAAAAAAATAAAATGAAATAGTATATATCAGTTTCAACTTTTCTTCATAAGTATTAAGGCTCCCATACACGATCAAACATTTTGCATAAACCTGATGTTGGGCACATTTAGGCCATAGACGTCAAACATCTTGTTTTCGCAAACATCGAACAGCCCCATTCACGGTCAAAATGTTTGCGCAACCATGATGTTGCGCAAACATTTTGACCGTGTATGGGGGCCTTTAGGATTGTATGATCTAATCTTAACTCTATGATCTAACTCTTATGAGTAAACAAAGTAGTTTTATTTTTTTTAAGCTAATTAAAATTAACTAGTTAATCACCCGTTCTAAGCGGCGTGGCGTCGGCATTTTACTACTTTATTTGTTTTTACTCAAATGTATATCAAAAATGTTATAACATTCATAATAGCGATTATAAATACAGTGTGGCCACGGATCAGGATGCTAATAGTCCAGGAGATATATGTGATCGGCTAAGTTCGTCTATGGGACATAGTTTGACAATAGGCATTTGAAAGAAACAATCCGGTGGAGAGCGGCCATGTCCAACCCTTTTTGGTGGACAATGTGATTTTTCTAATCCTGAGTACGAACTTAGTTAGTAGACCAAAAATCATGTTGATGGTAGTTTGTCCCTTGACAGGGGAACACTTTGATTTAGAGTAATATTTGACTAACTAACCTATTAAGTTACGAACTACCATCAACTTGATTTTTGGACTACTAACTAAGTTCGTACTCAGGATCATGAAAATCACATTGCCCATTATAAAGGGTTGGACATGGCCGCTCTCCACCGGATTGTTTCTTTCAAATGCCTATTGTCAAACTATGTCCCATAGACGAACTTAGCGATCACAAATTCTTAAATAGCACCAACATATTTACATATACACAAAATTCAATCTTGATGTTAGTCAGACACTTTCTTACACGCTCTCCTGGACTATACCTACATTTTTTATTGAAAAAGTCATTCTAAAAAAAATAAATAAATAAAGCAGCTATTGCTGCCGAACAAGAAAAAATCGAGGTATTATGGTCTATGTCTATAGGAACTTTTTTGTTCCATTTAGAGGTGGTTATCTAAATTTTCTTGTTTTACATTAAAAATTAATCACCCTATCACGCTGGATGTATATAAAATGCATGTAACACTGACTGACCATCATGATATCTGGGGAACCACACTAACACTATGTGACCTAGTTTGACCTTGTTTACGATCCACTATCTTGATTCAAGATGGCGTTACTAAGTAGGAGTTGTGCAAATTGTATTTGATCTCTAAAGGCATCTAATTATTCTCGCTTAGCAAAATAATTTTAATCTTTCTTGATTTTAGTTCATAAACTTGTTAAAATAAAAAATACTTTTAAAGATTTTCTTAGTAATTCAAGTAGTAATGAACAAATAGGCTAGTTAATGAATAGCAATTAGTTTTCTAGAACCTTACTTTGGTGTGTTAAAATAACGAAATGTAGGTTTTGCTGATACATCAGGTTGGTTTATTGGATTCATCGTAGTTAAAACTTTAGCCAAACCAACCGTTGGAAGCGACAATAGCTCAGCCATTATCTAAAAAAAATATACATAATATATATAAAAATGATAATCAATAAATAATTTATATAAGGGTATGTCGTGGTTGTGTTGTTATATATATATGTGTGTGTTTGTGTGTTTGTATAAAGAAATATAATTAATCACATGTTGAACATTTTAGATATAGGCTAGTCAAATTAGTCATTAAATTCACAAAGCGTGATGTATTTCTGAGTTTGTGATATGTTGTTAGGACGAGTTAGGGTGGTGTGATCAGCTAAAAAAAAACCTGTGCTCGCTGCGAAATACGTGAAAAACTGAAACATGTTCCGACTTTTTACATTTGTTGTCATACATATAACTCGTAAACTTTGCGTTTTTCGATGTTAGTTGTTATTTCTAAGTAAATTTAAATTTTTCAACTGCAGCTCTGTACATCTAATAGTTTACGAGATATGAGACTTCAAAAATTGGCAGTTTTTCGAAAAAATTTATATTTTAATTTTTGTTCTGGTTTTGAGCCGATTATCGGCATATAACCACTTAACCTACAAAAACAAGAACATAAAAAAAGAGAAAGGTCGTACATTTAATCGTCTTCAATTTAAGCCCAAAACGAAGTCTGTAGGTCCAATAGTTCTGTTGCAATTGTTAAAAAACACAAAAATCAGAAAATTGAATTTTTTTTAAGAAATAACCCTAAACACATCTAATAACTAGTTGTGGGCAAATAAAAATTGCTCAGAATCATGTCTAAAGGTGGAAAAATATTATTAAATATATGTACATTTCTTATTAAAACATCTAGAAATCAATATTTGAAAACGCTTATTATTTTGTTATTTTCGTGGGTCCTGCTTGAAGACGGTCGTATTCCAGTGCTGATGAAAGTTGACAATTGGGGGCAAACGTGCCAGGTTCACCTTCGCGTTGGTTCGCGAGAACGATGAATTTCATCGTCCCTGTTACTTTATTAGTCATTCCATTAAGAAAAAGGGTTTTGATGTAGGGAGCTAGAATTAGTCTACGTCTATCTCTATTCTCTGCAAGATTCGTTTCAAGGTGTATTAAGGTAAAAAGTATAGAATTTGAAAAGTGAAAAATGTTTAAAAAATCGCTGTGATGCCGTAGAGAAAAGGAGAGTGTTGTGCTAGATTCTCCTTCTTTTATCAACAAAAAGGGAGGATATCTCTAACTAGTCTTTCCCTTAGCTAAGTCTACTCTTCTTTTTTATTACTCATTAGACAAATTTGTTAACCAAACCTTATTAATTACTTAGAAAGATAAGTATAATATACCTACCTTAATGATGCTTTTAGTTTCGACAGGAATGTTTTCAGTGTCATCTTTTGCACATCCGAGGATATAGGGGCCAAATAATTTAGACATATCTGTTTTAGTGTTTTTGGTTTTACACACAATTCTGAAAAATTAGAAATCAATGATTTAATTATTTTTTTTCACCAATAGTAAATACATTAGATAGATATTAGATATTACATTAGTTTTTCGTAGTTACATTCCATTTATTTTTTATATTTAATTGCTTCTGAGCTTACCGAAGGTAAAGGAAACGATTGTTGATTTTTTTTTTGTCTTCGATTTCCAAAATTCCTGGACAGAAATCCGTTTCAGACAACAGGGAACAATAATGTTCTCGTGCCTATCAGTCATCATTTATGCAAACCACCAAATCTTAAAAACTATTTGATTGATTTTGATGAAATTTGCATGGTAGGTCATAATTAGCCAATTTTTGGTCCCTTATTACCTTCCAATAAGTGATTTTTTTCCCCTTTTAGTACTGTCATTTTAGTAATAAATAATGCTTCTGTACCAAAAACTCGGATCTTCATTCATTTTATTACATTTATTTTCTTTATCACTTTATTTCGAAGTTCAGAAAACATATTCATGAAAGATATTCAAGGTCAAAGGACAACAAATTTTTTGTGAGTATCTCGCGTCTTAAGGCTTGGAGACTAATTAAGGTGGTTATCAAATTGATGACAGCAAAATTTTTCACAAAAAAGGTCTCTTTCGTTTCTTTTATGTACAAATGACGATTGACGGAATATAGGGCGAAGAATATCTATGACTCATGCTAGTTTACGTTTTCACACGACGTTTTACGTATCATTTCGAGTATCTCGCTTGCTGTGGCTCGGTCCAATAGAGGATCAAATTGAAATTGGTTGAGAAAAGGAATATCACACTTATGTATAAAAAAGTGTGTATTCGGTTGTCCGAAAGTATATTAGATTAAAAAAAAGTGGGGAGCCCTTTTCTATAAAAGTGCCTTGAAATTCAAATTGAGATTATGAAATTTCACACAGGAAAGATTCTGTTAATTTTTTCGTATTCTGGACTAATTACGGGATATAGAGCGACGGACGTCTATAGAACGTGCATAGAGTCCGTTTAAGCCCCAACTTTGAGGTAGGATACAATACGCGTTCGTTTCCCCTGGTTTCCCCAATAGGCCTAATCCACGTCGTTAAGAATGAAAAATGTATTCTTTAAGTTATTGTTGAACCAGGAGTGTATTTCAGTCATTTTGTTAGAAGCTTTTAGCAAGACTCGAATTGATTGTTTACGGAAATTAGAAAAATGTAGGTTGCGAAATACCGGCTTATTGAATTTGCCGTCTAGATTCACTAGCTGTTTTCGCGGTTAGTAATGTAGCTATTCAAAAGTTTGAAAAAAAAAAAAAAATTAAAAACATATATGTTAAACTTAAGGTAGCTATAGGCTGAATATAAAAATACAAAGAATATTAAACTATAGGTGGATGTATAGGTATATTTATTATTTATTTTATAGTGTAAAAGGAGCGATAGGATTGTTATCATTGTTTAGTTGTTTTGTTTTTAAGCTAGCTATTTATTTAATAAATTGTTATTATTGTTTGTTTATGTTTGGTTGATTAATTTTATTGTATCTAGTGTACCACTGTATTTAATCAGAACCAATAAATGAGTCAAATATTTTTTGTCAAATATGTTAAGATAGCCAACTCCCAGCCCCGATGCTAAAAGCAGTGAGTTTACACAGGCATTCTGTATTATAAATATGTATGTAATCTGTTAAGTAATGTTATAATAAATGCTTTTTCTTTTCTTCTTCTTCTTCTATTCAAAAGTTTGAGACATGTTTCTCGTATTTCTATTGAATCAAAATAGCTTAGGCTTAGAGTTTCGTAGCAAACAGTATCAAACTTAAATAAAAAATAAAGAACAATGCAGTAAATACAATAAACACAGCCATTGATTTGATGCCCGCATCTAAACATGAAATTGGTACCATATATATATATATATATATATATATATATATATATATATATATATATATATATATATATATATATATATATATTAAATCAAATTTTAATTTAAGAGGGTAGACAGACAGAAAACATAGACTCCGGCGCCGTTTAAGTATAATTAAAGTCAGAAGAAAAATATCCCCTTTCTGTCTTCCGTCTATAATAATAATTTGATTAATATTTACGTTTCCTGAAGGATGAGCAACTCTATAAATTTCCTTATAAAGAGTGTATAAGGTTCCAAATTTTGAGACTCTAGCGTAATTTCACCGGTATCGTTCTTTTGACATAAATTTCGGCCCCTAGACTTGTGGAAAAAATCTGTCCGAGACAATTCAGCCTAACTTTCTCATATAATCTCGGTCTCAGATCCCAGAAAACATGAACATGAGATGTAGCATTATTATAAGATGTACCAATACAAAGTTTAGTTATAGCTAGATTGTAAATTAAAACTAAATATCTGTGGTTTAAGTATACGTATGTGGTTTATCGAAAATCAATAATAATATAGAAACCTTTGCAGATGAAGTATAATAAAGACTAGTGTGTCCTTATTTGCTTGTTCCAATCCTTCAATTGATTTTATAAGCTTATCACATTTCAATTTTTCGTTCTTCTCATTTATTATTTCGCTTAATTCTTTCAATGTATTACGGGATACTAGAGGCTCATCCAGTCGTTTAATAAATTCTTTTAAGCATCCACATAAAACATGCACGTTGACATCAAAGATCTTTATTTGTCCTTTGACCTGTAAATATAGATACGTACGTTTTAAAGTCAGGTGTTAAAACAAAAATTTATAAGAAAAACCAAAAATTACGCCCATGAGAACACTTGCAGTTCCAATGGGTGGTCTTACCCGAGGTTTCTTTATAAAGGGAGAGGGGAGGGGTTGAGAATTGATCGGGGGTTAAGAATTCATGGAGTAATAGGAAAACAATAACACAAGGTCAGGAAAGGCCAAAAATGATATACCTGCTGGCAAGCGCCAGTGTAGCTGCTAGACGTACGGTAAATCCGCGTCACAAAGGATATGTCTTTCGCTTCCACTACTGGAAGCATCTTCAGGAGTGTAGTGCATCGTGATGTTCAAAGTCAAAGCTACAAAGTATGGAGGACTTCAAACTTTCGCGACGCGGATTTCACCAGGATACCAAATTATTCATTACGAGCCAACCCACGGACGCCTGCTCACTAACTAAATGAAAATGGTCAAATTTAAAGTTTCTGACATTCATGGTTCATAACATATTAACCTAAAATTCGAATAACTCTGACCAATCACCATTAATCTAGAATACTTTTCGCATCTTTAAAAACTTAATTAAATTGGATATAAATTTTATATAAAGGTGGTGTTTCGGATGCAGAGAAAGGAAAAATTGAAAATCCGGAAAATTCCCTTCTCAAGCAATTTCTGAGATTAAGTTTATTTTTCAGTTAGTAAACAGTTTCTGCAATGATTCCATAAAAACGAAGTTCGTATACAAAAAAAATATAGATTTTCACGTTAGCGTGGGTAAAAAGCTCTTTGCGCACTCGTGGAATTTTGGCTTTATGTGTTTATAAAATAAACAAAATTTAATTAAGACACGGAGAAAGACCATTAAGGGCAGGCAATCCAAAAACATTTACTGATGAACCAAAAATAATACGAGAAAAGTAGGATTAATTACAAATCGAAGTGAAATCCCATCAAATACATTGCATGTAAAAAAAACGTTGCTTTAGCCGTAAAAATGTAAGAGAATTCTTGTTGAGCCTACATCTAACGTCTAAGGACATTTTGTGACTTGGCTGTTACGCAGAACAGGGATGATATTATTATACCTTACAATTGTATGTAAAATTTAGTCCATGAATAATCCATATCATAATATGCATAATCTTATGTATATCCATATCATCAAACATAATCCATATCATAATAATATTATTATGTAAAAATATAATTAACACCAGTAATATCCTTGAGCTCCGTAATTACAATTTTTGGTTTATTTGTAGATAATGTTTACCTAAATTCTACTTCAATTCTTACCTTAAGTTTTTCCTTAATTAAAGATATAATTTCCTTCTCGGGCACGTATTCATTGTATAAGTTAATTTCGTGTATCCCTCGAGCCTCAATTTCACTAACTAAGGTAACAATCAATGCAGGTACCTTGGGAGATGTCTGAGAAACTAAATCTTTAAGTTTTCCCTAGAAAAAAAAATTAAGCAATAAATGGGTATTGGTAATAACAATAACTGATAGAAATAAAATAAAAAGTAAATATAAAAACCACTAATTCGTAATACACTATAAAAGCCATCCCAGCACCTTCTTGGATGTTCTATAGTTCTCAAAATATAACAGTTCAATTTGAATTTTTGAAACACTAGTTAAAGTAGCTTAATTTTATTACTCATTATTTCTATCTCGTTAAAATGGACCAATCTTAGAAATCTCAATTAATACATGTAACCTTAATGATTGAAATGCCCTTGTTTGTAAATTCCAATTTTTGGCTATTTTCGAGGTGCAGAATCACCTCGTAATAACTAATCAAAGTATAATAATTTAAATAACCTAAAAGAAATAATATTATAAACAGTTAAATTCCAACTCACGATGCAGTATGATTTAGAAGCACTTTTTGGAGTTCTTGGTTTA
This sequence comes from Gerris lacustris, assembly GCA_951217055.1. Taxonomy (NCBI): domain Eukaryota; kingdom Metazoa; phylum Arthropoda; class Insecta; order Hemiptera; family Gerridae; genus Gerris; species Gerris lacustris. The sequence continues at coordinate 114,688,871 of OX578276.1, forward strand.
GCACTTTTAGTTTTTTCACGGTCTGGCAAGCATGATGGAGCCATTTCTTTGCAGATTGCGTGAGCATGTTTCATGCATTTGGTGCACTGGACAAGCTTACGTGGGTAGTATATCCTGAGTGAAACATTCAAACGTATATTAAAGAAATGATTATAATAAAAACAGTATGAAATGCAAATAAAATCTGCGTAGATATGCAGTTTAAAATTTTATACCATGCTTCAGAGCCGCATCCATTTCTTCTGCATCCATATATATTTTACAATTATTGTAAACTGTATAATGTATTATTTCGACTGAAATATGAATTACCCTTTAAACCCGTAGCACACAGAAGTATTGCCACACTGACTAAACACACTCTAAGTTCAATAAAGCAAAAATTATCAATTGTATCTGTATATCATATTATACAAATACATCTTTGTTGTTCATTGAAGAAATAACCTGCAGTATTATTTTAAAAGTCGCTTCTCATCTTTCTAACTCAAGAACTCTTAATTTAACTTATAAATTAGAGCATACCAGTAGCTATGCAGTAGCTGAATGGCATATTCATATGCCATTCATTCCACTGATCACACCTGACCAATACATGTTTTTCAGGAAGCCTTCTAATCTAGTCAAAGAAAAAATTGTAAGTGCAAATGTAAAAAGTATAAGCTTACAAATCAGAGCAGACGATACATGACAGTCCCAACATAAAATCCTTTTTCTTCCATTTGTGGTTCGACGAGCAGACTGGGCTTCGTATTGGCGTTTTTGGGGAGATATTTTCCTTGAAGTTCAGCTCACACTTAATGAATTTATCTAAAATCATAATCTATGATAAGTCTAATGATATCAAAAATTAATTTTCAGAGCACAAATTTAGCGCTTTTTCGACTAACAGCATTGACTTCGGGAATAAGATATCATTTTTCTTAGATAAGTTGAACAAGTGATTTATGGATATCAGCTAAAATAATAATTCATCTACCCAGCCGTATATTTAAGAAGTAAAATAAAACTTCCTGCTCAGTTTTAACCATCACGTCAGTTAACGATTATTTTTTACTCAGAACAAAAGCAACTTATCTATGGAGAATCAACCAATAGTCTTCCTCGTGTCTTATTTCGAATACTTTAGTGATTTAATGCATTTACAACTTATTATTGTCAAATTTATATAATTCTGTATAAAAATTTTATAGTTTATCGAAAGTAACCCGCAGATAGCCCCAGATTAATATGGACCATCTGCGCTTTTTAACTTTTGCTAATTTGATACTTTAATTCATGTAAAAAATGAAAACAATTTTAACATATTAAAAAAAGGGGGGGAAAAATTAAACAAAGTGGACAATAATACCCTGCAAAAGCATAAAATCAATAAAATACGTGACAGGATGCGGGGAAGCTATGTACCACAGCAATTGGCAGTCTATATTGGATTTATTACAAGAATTAAAGTATCAATTTAGCTAAGTTAAAGAGCGAAAAAATTATCTGGTGCTAACTACGGGCTACTTTCGACCAATCATCCAAATTTCATTTAAAAATGAGATGAGTACTTTTGAAGATTAGGCTTTTGGGATAGGTGTAAATAAATGTATTTTTGTGCGCTGTGGAAGACAAACGCGTAGAAGGTTGCAACTTACATGGGACCTACAATGGGCTAATTATGACCTACCATTCAAATTTCAATAAAATCAGATGAGTAAAGTTTATGATATGTTGGTTCGCAAAAATTGAGCGACAGACCGACAGACACGGAACCAAAAATGTTCCCTGATGTCTGAAGCGGATTTCTGTCTTACAATGTTTGGAATCGAAGACCTAAAATATGTTCGTTCTTCGGAACGATCACAAGCTTCCATTACGGAAGCAATAATTATTTCTCGATATTAGTAGTTACCGAGAGATTGATGAATATTTTTTTTCGAAATGAATAGTAAATAACTGCCTGTTTTTTAAATATTTTTTAAAAAATCAATTAATGTCCTATTATGAAATTAATAAAATACAATACCCATCTATAAGAGAATATCAGTCTGAGCCATCTCGGACTGATTTTTTCATAATTTAAATATGTTTTTCTTAGCTCGACAAGACAGTTTTGTAATATAAAAAAATCTGGTACGGGGTGCCTCGGAACTTTTCCTCACTTCGGATCTTTAAATAATGTTCATACATTATTTTTATTTATTTTATTTTGTTTATTCAATTATTTGAATTTTGGCGGTATTTTCACAGGTATGTAATATGTAATAGCTTTTTACGTACCTAGAGCAGTAAGGGCGTAATAACAGGCTGAGGGCGAAGTTTGAAAGCACGAGTGCGCTTAACGCCCGAGGCCTGTCATGTCGCTTACTGCTCGTGGTGCGTACAATATTTTATCGCCCACCACTTGTAAACTAATTACTAAACATGCATATAAAGGTTACATCAGTACCAAAACAAACCGCAGTTATAAAAATATTGATTATTGATTGTTACTAATTGAACAGCTGACGCTGAGAACTACTAGAGCTTCCTGCACGCCGCGGCCCGGCCAGGAAGCGGCCGCTTCCAGTGGCGTATCCAGCGGCTAGGTCTGGAGGGGGCACATTCTAAGTCAGTTTAGATGGGGAACTACTTGTTCAACAAAGCAAGTCCCCCCCCCCCACCCACACCCCCCAAAAAAAAATCCACGCTAAGTAAGAACAACTGTTTCAGAACGAATTAGAATTTGTCAGAGAATGTTATGCTGATGCTTACTGCAGTACAATATCTTACTGTAAGTCATGGGCGTCGTCTGCAGTTAATTATTGGAGGGGGGATTTATGGCGGGGGGTCCGCGGGCCCTCCTCCAGAAATTTTTTAAAATGTGACCTCTCAAAACAGCGCTTTTATGCATTTCTTAGGTGAAATTTAACATGAGGTGAATGCAAAAATATGTATTAAAAAAAAAATACGGCGGTATTTTTTTTTTTACTCTATTGGCGGCCTTGTAAAGATAAAGCATGCATTTTTACAGACCCCAGGGCTGTAAGCTGTAAAATGGAACTTTACCGGCCTCTCAGGATGGGAATGTTTGCAATTTCATCGTGTATATTAATATTTGTTCCTTAGTTTTTTCCGGTTCCAACGATATGCTGCTATATGTCAAAAACGAATTTATGCTTTTGGTATTATTAACAGTCAAAGTTTCAAAATTCAAAAATTGATAACTTCAAAATGGCGGCCAATATCAAAATGAAATTTGGTGGGCTTGTTTGTCATACACAGAGGTACATTCGTGCCAAATTTCAACTCAATCAGGACCATTTTTCGATAAAATGTTTGCTGACTCAGCAAACTGGGTTCAAGATGGCGGAAAAAGTTGATTTTCCGGGCGGCACCCCTACTGGTAAGGACTGAAGTTTCAACTCTCTAGGATAAATATCTTGGGCGCTACGATGATAACATACACACATACATACATACAGACGTCATGCTGAAAACCACTCAGGAGGTCTTAAAAACACCCAAAACGGATAATTCCGTTGAAATCTCGAAAAAAAAAATACTTTTCCTACCATAGGTAGAGAGGGAAAGTAAAAATTTAGACTACCGTGTTTAACATTAGAGGAATGTTAAAGCTCTAACGTGAAAACATTTATAATACTGATCAATCTATAAACTTAATCTGTGCATCAATGAAAGAAAGCTTCAATGAAGAAAAGCTTCTTTAAGAGTCCATATAGGCAAAAACGAGGAGAAGGATATATCCTGTGCTTGATTGTCTGTCTGTCTGTAACGCACTATATTTCAGAAGTACCCAAACAAAATTGAAACTTTGTTGTTCGATGCGTCGTGTTGGGAGTTAAATGAAAGAGGAGGACGTTCTGGGAACAAATATAGTATATTTGGTTTTTAGTAACAATATATTTTTGCACCATGCGTCCTTAAAATTTCCATTTTCGTCCCCCCCCCCCCACCCAATTTTTTTTTATAAAATCAACAAAAAATTTAAACATTTATTATCTTGGGAACAGATTGGGCAAGACACGTCTGAGTAGCTAAAGTACTTTTTAATGGTTTTGACAAATTTCTGAATACATAATTACTATTGCTTCATTTACTTGCTGGGCGTAGGTCACGAGAGGTTGATGGGCTTATACCAGTCCCTACTCTAGGTGTAACACATTCTGTCTTTGGGACTGTTAACGTATTTGTGGTTCCCAACGAAGTAACTTTAACCTATAAAACAAACATTACAAAAAGAAATTAGAATATTTCTGTAAAGTTGCATGACTTTATGACATGATTTAAGACATGATAAAAGTACGTAAACTATAAAGGCCCGGTCACACAGGAAGTGGACCGTCCGGGGCAGACAAGTATTTGGTCCGCGGCGGACTCTGTGGGCTGTTATTTTGCATTATTCTGGTCAAACAGAAGGAATCTGTCCGCGGTGAACAAATCCAGTCCGCCGCGGACAGGTCCAGTTCGCGGTGGATTTATTATTCTCCGCCGCGGACTCTGTGAACTGTAGTATTGCATTAAACTGGTCAAGCAGAAGGAAGCTGTCCGCGGCGGACACTGTTGTAAAAAATAAATTAGAATAATGAGATAAGTGATGGTGAGGACCGTCACTTATCTATAGAACGCTAACGTTTTTAATAAATATTTTGATAGATACATCAGTGTAGGAGTAGGGATTCAGTCATAGTATTGATATAGTTAAAGCTTTTTTATAATTATATATAATATACATAAATACTTGTTTTCTTGATTTGTTTTTGGGGTTTCGAGGTCGTCCTAGAAACCCTTCTAAGACTACTAGAAAGGGTTCTAGTCGTCCTATAACTAGAAGCCTTTCTAGTCGTTGGACTACTGCTTGATTACACCAGTTCGCGGCGTACAGTCCGCTTCCTGTGTGACCGGGCCTTAAGTAAGAACTTACTTACAGCTTAAAGGCTTCGATTAATTCCCTGTAGATTTGTTTTATTTATTTATTTTTTTTATTTATTTGTATTTTTTTTTTGTTTTTGTAAAGAATATTGCAACTATATACATAAATAATGTAACAAGGAAAATTTGTATGAAAGTTTATAGGGAGATGATGACAGGATTGGTGGGAGGAGTAGTTACTCTCTAGTCCTGAAGAGATAATTTCATTTCGTTAACCCTCACCCTAGAATTCATATGCTCGAGCTACTATTTGTATAGACAACATACATATTCATCGCATTGATTATACTTTTAGAGTGTCGACATAAATGTGTGTTTACATTCCTTTATTTTTATGTATTTATGATATAATAATATAGTGTACTAGCCGCGGGGCTCGGGGCTCATGCTAGGTATTAGTGGCTATGTTTCCTATTATCATGTAGACCTAGCAATTAATAAATGAAATGCCTAAATAGTTTTGTTTCGAAAGCCTTCTAGGAATAATATCAGGACTATATTATACATCATTCATTCCGTTACTAAGAATATAATACTCTCCAAATCGTAGTTTGGAGTCTATCTACATATTTAAAAAATAGCCAATAGAAACTAAGTATAAATAGTAATAAATAACAATGCTAAAAAAAGGTATAATAAATATAAATAAGAAAATAAAAATTAGACTGGAAAGTCATTGAACAATCATCAACCATGATGGTGCATTAATTTGATTACCAGTCTCTTCTCTCAATACAGCAGTAGCACCAGTAAATATTTAATAGCTCTAGTTCTAGAAAGAATTAATAAAAAAGTAAATACTCGATTTGAAGAGCAATAGTGTAACGTTTAAGAAGCCCAATAAGAAATTAAATCGGTCAACAATTGCGGACGCCATAAGAGCTCAAAGTCAAAAATTTTTTAAAAAAATCAAATTTAGCTCTATTTAAGGTAGAACCGATGGAGGTACGACAAAAAGTCATAGGGCCAAAGTTGCAGATCTTTTAAAATCAGTTACCGCTGGTTCAATCTGCTTTTCGTTTAGCCGTAATAAGCCTCCAACTTTAAAGTTGCGTCCACCATATAAACATTTTTAAAACTTTTCGGAATGTATAAAATGAAAAAGTATCAAAAAAAAAAAAAAAAATTAAATTTTGACCAATGTATAGACAAAACTTTAATTATACATACATAGATGATAATCAGAGTATAATCACATTGTGGGCAAGGCAAAGCCGAATCAAAAAAATTACTATCTTTTAAGCAGTCGTCGAGTAATTGACGAAGGAATTCAAGAGTTCAAGGCCAAACAAAACAATTATCGCAAAAGAAATTCTTATGCTTTTTTAGGGACATTTAAAGGATAGGCAAACAAATGTGATGATTTTTGCTGTTTTATGCAATTATTCTCCTCCCTCTGCAATTTTTATCTACTACTACTTAAAGTTAAGAGTTAAATTATTTTAAAATATTTGTAGGATTCGTAAAATTAAAAAAATATATATATATCAAAATTACATGGCTCTTTGGTGCATTTATGTCCGACCTTCTTCGTGGAATAGGATCAGCGAACAATACTTCGGCAGAAAAGTCTTCCTTTGTTAATTGGATGAAGAAATTTGGGCTCCTTTGGTTACGCAGTAGATTTCGACCCTGCTTTATGTAATTCTTGTCTGAATACATTGCATCACCATCTTCATAATTCATATTCAAATTCAATAAATTTATTTTATCTGAAACAATTGCCAACTCTCTTAAAAAATGTAATTAAATAATTAGAAGATAAAAATAACTTCATATCCTACGTTTTAAAATTATCTGTGTAAATAATGTTCTGTGTAAATAAATGTAATGTTGATAATATAATTGTTATTGTTATGTATTATTGTAGTGAAAAAAAAAAAAAAAAATCCGAATATATTTACTTCACATAAATGACAACCATCTAGAGAGCTGATCTTAAACCTATAGAAGGACAAATCTTTGTAAAAACGGATCTCGCCAACACCGAATCTAAACCGTGCTATCGATATGCCCAGGGGCGTAGCGAAACCGATTATTAGAAAACAAAACTCATTAGGGTGCTTTTTGGATAGGGTTTGATGAGTGCGTGTTATAACTAATTGGGGGCCCCTGTCTTAAGGAGAGCATAAGACTAATCTTAATTTTTTGTCGTGTTCTTTATTATTTATATATTGGGCCCCGCGTTTAAAAAAGATACGATAACCTAAAAGTTTTTTTATATTTTTTGGGAAAATATAATAATCTTACCATCGCTTACTTATTTTATGCAAGACACCGAAGAATTCCGAATTATTTTTCGAAGATTAATAAGAATAATAATATAACAAATTGTTAGTATAGCATATTTTGTCATTTATTTAGAGATAAATTTTCTGTATGATCACAACTCGTAATCCCATTTAAAAACGGCGGCTTTTTCCTTTGTGTTTTATTCTAGGAAATATTTACACCCATCTTATTATTATCACACCATATACCATATCGCTGATATTTTTGTATAATTTTATCAAACTGTCTTATTCTTTCTTTCTCAAGACTAATTCCCGACTTTTTCCAAAAATTACTGATAGGAAATCAGTAGGTAGGTGGTAGGTGCACCTGTTTATCCTTCGGCTTAATTTCTATTTTCAATATTATTAATCTTTAAAAGCTGTAGGTTTCGGAATAGACACAGCACATTCAAGTTTCAATTGAGTTATGTAATTGCCTTTAATGTCTTTTGCGCGTTTGTAGCACATATTGGTTTGACTTTTCCTGATATTTTTATGATTTTTAAACATCATTCTAATACTTTTAAAACTTAACCTTTTTTTTATGATTTTAACCTTTCAGTACTCACTTCAGAACACAGGTATGAACGGTTTCATCATGTTAAAAAAATTGTTTAACAGGCGGTTTTTTACTCTTTGTCTTCGATTTTCAACAAACTTTTAATTATTTTCATTAATATCCCTGGAAACTAGATTTTTTGCTGGAAATACAACTTTTATGATTAGATTCGTTTTAACATATTTTTCCGGTTTTCAGGGGGTAGAGAAATATTTTATATATATATATATATATATATATATATATATATATATATATATATATATATATATATATATATATATATATATGTGTGTGTGTGTGTGTGTGTGTGTGTGTGTGTGTGTGTGTGTGTGTGAGTGTGTGTTTTAGGGGCCCACTTCGACATCTTGCGGGGGGGCCCCGATTTTGTCCGCTACGCCTCTGGATATGCCCCCGTCTAGGGGACGGTAAGAGAAGAAAAATGAGTACAAGTAAAGAAGTGCAGATGTAGGAAAATTAAACCGATACCTAAGGACACAAATGTAAACAAACCTGGTTGTCACACGTCAATTAATTAATTTATTTGTTTACTTTTCCTGTTTCGCTGTCATTCAATGTTTATCTCTTAATAAAAAAACAGAATAATACTATATATAGAAGGAGCATAGAATCGAAATCCTAAGCAATTACTGATAAGAGACTGAAGCCAACTTTTGCCAAGAGGTTGTGTCCTTAATACCAGGCTGCCAACATAACAACACTCATTTTTTTCATTTAAACAGGAGAAGGTTGGCCATGCATTAGTAACTATTCAAAGCCCGCTCACAAACATCAAGAAGACAAAACCCTGCCATTGGCTATTGTTTACGTTTCACTCTGACGTCATTTTTTTACAACTCGCCCAGCATGATATAATAAACATTATTTTTAGCATATTTCAAGCTAAAATAAGATAAAACACAAAAAAAATATTACAATAAACTAAACTGACTATCAATAATTATAATTTAATAAAAAATTAAATTAAAAAACCGAAGGCAAATAATTTTAGAGTTATGACGTCACAAATTACAAAAATGAATTTTTAGAACGCGGATTAAGGGACACAACCAAAGTTGGCTTCAATGTTATCAGTGATCCTCCTTCTATATATTGTATTATTCTAAGTAAAAAAATCACGAATTTGAAACCCGTCAAAATGAAGATCGTAAATATGGGACATGTCAAAACAAATAAAATAACTTGCGGATACTTTCCGAACTAACTTTCCATACAGCAAAATTTCCTGAAAAAGAATTTCATTCTGCTGAAAAGTGGCTAAAAGTATTAAAATAATGCATTGTCATCGTGTTTAAGTTTTAACATTTTTAGATAGTAACAACTCATACTTCTGAAGCTAGGAGGTTGCAAGATTAGGAAATGCTTCAGATTTAGATGAAATAAACCAAAAAGAAGGTATTTGTTAATATAAGAGAAGATATAAATCATCTCAAAGGTAGGGCGAGAAAGTGAATAAGAGTAAAATTAAGTATTAATTTCTAATAAAGTTGACACTTTTCCTTAAATACTTTTCCTTAATATTCTACCATCTTGGCGAGTGGGGAGTTTGTACCCGAGCGATAGCGAGGGTAGTATATTCACACGAGCAAAGCAAAATGCAGTTTTCGAACGAGTTGCGTACCGTACTTTATCTACGATTGTTGGATTTTAATAATTAATACAGAAAATTATTAAATATACATTTTTTATCACTAAAAACTTGATAAAAACAGTTAGCAAATTAGTTTTGTTAAATGTTAACAAACACGCAAATCGATGATAAGATGAAGAATTCTTCACCTTATCGCACGATTATGAAACGCGCATGCGCAATGAATACAGGTACAAAAAGAATAACTTTTTACGCATCTAAACAGAGGTAAAATGTTTATATTTCGTATCAATCGTAGATAAAATACCGATTATGTGCTGTGACTTGTGTAATTCTGCATCTTAAGAAAAAAGAATGAATTGTCCTATTTTTGTACCAACGCTGAATTTTTGAGGCTAATATCTAATGACTGGGATGGTTTTTACTTTCTCATATAACGAGAAAGTATTGTGATGGCACGAAAATTCGATTTTGAAATTTTGATGAATTTATACGTTTTGAGGTCCCTTAAGTCCAAAAAAGTGGCTTTTTAACAATGACTGTCTGTCGTATGTCGTCTGTCGTCTGTCTGCGTCTGCCGTCTGTGCAGACGCGTTAAGCCTAAACTACTGGGCCGATTTTAACGACAATTGGCATGCATGTTCAGAAAATTCATTTTAAAATGTTGAATTCTTAAAAAGTTTTAAAATGTACTCCATTTAAATTCGAATCTAACGATATAAGCCGTTTCCCCAGGAAAAGTCTAGTTCCTGAGAAAAAGCTTTAGACGCTGACGGACAGAGGCCTGGGTTTGATTCCAAGCCGAGGAGAAGTTTTCTTTGTGATAAATATTGATAAAATGTTCAATAATAATTAAATACACCCACGAAAACTAATAAATGGAAAACACTGGGCTAAGTAAATACGAACTCGTATAATATGAAAATGTTTGTCTGAGTTGTCTCGGACCAATTTTTTCTTTCAGAATTTGCTTTGAGATACAACGCTTCAGATTTTATCTGCCAAATTTAATTGAAATTATTTTTTATCATTCAGGCTCTACACTTTTTTACGGACTACAAACTTGTTTATATATAATCCTATTTGGACCCTGAATGAAATAAAACGAATAAATTTCTTCCCTCTATTCGAAAATGAGAAATTCAAAGTAAATATTTATTAACCTGATTCATGTATTCCAAATATTTTTTCAAGCTTATCAAATCCAGATTGAATTGAAGGATTGCCAAGTATACTCATTTTGGAAATTTCATTTCCCATGATAACCGCATCATCTCGAAGAACACTCCTAACCTGGTGATGAACTGCCTCCTAAGAAAAAAATAAAATCACAAAATCGTTTTAAACAATTTATCTGTTAGTTCCAATCTCAGACCAACGACCAACATGTAAATCTGTAGGACCTGCATTACCTCATTATCTTAAAGGACATCACCAGTGGCGTAGGCATCACCAGTAGCTTATTATTCATTTTAAACGAATAATAAAATAATAATAAATAAGTATTCAATTAATTAATACTAAGTGGATATACCATTGCTTCGCAACGGAGTGTTTTAGAGTGTTTATTAATTTAATCTTATGTTATAATAATCTTTTATCCGATTGGGATAAAAAAAATTATTTCCACTAAATGAGTAGTCCTGATAACGAATTTGTTTAGAAAATGTTATGTGTCTGTTTGTCAATCATGTCCAAGCGGCTAAACAGATTTTATTGGTTTTTGGGTACAATGTTAAGCACAATTCTGCGGGTTAAATAATTTTATTTTTATTTATGTAGGAATAAAATTATGATTTTTATATCTTTTGAGAATATCTGTTCTTTGCCCCATATTGAGCTTCCAAAAAGTTTTATATAGCCTATATCGTCCTCAGAAGTGAGCCAAAACCCAACAAAATCTGTTCAGCGCTTGGAAGTGATTGAATCTTAGACAAACAGACTTAAAATTTTCATAACTTAAATTCGTCACCAGGACTACTCATTTAGTGGAAATATAAAATTTGAGCCCAATCGGACTAATGTACAGACACCACTCCAATCTTATGTATATTTAAGATTATTAAATCAATTATTATATCATTAATTTGAACCCTATTGTGAAGAAGGCCAGATGGCTGTTCTTTTAAAATAAAAGGAGCATTTGGGTAATTTTCAAATAAAATGTACCTTTAGGGAAATCAATTTGGCTACTTTAGAGAAAATTAAAATAAGCCTTAGATATGATAATATTGATCATTCTGACACATCAGGGACTTAGGATGACATTTTCATTCAAGAACAGTCAGTTTTCAAATTCATTTACATATATATGAACTTATATACATAAAAAAATCACATTTTTGTCTAATGAGTGTTACTATCATAAAAACCGTATTTTTTCTAGATTTTTTGTTCTCTGTTTTTATGAAACGTTACTAAATATTATATATGACGTAAATATTCTCTTCCATTCCACCAGAAATATTTTTTAAATCTAAAATATTTGCAATTTTTAAAAAAAAAAAAGTAATGAGTGTTATACATTTATTATTTTTTAATGTTTCCTCAAAGCTTCAAAAAGGTAAAGGATGCGTTTTCAGTGCATTGTAATAATAGTACATTACGCTTCGAGTGCGGAAAGTAGCATTTTGCATGCGAGTGTGGAGTTTGCACCCGAGCGATAGCGAGGGTGGTAATACCACACGAGCAATGCAAAATGCCGTTTTCGCACGAGTTGCGTACCGTACTTTATCTACGATTGTTAGATTTAAATAATAAATACAGAAAAAAATAAACTTGCTGTATGTAAGTTCGTATCTCTTCTCTTGATAAAGATGGCATTAATCTTGAGTTGTATTTTTTGCCGAATTAATTATTTCTGGAGGAGTATTATTCTCTACATTTTCGTCAAAGCCACTTGATTCATTAATTGTTTTTCACTAAAAACTCGATATTAACAGTTACTTTAATAAAATAATAGCAAATTAGTTTTGTTAAATGTAAACAAACTTGCTAATCGTGCGTAAAGCTGAAGAATTCCTCTTCTTTACCGCGCTTGAGTGGTAAAGAAGAGGAATTCTTCAGAACTATGAGACGCGCATGCGCAATGAATACAAGTACTTAAATAATCACTTTCTACGCATCTAAACAGAGATATAATGTTTATATTTCGTATCATCGGAGATAAAAGTATTTATTATAAAGAAGAAGAAAAAATCATTTTTATTTATTAAAAAAATATTATGGTAACACACATCACACATTTATATATTGGTCCTAGAAAAAATTAATTTTAACACAAAATTTTAACATTAAACTTTTATATACAATTTTTTTTACATAGGTACTGCAAATTTATTTTTTGTAAAAAGAATAAACTTAGTAATTTTTTTTAACTTCTAGAATATGCAGTATTGTAGAATAAACAGTATTGTAACTCTCCTTACAGGTAACACTCATTACATTTTTAACTTTAAAAAATCTTTTCTCAGAAACTATGTTTCTTAATTAACCAATTTAATGTTTACTGATTATATTAATTAATAACTACTAAATCATATTATAACATCAATAAATTTTGAGTAAAACAACAAAAAATGCTATTAACACTCATTACAATGAATAAAAATACTCACCATTTTTTTTAGTAAAATATTAATTGTAGAGAAGAATAAAGTGCTATCAATCCAAAAAGTCGTTAATTACTGATGTATAAATGTCTTCTTAATATAAACAAACCCTAATCCCTTCTTCTTTCTTTCATACTCACCCTCTAATTCTGCCAACTCTTATCAGTAACACTCATTTCATTACTAAACCCTCGGGACATACATATAAATGTATTTGTTTCGTTTTTTACTAAAGTTTTATTTTTTCCTATCCCATTTATAGAAACTTGGATATTTTATTGGTTAAAAAAAATTATAATAAAAAATAACTTTTGAAAAAAATGAATAAAATCACATTACATGTTATCAAAACTACTGTGGGACGTAACACTCATTACGATTTGTAATATCAACATTTTTGAAGTTAGAAATATTCACTGTATAAACCATAAAATGACTCAGATTAACACAATAATAGACAGACATCTGATCAATAAACCTAAAGGTTTTTTTATTGTTCATTAATATGATTTTTTTTAGTTACAATAAAATTGTAAAATCTTGGGACAGAAAAGTACATTTTATTTGAAAATTACCCATTTATTGATACAAAAAATCGGTCCAAGACAACTCTGACAAACTTTCTCATATACGAGTTCACAATTACTTAACCTAGTTTTTTCCATTTATTAGTTTCCATAGCTTCATTGAATTATTATTGAACATTTTATCAAAATTATCATAAAAATAACTTCTCCTCGGAGGGGAATCGAACCCGGCCACCCTCTATCCACGATTAAAGCTATTTTCTCAGGAATTAGATTTTTCCCGGGAAAACGGCTTATATTTTTCGGCTTTCATTCATTATGCAAGGGGAGCTACCATGGGCGTAGCCAGGTTTATACTTAGGAAAGGGACCAACATGTAAAAATTCTTTGAAAATTGTAAAGGGGGGGGGGGTGTAGCATAGGAGTAGTTAGAAAAATCTTAAGGGAGGGGATAAGAGCCTCTAAAAGGACTTTAACTATGATTGCATCAGCATTATTAGAGATATAACATTTATGTACATAATATGCAATTTACATCTTAATCTCAACACTTATCTCTATAACATCTAAACTATTTATAAGTAAAATGTATACTAAATAAAATTGGATTCCCTGTTAATCAGATTAAATTAGTATATTCTAATTTTTCTGTGGGTCAGCAGACCGCACATTTTGCATATTTTTTATATTATTAGTAGTAGCAAAATTATAGTTTAAGGGGGGGGGGGACACAATTGCTTTTTGACAAAATGGCATAAATGAGGACTCCTGGCCCCCGCAATATATCCCCCCCCCCCCTATAATAATTTCTGACGACGCCAATGTAAGGCCAGGCTTCCTGGTGTTCCGGGATTGTCCCGGTTTTGGACTTTAAATCATGAACTTGTCTCCCGAAAACACATTTCGGGACGCCAAAATGTCCCAATTTTCAACAGAGACGCCGATAATAGATTATTTCGTTTTAAAAACAATCCACATATTCTGATAATTTATTTTATAAAATAATTTATCGATGCGTAGTTTTAGCAAAATGTTTGTTATCGCCAATCTAAATCAACCGCATTTATTCCAATGAAAATAAGTATTTGCTTTGATTTGATGGTCTACAAATAGATATAATAACTTATCTAAATTAATTTAATTAATTTAACTTTTTTTCTGAACATAAAATTAAGGTTCGTTGTCATGGGCTTAAGGGCTCGCAGATATATAAAACGAAAAGATTAAAAATCCCCCTTTTGCTTTCAAGCTTATCGAAGGTAACGAACTGTGATAAATTTTCGTTTTTCAAGAACGAACATTTTTTAGGTATTTTAGGCAAAGGGAAGAGATCATGATTCACAGGCCCGCGGTAAGCATGTGATGCGCTCTGGGCCCAAGGGACCCCGCGCCCTTGATCCCCCCCCCCCCCCCCCCCCGATTTTGACGATATTTGGCATACATATTCAGAAAAATCATATCCCGAGGCTAAATCGATAAATGCATTTTAGCCCTAAAAAACGGTTACGACGATTTTTATTAACAACATCTAAAATGTATTAGTACGTTTAAATTCGAATCTAACGACATAAGCAGTTTTCCCAGGAAAAATCTAGTTGCTGAGAATATAGCTTAAAACGCGGACGGATTCCCCGCCGAGGAGAAGTTATTTTTATGATAAATTTTCATGAAATGTTCAATAATAATTAAATGTAACTACCAAAACTAGCAATTGGAAAATACTGGGCTAAGTGCTTTGAACTCGTATATCAGAAAGTTTGTCTGAGTTGTCTCAGACCGATTTTTTCATAGCAAATTCAATAATTATATCTTCAAAATCTGCCCAATGAAAAGAACCATAAAATTGTTTAGTTTATTATTGTCTCATATAAAGAGAAAATTTTAGTTTGATGGATTTACACGTTTTGAGGTCCCCTTAGTCCAAAAAAGTATTTTTTAAGAAATATTGGGTTGTCGTCTATCAATGCAGACGCCTGGAGCATAAACTACTAGGCCGACTTTGACGAAATTTGGCATACACGTTCAGAAGAATCATACCCCGAGGCGAGAAATTAATTTTAGCTTCAAATTTGGATTTGGGGGCGTTACCCCTGAAAAAACATGAAAAAAAATATTTCTCGAAAACGGTTCCGACGATTTTGGTTAGAAAAAAAATCTGACGGTATAAGCGGTTTTCCCGGGAATAATTTAGTTCCTGAAAAAAGATTTTATTGGGCCTAACCTCGTGCGCCCCAAAACCTCTGCGCCCCTGGTTCGGGGCCCACCGGGCCCATTTGTTAAATAGGCCCTGATGATTCATCATTCATGATTTGGTGCACAACTTTTGTATTACATTTTTTAAAAAATACTTGTGTTCTTGTTCATACTTGTTTGCCAACGAACTACACCATATAATCGTTCCAAAAATGGCCCTTTTATGACTAAGTATATTAAAATCAAATTTTACCTCAGAAATGCATAAAAGCGCTGTTTTGAGAGGTCATATTTTCAAATTTTTCCGTGGGAGGACCACTGATCCCCCCCCCCCCCCAACCTATGTGCACCCTACAATAATTAACTGCTAACGGCACCCATGACTTACGGTTAAGATATTGTACTGTTGTCCGGGGGGGTGGGGGGGGGGGGGGGGGGGGGGTCCAGAGACCCTCCCATTCCATACTCCCGAAACCCCTTGGAGAGTCAGATTGCCCCACTGATTTAGATAGCCGGAGGGACATGGTGGTTGGTGGTGTGTGCCTCCAGCCCAAGACACAAACCCCCTAGCCTTGAATATGAGCGTGGCCAAATCAACTATAATAAGCGTGAATAAATCAACCACGCTCAAATCAATTACAATAATTGTAATAAAATTGTAAGAAAATAATAATTATTTTCTCAATATGGGCTTGTATGGTTGTTGTTTTATTCACATTTCATTGTTTAAGCATGACCATACCCTCACACAATCAACCCTAGTTTCTATTTGTTAAGCGCAAGAACTTCAGACAACCTTAAACATAAAATATCCCCTTCCCATATTTTTAAGAGTTATAACTCAAATTATTTGAGGGCGTCAGAAGTTAAGGGATGTATGTTACCATAAGTGTATTTTATAAACTTAAGATTAATTTCCATAAATCAAAGCATACAAAAATGTGAAAATAGTTGTTTTATAAGCCGCGGCACTCCTACATTTGTATGCTTTAAATTTATCTCATTTTTCAAAAATGTAACTTGCACCCCCTGGGGGAGTGGGGTCTATTTCCTTTTAAGGTACTAAAAACTCTTAAAGCAAGTTATAAAATTAATATAGGAAGTATAATATGAATTAAGAGGTACGATTCAGAATAATTGAACGCCAAGGGCTACGCGACTCAAAAAAGGTTATGGGAACCGCTGAAGTACAGGAACCGAGTATTTCTATTATTTTTACTTATCATGTGTAATGGTAGAAATTTTCCAGATTTGCCATTTATTAAATGACCCTTTGATAACACCCCCTCTATATAGATGTCATATCTAATTGATACGACATCTTTTACACTCTGGAGGAATTATAAAAACTGAGATTTGGAGACGTTTTCTTTTATTTTGTATCTAATAATAAATAATAGTGGCCACAAAACTATACACAATAGAATAAAAATTAATTCTTACCAATTTATCTATACTCTTCTCGATGATGTGTGCCCTCTGTATTTCAACTCTATGAAGTTCCATCGCCATGTTTATTTTACTTTCAAGATCTGCAGCGAGAGATTGACAACTAGATACGTGATCATTAGTACGAGTGCGCAGACGTGCTACGTTTTGAGTTTCTTCCTTTAAAACTACAGGACAAACATAAGTTCGATTAATAACAATTGTAGTAATTTAAGTTTAAATTTTATAATTAGGGGCCACAGTAACTCTGTAACTCAGATGGGAGTGAGGGGGTTGGCCTATCAATATAGTCAGCATCGGGCATAGTCACTATTTGGATGAGTGACTGCAGAATCTGGGTCCAATTCCCAGACTGAGCCTCCCCCCCCCCCCCTTGTATATATATATATATATATATATATATATATATATATATATATATATATATATATATATATATATATATATATATAAAATACTACATGCGGTTAAAGGTCACAATAAAATTTAAAAATTGGCTTAAGTAGGACAATACACACCGACAACAACAATGACGGTGAGATAAATAATAAAACTTGCAGCAATTGGAAGTTGCTATAGGCGTAGTAAAAACAAGTTAGTAACAATAACAAGAACAGAAAAATATTAAAATTAATAGAGGCACTTAAGTACAAACATAATTACACACAAAAGTATCACAGTTAAAAGAATGTTGATATGCATAGTGGGTGGGTGGGTGGGTGTATGTATGTATGTGCCTATATATTACATATTACATCACTTGACATAAAATAATATTAAAAACATTATTTTTACCATGAATCATTTTATTGAGTATACTTCTTTAGTTTGAAGAGCTTCCATAAGTTGTTGCTTAATATTCCCACATAAGTTTAAATCCATTTTTTAAAATAAATCAAGTAACAAAGGGTTATAATAAAATGCTTACTAGAATGAATAACAACTAACAAAAATAAAAGGTTTAAACAACAAACCAATCAAAAGCCATATATGTTCAATCAAGATTGGTACATAAACACATATTTACAAATGAATTAGCTTAATGCAATACTCATGATAAATATAAAATTGTGGCAAGTAATGTTAATATTGTTGGCGCAAGGGCCTTAAAGAAACAATAAATTAAAGGAAAAATGAACAAAGGTAATGAATTAAGGTAGCAATTGTTTTTTCAGAAGGTGGTGAAGAGGTGGCAGCCACGGTTCTCCTAGACTTACAGCAGCTCTAAGGGGGGTGACACACTTCGCCACCCGGTTAGCGCCACCTGGGTGGCGCTAACGGTCGTCAATGAGAATAGATGGAACCTGTCATACGAGGTGCGCCACCTGCCGGGTGGCACTATACGGTCGACCGTCCGACGGTCTAGCCGCCACCCACAGGTGGAGCCACCCGGTCAACCCATTGTTTTCAATTGAGCCTGTCAGAGGTCGCCACCCAAATCACGCCACTCATCCCCTACTCCTTCAATCAAATATAGGGGAAATCAAATCTGGGGCTGACTGCATCCCTCATATAAGTGCGGGTGGCGCAAGACAGGTGGCGGGAGCAAGTGGCATCAACCAGGTGGGTGCCACATAGGTGGCGCTACCCGGGTGGCGAAGTGTGTCACCCCCCTAAAGGGGTGAAATTCTTCCAGGATCAATCAGGCTACAGTGCCTATATATTTGATACATATACTATATCACTTGACATACAGGGTGTCCCCGGATCGACTTACCTATAGGTGTAAATGCAAAATAATTTCATATTTCGAAAAAAAGTCATTCTTTATAAAGTCTCCTGCATGTTTTGGAATGAAGATATATCGCATTAAAAATTTCGTACCTTGCATCCTGTACCTAAAAGGTACAAATTTCTGAAATGGGTCAAGAGGGAAGTTGTCTTATTTTCAATTTTTCGAGAAAATGTTATTCTTTATAAAAATAAGTATTTTCTATTCTAAGATCATTTTTTAATAAAAAAATTTTAAAAACGGATGTCAAAAATCCCCCCCCCCCCCCCTTATATTGAAAAATATATAAAATTGTTCAAACTGGATAAATGAGGTATCATTTTAAAGGTCTTGTTTTTTACATCAAAAGTTGTTATAATAACCTTTTTGATTAAAACAAATTAAAGTGGGCAAGAAATAAAAAAAGGGTTGAGTGTTTCTTTTTTAATTTCTTCCCCACATTAATTTGTTTTAATCAAAAAGGTTATTATAACAACTTTTGATTTAAATCAAATTATAATTATTATTAACTACGGGAAACAGACAGTGAAAAATACACTCCTGTGCCGGGATAAACAACTTTTGATGTAAAAAACAAGACCTTTAAAATGATACCTCATTTATCCAGTTTGAACAACTTTATATAATTTTCAATATAAGGGGGGGGGGGGGGGGGTTGACATCCGTTTTTAAAATTTTTTTATTAAAAAATGATCTTAGAATAGAAAATACTTATTTTTATAAAGAATAACATTTTCTCGAAAAATTGAAAATAAGACAACTTCCCTCTTGACCAATTTCAGAAATTTGTACCTATTGGGTACAGGGTGCATGGTACGAAATTTTTAATGCGATATATTTTCATTCCAAAACATGCAGGAGACTTTATAAAGAATGGCTTTTTTTTTAAATATGAATTTTTTACACCTATGGGTAAGTCGATCCGGGGATACCCTGTATAATAATATTAAAAACATTATTTTTACCATGAATCATTTTATTGAGAACTTCTTTAGTTTGAAGAGCTTCCATAAGTTGTTGCTTAATATTCCCACATAATTTTAAATCCATTATTATTTATATTTTCCCCTATGATTTATTTATTTTGATAGTTTAAAGTAACGACGTTAATTTTAACAGCTTTTTTTTATTTTATCAGCTTCTGTAATAATAAGTAAAATCAAATTAGAACGACAAAAATATAATATAATAATAGAAATAAAATATATCAAAATTAACTTCCTAAGGCAGGCAATAAATACATGAGTCAGAAATACTTCCATTATTGCCTTGGTGGATACAATATTTTATGTACGGGTGGCAGAAAAATGAAACTGCTAAAATACCATCTTAAATTATAACCTATGCTATATTAATAAGATAATAACATATAGTAACTGAAAGTTAATTGTTTACCAATTAAAATAGATTGTCAATTGGTGTGACACATAGCTTTCTCGCATCCTGTTACGTACTTCATTGATTTTATCCTTTTACAAGCTATTATTGTCTAATTTGTTTAATTGTTTCCCCCGTTTTTATTACTGGTCTTATATTACTTTGCTTTGTAAGTTTCATCGCACATTTCCGTTTCT
Source organism: Gerris lacustris (assembly GCA_951217055.1). Lineage (NCBI taxonomy): Eukaryota > Metazoa > Arthropoda > Insecta > Hemiptera > Gerridae > Gerris > Gerris lacustris. The sequence goes on from OX578276.1 coordinate 114,709,318, forward strand.
CCAATTTTGAACCACTTACCGTCATTCAATCTTCCCCAAATTTTGCACATAGATACAACTAAGGTAAAGAATACAGAAACCAAAAAAACAAAAAATAAAAACAAAATGGCGTCAAATTTATTTGCTTTTTAAGTTTCATCGCACACCTATTACCCCAATTTTGAACCACTTCCCGTCATTTAATCTTCCCCAAATTTTGCACATAGATACAACTAAGGTGAAGAATACAGAAACCAAAAAACAAAAAAACAAACAAAATGGCGTCAAATTTTGGTCTTATATTACTTTGCTTTGTAAGTTTCATCGCACATTTCCATTTCCCCAATTTTGAACCACTTCCCGTGATTCAATCTTCCCCAAATTTTGCACATAGATAAAACTAAGGTAAAGAATACAGAAACCAAAAAAAAAAAAAAAAAAAAAAAAAGGCGTAAAATTTATTTGCTTTTTAAGTTTCATCGCACACCTATTACCCCAATTTTGAACCACTTACCGTCTTTCAATCTTCCCCAAATTTTGCACATGGAAACAATTGAGGTGAAGAATACAGAAACCAAAAAAAATAAATGGCGTCAAATTTCTTTGCTTTTTAAGTTTCATCGCACACCTATTACCCCAATTTTGAACCACTTACCGTCATTCAATCTTTCCCAAATTTTGCAAATAGATACAACTAAGGTGAAGAATACAGAAACCAAAAAAAAAAAGGAAAAAAAAAAAAAAAAAAAAAAAGAAGTTGAAAATAAGACCAGTTTTCAAAAATGGTATTTTTATATTAATTATTTAATGCCAAATTTGTTTTGATTCTTTACATGAATTAAAGTATCAATTTTGAAAAAGTTAATCTGGGTCTATCTACGGCTTACTTTCGATAAACTATAAAAGTTCCATAAAAATCAGATAAGTACTTTTGAAGCTATAAATAAATGTATGTTGGTGAGTATGTTGAAGAGAAACATATGAGCGCTGAAGGTTGAAACTTACAAGAGACCAACAGCGCCCACTGTTGGTCCCATGTAAGTTTCAACCTTAGCCCTAATTATGACCGACCATACAAATAATTATTCAACCTTAGCCCTAATTATGACCTACCATACAAATTGTATTTAAATCGGACGTGTGTAGGTTTTACGATATGTTGGTTCGCAAAAATTTAGTGACAGACAGACCGACAGGCTGACAGACAGATACGGATTTCTTCATAACGATCACGTAGCTTCCGTTACCTTCGGTAAGCTCGGAAGAAAAAAATCCTATAGGTAAGTTTTCCAAGACGCGACTCCAGCGATAGACGCTGAGCGATAGTCGCTGGCACAAAATTATAATAGGTGTTTTCCTACACGCGTCTCCAGCGACTATTGGAGTAGTATTTGCGACTGCAGTAGGTAACTAGCAGTAGATGCGAACACGGTAGTTTTTAATTTAATTATGAGTTTTAAGAAAAAACTAATGACATATTTACTATTGGAAGAAGAAGATGATGATATTATTGCCGAGGAAATTATGAGTTCTTCTCGAAAAGGAGCACATCAAATTTTTAAAACAAGAAAGAGGAGGGTTGTTTCGTGCAACTGATTAAAAATCATTTGGAGCAAGACGTTTTTAAAACCGATGTTTTAAAAACTGTATAATAAAAACTACTTTTATAACTATGAAAGTATTATGTAAACTATTATTATAAAATTAACAAGAACTATTGGTTATTTATTATTAAACTTACCGATCTTTCCACACACTCTGCAACCTCTTTCCAAATATTGTCCTTAACTCGTGTATCTCGGTACATCGAATGCTGTAAATCGAAAATAGCTCCATGTTTCCGCACTGATTCGATGAGCTTTTCATCTTCCTCAGAGGAAAAATAAAGCTTATTGGAAGACATGTTCACTAAATAATAAATCACCACAAAAGCAGAAGCGGCACTGTTTTTTCTGGCAAGATTGTCTTTATCCGCCCTTTTAAAACTATGAAGAAAATCCTTTTCTTTATATTTCTCCCATTTGAAGAAAACGGCGGGCAAAAAACAGCGGGAGCCAATGAAAATTTTTGATTTTTAGCGCGAGTAGTTACAAACCTTCTTCTCCCCCTTCTGTAGAGCGGGCATTTCTCTCATTTGAAGAAACCGGCGGGAAATAAAGGGCGGGGACCAATGAAATAGAGGGTGTTTTAGCGCGCGTAATTGTCCTTTCCCTACGGATATTCTGTTTCTACAAGCAAGCAAGCCAGAATACGCATTGTTCTAAACGGCGAGAAACAATTCTCACTTCTCGTGGTTTTCTTTAAATTTATAATTCTGCTGGATTCATATCGAATAAAGGCAAGTGAAATATCTATATAAATGAAACAATAAATATTCTGTTTTCTTGGTTCCATTTGAGTAATTTAATAATTAATATAATTATATTATATATATTTATATTATTATATATATTTATATTATTATATATATTTATATTATATATATTTATTTTACATAATATATTATTAATTAAATTTAATTATGATATTACATTATATTATATCAATTAAATTAAATTATATTATGATATAGTATTTATAATACTAATTTATTCAAGTAATTTTTAACTTTGAATTGGTTCGTTTATTTTAATTAATCCTCCCAGTTTGACCGCCACAGGTTGGTTTCACCAGCGCTGCATTGCTAGGATCGCCAGCGACTGCGATTATGACTGCTCCTGGAGCAGACGGCTGCAATCGCTCAGCGATCGACGCTAGCGTCTCTAGTGACTATCGTTAGAGTAGCTTGCCTAGGAAAACAGTTACACGTAAACTCAGAAGAGGAGTCCTCAGCGACTATCGCTGGAGTCGCGTCTTGGAACACGTACCTTAATACCGTATTTCATCGAATATAAAACCCCATCGAATTTAAGACGCACCCTAATTTTGAAAATCTATTTGTTAAAAAAAAAAATGGTGAAAAAAAACCTTCAATAATTTAAATATAATTACAAGTTTGATTTTCATCATTAACATAAGCATAGGTTAATTTAGTCACACATTAAAGTTAATTTAATCAGAAACAGTAGAACTAATTGGAATTGCTTCAAAAGGAATTATCTTTCCATGATCGAACTAGCCGAACCTATAAATCCAAACGAAATCGAAACGGAAATGAAATACTGGGAATTCTAATTGAATAATAATTATGGAAAAAGTAAAATTAAGATTCACGAGCTTTCCGTAAATACTAAAACTAGTTGTCGGTAACATTTTTTTCCTTTCAAACTTTAACGTTTTTATTTAACTTAAAACCGCCACATTTTTAGAAATAATATAAAAACACCTACTATAAGACTTTATATGTCGGCTTTCTACCTTCTAAGAAAGTCGTTAGGTTTTTCCCCCTAAATTTATTCAGAAGAAAGTTCATTATCTAATTCTCTGGGACTGATAACCTAACCTTTTTATTCTATGACCTCAAAGCAGGTTTAAGTGATATAAACGAACACATCAATATAAGACGCCTTCGAATTTAAGATGCCCTCGCATTTAAAACGCATCCCATTTTTGAGCGCTTAAAATTGTGGAAGATCAAGTGTCTTAAATTCGATATAATACGGTATTTCCGTAGAATAAAGTATCTTTTGTAAAATTTTGTTTAAATTGTACAATTTCATCAACTCAATTACAATTATTTATATAATACTAATTATGGACTGAAAGTGGGAGGTATATATAATTACAAAAGAAACAATATATGATATATGAATTGGGTTTCATTTAAAAGAGATTTTTCTTTTAACGCGATTTCCTACAATTTACATTTTTTTAATTACACTCCTATTCTACGACGGGTGCGACATATATAATATAAATTAATGTTTGATATTACCTTGAACTCCAAACGTGCTCCTAACCTTGATTCCTCTAGTACGTTGTGCTTCTCCTTGGGGATAGATACTGACTGACAGCTGATTCAATTCTTCAAATAGACTTTGTAGCCTACTCAACTTGTTTATATCATTGCATGCTGATATGAGGTTAACATGGCATAATATTGTTATGAATTATTTTGTTTTAAAATTATATAAACAAATTGATTTGACCTCTGAACCTGATTAATAACTTTTATGTGATGCCTTTCTATTATATTAAGAAAATGTATCCAAATACAAATCCACCGAAATGAAAGGCGAGATGTACACAGAAGAATACACAAACCACAAACCTGGTAGCAATCTCGAATGGTTGAATCATATTTTTTAGCGTATTTTTATTTATCAAATTAAAACGGGAATGAATTCATTCAATAATAAAACCATATACATTTTATTTCATAGGCACAACGGCCTTCTCCCCGAGTTCCATAAAGTCGACGTTCCGGGGGTTTGCGAGTGATGCTTGTAGAGGGCGGATAATATGGAGTTTGAGATTCAACAGAAACACGAGAGATAATATTGCAATAAATTGTATAAATGATGATACATAATATATGTGTATCTCTTAATCTCTCACTTATCACTTAATTACAAAAATCGGTCCGAGGCAACTCAGACAAACTTTCTCATATACGGGTTCATAATTACTTAGCCCAGTGTTTACTATTTATTAGTTTCCGTATGTACATTTAATTATTATTGAACATTTTATCAAACTTTATCATAATAATAACATCTCTTGGGCGGGGAATCGAACCCGGGCTCTCTCCGTCCGCGTTTTAAGCTATTTTCTCAGGAACTAGATTTTTCCCGGGAAAAAGGCTTATCTCATCGTTAGATTCGTATTTAAAGGGACTACTTTTCAGAATTTTTTAATCAAAATTGTCGGAACCGTTTTCAAGAAATTTTTTTTTTCTCACGTGTTTTCAGAGTTATTGAAGTGTTTGTGTGGTGTGTGTTTGTGTTGTGTGTGTTTTGAGTGTTTGGAGTTGTTGAGTTGTATTGGGTAGAGCCCCCAAATTTGGAGCTAAAATTAATTTCTCAATTTCGCCTCGGGGTATGATTTTTCTGAACATTTATGCCAAATTTCGTCAAAATCGGCCCAGTAGTTTAGGCTTAACGCGTCTGCACAGACAACAAACGACATACGACAGACAGACATATTTTAAAAACCACTTTTTTGGACTTAGGGGACCTCAAAACGTGTAAATCCATCAAAATCTTAAAATCGAAATTTCGCGCAATCGCAATACTTTCTCTTTATATGAGAAAGTAAAAATCGGTCAGCCACGAGTCACGACTCATACAGACTTTCTTATATATTATACGAGTTCATATACTCGAATATAAGAAATTACTTAGCCCAATGTTTTCCGTTTATTAGTTTTCGTGATTTCGTAGATGGATCATTTCAAAATTTCGGTGCATTTCAACCTTGGTAATTTAAAAAAAAATTTTTTTGAAATAATTGTAGTTTTTTTCACTGCTACCATGTCTTTATAGCCTCCCTAGTAACTTCCCTTTGTATGCACGCATAATCACCAACATTTGCAATAATATTGATTTTTAAAAAATCTTTTGCATCTATGGAGTGAGATTGATGAAGTCTAGGTTATGAGAAGCTTAATAAATTAATTAATAAAATATTATTAATAATGTTGATAATATTATAGCTTAATAAAATATTTGTTTAAAAACTAATTTAAATGAGCTCATATAAAGCAAAATCACAGTTGGTCCGTTTAAAAAAATTAAAAATATTGCTCACAAAAAAAATTATTAAATACATTACAAGTCAAAATTTAGAGGAATGTGATAAGGAGTGGTCACGACTTGAAGTAAATCAACTTAAAAGAAGTAAAAATATTTTAAATAAAATGTAAAATATGATTGTTTTATCAAGATTCTCACTCCCTAGGTGAATTGAATTGTTCTATCAGACTAGGGAGTGAGGTTTCAGTGCCAAATGAATTATTATGTAAACAGGGATGTCTCCAGGGTTGATCTAGCTTATGTCCTGGACTGTATTCTAAAAACTGCAACATAAATTAAAAGCAACACCAAAAAAATCACTTTCCTTCATTCAAGTATAATGTGCTAGGGAGTGAGGGTGAATAAAAATACTCGTTAACATTCAGTACTAAACCACCATAAAAGATAAGAAGTCCTGGATTGTAACCTGATAAAACCTATTTCTATCCAGCATGTTGAATTAGTTTTGCCTTTTTATGAAGCTAGAGCAAGAAATATTCCTTCTCTACAAGTTTGGAGGTCATTTTTAAAAAGTTCTAGGGAGTGAGGTAGAAACCTTGTGATACATATAAAATGTGCTTTTTAGTAAGCTAATTAGCAGAAATTAACCCTTTTGGATCACTTTATGGAAAATACAGGTGAACTCTCACAACTTCTCGTATTACTTAATTAAATTTTGGTTCCTAGATTGGGCAACTTGGCCACCCCATGCTTGTGACAGGCTAGGGAGTGAGAAAATAGCATATAATATGTATATTTTGAATTCCCTAGTAGTGGACCCCAGCCTGTCAAAAATTTAGTGGATGTTTTCCCTTATGTTCTTAAGGCCCCCATACACGATCAAAATGTTTGCGCAAACATTTTGAACGTCTATGGGGCTGTTTGACCGATTTTTGACTGTTTGCGCAAACATTTTGAAGACAATCAGTCGAGACTGAAAGTTTTGCGCAAACATTTTGAAGCAGATCGGTCGTGTCCGAAATTTTTTGCGGAAACAGCGGTTTGAACGTTCATAGCCTTGTTGTTGTAGACAGTGTTCGAATATTTTTCAAGGGAATCCTGTTCGAATACTGTCTAGAATGGAGATTATTTATTCTTTACTTTCTCATATACGCATCAATCAAAAAGAGAAAGTATAGTAATAGAAAAGTATAGAAATTCGATTGAACCGATTACGGTTAAATTTGGAATACCTGCATGTTCAGAAAAATTATATCCAAAGAAAAACCGTGAAATTAACTTTAGCTTTGGAGCACCATCCCTAAACACCATGAAAAACCCTAAAAAAATAATTTATTGAAAACGGTTCAGATAATTATGATTCTAAAAAAAATTAAAATGTATTCCACTTAAATACGAATCGAATTGTATAAATATTTTTCCCGAGATTTTATTTTCAAGATTTTGATGAAATCAAAATCTAACCACCTGTTGAAAACTTTTTAAATATGTTTAAAAATAACTTAATTAAATGGGATATGATGGATTTAAATGCAGATACGTTTTTTTAACTATCCCTATTAACCGGCCGATTAAAAAATGGCCAGTAAAATTATTTCATTTTATTATTTTTGTAACAAGCAAACTAATTTTATAACGTTTATATTTATAATTTAATGTCCCCGCACAGCAATGTGCCAACTGCACAAGCAACTGCTATAGACAGGATCTTCATTTAGAAGTTAATTTTATATTTGTCCTAAGTACTAATACCTACAGTAAAAGTATATAATTTTTTTAAAAAAACCTCGGAAAAGTGAAAATTGTTTTGCACAGTTTATTTATAATATTGAGTAATATTATTATTATAATTTTTTCCCCCCTGCTGCTCATGGAAAGAGAAATAATCAGAGGGGAAGTTTTAATTGGTTCCCGCTGTTTATTTTCCGGCAGTTTCTCCTATTGGGAGAATGCCCGCTCTCCAGAAGTGGAAAGGAAGGGCTTTAACTATTCGCGCTAGAAATCAGGACTTTTCATTGGTTCCCGCTCTTTATTTCCCGCCGGTTTCTTCTAATTATTCATACATCGTAGCACCGGTGATGCATTTATTATCTGTGCTTCATTCTCGACCTGTGTTCCGTTTATAATGTGTAGATTATTATCATGGCCATAACAAATGTAAAATATAAAGAATTCTGGCGTGAATTCGTCGCCGTTTATCGTGATTTGCCTGAACTGGGCACAAGCAGCTTCCGAGTCAGACATATTGTCCCAAGAATTTCACAAAATAAACTGAGGTTTTCATAATCCCGAAACGTGTATATTTATATCTATGTTTGCGCAAACTTCATGTTTGACGTGTATGGCCTAGTTTGCGCAAATATAAGGTTTGCGCAAAATGTTTGACCGTGTATGGGGGCCTTTAGGTAATATTTAAAAAAAAAAATCAAACTTTATAATAAACACTTTTCTTTTTATGACCCTGTGACAAGAATTGTACCGAAATTTTGAAATGACCCAGATATATTTAATTATTATTGGATCATATAATGAAAATGTATCATAAAAATGACTTCTCCTTGGCGAGGAATCGAACCCGGCGTCTCTCTGTCCGCGTTTAAAGCTATTTTCTCAGGAACTAGATTTTTCCGGGAAAACGGCTTATATCGTTATAGACGGCTTATACATCGTTATCGACTTATATCATTACGGCTTATTTAAATAGACTACATTTTAGAATTTTTTAATCAAAATCGTCGGAACCGTTTTCGAAAAAAATATGTTTTCACATTTTTTCAGTTTTTGGAGCTAATATTCATTTCTCGATTTCGTCTCGGGGTAGTATGCAAAATTTCGTCAAATTCGCACCAGTAGATTAGGCTTCTGGCGTCTGCACAGGTATTTTTTAAAAACCACTTTTTTTGGACTGAAGGGACCTCAACACGTGTAAATCCATCAAAATCGAATTTTCACGCCACCATACAATACCTCTTTATATGAGAAAGTAAAAAGTATAGAAACTGAGAATTTATTTAACTTTTTCTTATCATGTATCCAATATACAAATTAATATTATTTCTATCATTTACCGTTTATTACACGATAGTTACCATATAGTTAGTTTGGCTTCCCCTCTGCCTCTTTGACTTGGCGTACTGGGGCAGGCTCCCCCCCCCCCCCCCTTTTAAAAAATGTCTGTCTGTCGTCTGTCGTCTGTCGTCTGTGCAGACGCCTGGAGCCTAAACTACTGGGCCGATTTTGACGAAATTTGGCATACATTTTCAGAAAAATCATACCCCGAGGCGAAATCGAGAAATGAATTTTAGCTCTAAATTTGGGGGCGCTACCCCCCAAAAACTCTGAAAAAACATGAAAAAAAATTATTTCTCGAAAACGGTTCCGACGATTTTGATTAAAAAATTCTAAAATGTAGTCCATTTGAATACGAATCCAACGATATAACCTGTTTTCCCGGGAAAAATCTAGTTCCTGAGAAATTAGCTTAAAACGCGGATGGAGAGAGCCCGGGTTCGATTCCCAGCCCAGGAGAAGTTATTTTTATGATACATTTTGATGAAATGTTCAATAATATTTAAATGTACATTTTAAAACTAATAAATGGAAACACTGGGCTAAGTAATTATAAACTCGTATATGAGAAAGTTTGTCTGAGTTGTCTCGGACCGATTTTTTACTTTCTCATATAAAGAGAAAGTATTGTGATGGCGTGAAAATTCGATTTTGAGATTTTGATGGATTTACACGTTTTGAGGTCCCCTGAGTCCAAAAAAGTGGTTTTTAAAAAATGTCTGTCTGTCGTCTGTCGTCTGTCGTCTGTGCAGACGCCTGGAGCCTAAACTACAGGGCCGATTTTGACGAAATTTGGCATACATGTTCAGAAAAATCATACCCCGAGGCTAAATCGAGAAATGACTTTTAGCTCTAATTTTGGGGGCGCTACCCCCCAAAAACTCTGAAAACAAATTATTTCTCGAAAACGGTTCCGACGATTTTGATTAAAAAATTCTAAAATGTAGTCCATTTGAATACGAATCCAACGATATAAGCCGTTTTCCCGGGAAAAATCTAGTTCCTGAGAAATTAGCTTAAAACGCGGATGGAGAGAGCCCGGGTTCGATTCCCCGCCGAGGAGAAGTTATTTTTATGATAAATTTTGATGATATGTTCAATAATATTTAAATGTACATTTGAAAACTAATAAGTGGAAGCACTGGGCTAAGTAATTATGAACTCATATATGAGAAAGTTTGTCTGAGTTGTCTCGGACCGATTTTTTACAATTATCAATCTGAGTAAAATGCCACTTTTTTGTGATGAGATCAATATTTTTCACTTTTCATGCTATGCTCTAACCACTGGAATGGTTATTTCCGAAGTTCTAATGATTTATAATCTCAATAATCTAACTATATTTTAAATAACATCTAATAGGCCAATATGTATGCTGCAAATGGATTCCTCGCTGCGGGACCAATTTCTGAAGGTCTAGAATATTATTTTAAAAATAACACCACTCATTATGGTTAATTATTCCCGGCGGTTCGAAAAACCCCCAAAGGCGGGGTTTTCGAATTTTAGCGCCCCCCCCCCCGTTCGGCCAGGGGGGAAAACCCCTCCGGTTTCTTCCCCCTGGACTACCGACTATCCTACAAAGGCAGTATACTCGCAAATTTTTTAATCCCCTTTTCTACCCTCCAGATCCCACCGCAAATATACGCTATATGACCGCAAATCGAACCATTGGTCCTGAGACCTTGAAATTCACACACAGACGTTTTGAGCCATTTTATGGTGTCTATATCCCTTATCTCTGGGTCTACAAAAAAAGTCTACAAAAAAAAGTAGCTACCTGTCACATGTCAGCTGATTTCTTTATCTCAAGATAGATTTGTTCTCATAAATGAGACGTACGATGATTACTAATTCTATTTATTCAGAGACTGAGTTGGGTTCATTATTATTACTTTGTTATAATTATAAATAGGTACAAATATTTTGAATTCTAAAAAAGCCAGAAAAAAAAATATTGCTTCAACACAAAAAGCTTTTATTAGATATTTGTATATTGCATTTGTTAAGTTGGTACGCTAAAGTTTGTAAAACAGTTTTGGTAATGTTCTCAAATGATGTTTGACGTCGAATTTTGTTTTAATAATCATTATCAATAGATATTTCTTTTTAGATAAATCCTGATAATGTGATTGTACTAATAGTTTTTGTGTAACTGTGAGCTACCACTGTGATTTAGCCGTTGCCGAGTGTTGGAATTAGATAAATCGTATTAACTGCGCAGTATGTATTTACTTGTATTTATCCTTTTTTTAACATCGCCGCTAATTTATAAGGATACCTCCTGCCATTTATTGGTCTTAATTTTTCATTGACATCGTAATTGTTTATAAATTTAATATTTTAGGCTTTTAATGAATCATGTAAATGTGTGCTTGTCAAATTTCAAGTCCTTTAAAATTATTGATTAATTTTGCTCCGGAAAAATAAAGATCATCATTATTGCAGCAATAAATTCATTGAAGTTTTCAACATGTAATTTTATTCTTTTCGGTTTTTTAATAAATATTGGGTTGATACCATTGATATTAGAAGTGAAATATTTTCTTCTGGATCTATTAAAGGTATATTGGTGTTTCCGGCGGGTTACCGGGCAACCGAGTGACGAAATTAAGATTGTTTATAAAAGATGGTTCTATTTTTAAAATGTAACTTTTTTAGCCTTAAGTTATGTTACTGATTATAATGTACAGCCTGTCATGTTTGTGCCGGTGTGAACTGGCTTAAAGCTCATTTTATCTTAGAACCTGAAGAAACTCATAGGAACAACTAACTGAAGAGTAACTTATTCGTTTAATCTCTTACTTATTGTGTTTTTTTTTATTTCATTTATAATTTTCTATTATATTTGGTTCCTTTAAAATTATTTGAAAAGGGGAGTTGCTTATTAAATCTATCGATAAATGAACATTTTTTCCTGAGTTTTGAAAACAATAGAAATATTAAAACCTAATATTGTGCAACCTTCCTTCTTTATGAACTGTCCCTGTTTTAGAAAATATATAGTTGAAACCATATTTTTCCGCGGCACGTTATTGACGCGGGATAATAATAAAATAATTTATCAAAAATAAATCAAAATCATACCTAAAGTCGATAAGACAATCTCCTTTTGGTTTTGAGAAAAAATAGAGCATAAACTCAGAATTAATTCACCACATAGAAACGACAGTTTAGTGGTAAATGGAACATTTATACAGGGCCGTTTCTACTAATAGGCAAGACTAGGCAACCGCCTAGGGCGGCAACATTTTAAGGGCAGCAAAAGGAAGGGGATGTTTAATCACACAGCGGAAAAATTAGCAAATTAATAGAGAAGAAATCGGTCCGAGACAACTCAGACAAACTTTCTCATGTACGAGTTCATAATTACTTAGCCCAGTGTTTTCTATTTATTAGTTTTCATATGCAATTTTAATTTTCATAAAAATAACTTCTCCTCAGGAATCAACCTGGGCTCTCTCCGTCCGCTTTTTAAGCTACTTTCTCAGGAACTATATTTTTCCTTGGTATTTAAATGACTACATTTTAGATTTTTTTAATCAAAATCGTTGGAACCGTTTTAGAGATAGTTTTTAGTTTTAGTTTTTTTTTCACGTTTTATCAGTGTTTTGGGGGGGTGGTTCCCCCTAAATTTTGAGATAAAATTCATTTATCGATTTCGCATAGGGGTATGATTTTTCTGAACATGTATGCCAAATTTCGTCAAAATCGGCCCAGTAATTAAGGCTCCAGGCGTCTGCACAGACGACAGACAGATATTTTTTTAAAACCACTTTTTTGGACTCAGGGGACCTCAAACATGTAAATTCATCAAAATCTTAAAATCGAATTTTCGCACCATCCCAATGCTTTCTTTTTATATGAGAAAGTAAAAATCGGTCAGAGGCAACTCAGCCAAACTTTCTCATATACGAGTTCTTAATTACATAGCCCAGTATTTTCCATTTTTTAGATTTCGTATGTACATTTAATTTAAGCTATTTCCTCAGGATCTAGATTTTTCCCGGGAAAACGGCTTTTATCGTTAGATTGGTATTTAAATGGACTACATTAGAAATTTTTAATCAAAATCGTCGGAACCGTTTTCGAGTTTTGGGGGGTTAGCGCCTCCAAATTTGGAGCTAAAATTCATTTCTCGATTTCGCCTCGGGGTATGATTTTTCTGAATATGCATGCCAAAATATGCGAAATTGGCCACAAATTGACAAAATGGGGGGGGGGGGGGGCATTTTTCAATTCTCGCCTAGGGCGGCAAAATACCTAGAAACGGCCCTGCATTTATATTAACTCATCCTGTAATTATTTCTTAGTATTTGTTCAATAGACCACCACACTAACCATTGTCTATAAACGCTTGAATTGTACTTCACCTTCATTTGCTAGAAAGAGTAAAAATTCTCTCTTGATTTTCAAACCATCTTTCCATTAAATTGAAGAAAGTTTTGAAATAGCTGAGAAGTTAACTGAAGTCTGTTGTCAGAGACTATTACTGAAGTAACCCAAAAGTTGCTGATATGTTTCTAAATTGTTTAGTTAGGGGGCCTAGGTAGCCCGGAGTAGAGAGCGCTTGCCTATCAATCAGGTAAGTAAAGCAGCATCGGGCGTGGTTAGTGAACGGACCTTGAGCTCTGAATTCAATTCCCGGACCAGGCCCCTGCTTAATGTTCACCCAGCATTGTTTAAATAAATGGGTAGCTGCCCGAAAGAGTAGAGCCTCCAGGTTTCGGCCTGGAAACCATGTTATACACTCTTGGTTCGATGCAAATTGAAGGAGTCATGGTTAACGCCTAAACTCTTGACACAAATGTGAAGAGTTTTGTTCCTAACCTAGGTTTGTTCAATAAGCCCACCTAAGTGGCCTGCGTCAAATTTTTAAAAAAAATAAAAATTTGTTTAGTTGGGACAACTTCCACTCAATTACTAAATCTAGCTACTACAATAAAGTTGTAAGTATACCAAATGGGGCGGTATACTTAATATGATTGCACTGCAGAGGTCCTGGTTTCCTTTCCCTGGATGTAGATTTGTTTCTGAGGAATATTCAGTTCTACAAGAGACTGAATGTAAGGTTTACATTCTTGATCATTTCTTCTATGTTCTTATCTGTTCCCTGCCTAAAACAAAAACTTATTAATTGTTATTATTGTTATGAATCCTTTTCAGTTTCTGTCTTATTCGGAAGTGTTTCAATTTTTTTTTCTTTGTCATTACTTCCTTACATTTTTAATTTATCTTTGTCAAACCAAAATAAATTAATTTTGAATGGGCGATTTACTAGACAGGGGCTAAAAATATTAAACACCCTCTATCTGCTCAGAATCACATCAAATACACATATTCTCTATTATTAACAAGTTTTGTTAACAAAGCAGCCCAGTGAGAAAGATATATATGTACTCAATTGTTCTCTAAACAAGGTTAGAGATATCTTAAACTTTATTTAGAGAACTTAATTTTGATTTTATACTAAGTTGCAAATTATAGGTGCTTGATTATTATTTGTATGTTGTAAAACGTAATATTGTTTTTGAGCGTTAGAGTTGGGTTTTTGTACTTTTTTATTTATTAATTTAAAAAGTAATGTATCCATTCCATAATAAATTAATAATGTCTTATAATTCATAAAAATGCAGCCTTCTATTTTTGAATGAGAAAAATTTTGAGTGAAACATGTAGGGGCAGAGAAAGGTGTGTAAATAATAAATAATAAGGACAAGCAGTGTAGAATAATAAGGAGTGGTATATAGTGACCCACCTACATTAACTAGAAAATCAACAGACAAGATAGGTGCACAGAGAAAGGAGAATGCTATTGGAGTTGATATGGTGAAGGAGGGGAATAAAAGAAGAAAGTATACCAACTAAAGGAAGCAGGTAAAAGGAGAGACAGGAGGAGGACAATTAATATTGCCATTTTTAACTGTTGAACCCTTCAATATGCTAAGAATATGCTTTGGAAGATTAGAATCTAGATATTGTAGCACCAGCTGAAGTAAGAAGGAATTATGAATCGTAATCGAAAATCGGCCTTACATTCTTCCATTTGAAATCACTGAAAAGCAATTGTGGTACAGAGTTCCTAGTATAGAGAAATTTAAAAATAAACTTAAAAATTTTTGTTATTTTGTTAGAGAGATTAGCTTTACTTGGATGCAAAATTGGCTATATTAAATTAAGGATTATACAATTCTCCAACCAGAGACTTATCTGAGAGGGAAATCGAACATTTCTACACCGGCTTTGAAGAAAAATATGAGGGAATGAAATTAAAGTATTCTACCATTATTATAATTGGTGGCACGAATGCAATGTCAGAAGTTGTACTTAATGTAGGTGTGATTAGCTCTCCTAGTGTCAAGAATTGTAACGATAGAGGTAGCACTACTGCATAATATACTAATAGTAATAATGCACCACCGTTAACGCTATTACATCAAAAGTAATTAAGATGTAACAACAATATAAACAACATTTATACAATGCTTTTGAAAACAAAAAATGGAAAATATGAATATTTATTACTCAATTTTGAACAACATTAAGGAAGTGGTAAATAAAGAAAAACAACTGTCTTATGAACGAAGTGTTCTTAGTTTATAAGTTTCAGAGAAAATAGATAACTTTATAGTTTCTAATTGACGCTCTTTTTTTATATCTTCTGAGATATCTACATAGGTAATATGGGATGCGTACCTTTTAAAACTCCCTTCACATCTCTATCTTCCTCCAAAAACCACCTAATAAATTACCTCTGGGTAGGGGTTCCCCCCTCTCTTAAATACACTCCTCAAGAACCATAATTTTTCAGCTTTTCTCATCCTTGTTGGATTATGTTCTCCTACCATCATCCTAGACATGCTGCTATTATTATTATTACTATTAAATTCTGTTGGGGCTCTCTTCTCTATTCTCTGAAGTACTGAAAGCATCCACAACCTGGATGCCGAGTCGTTTCGATGCTTTGCTAGACATGTCTTCATGATTGTATTTTAGGCCACTTCGTCCACCGTTACCTGCCACCTGGTGCTTCCCATGCTGACAATGTAGTCTCTATTTTTGCCCACACCTTGCCTTCCCCAATAACCCTAGTTTTCTCCTCTGCCATTAACTTCACCTTCACCATGTCAGCAAGTACCAGACAATTAGATATTATTATTATCATTATTTTTTAAATATTCTAATCAGAATAGTCCACAGGCCACCATAAGAAGTGAGTCGCTGATTGATAAAGTTTTCTTACCTTATGGAATCGCTTATTTATGCCGTGTCCACCGATGAATTGGGTATATGGCAACTGGGCGCTGGGCCATTTCTTTTTTGTTGACATGCCAAATTTGCCCTTCTGCGGGAACATTGAAAAGAGATAGATAAAGTTTTGATTTTCACAGGATCGTTTAATTAAATTATTTCAAAAACAGTGGTTAAGGTGGCCACCGATACGAGTGGGCCGTTTGGGGTGTCCACCGCCCCAAACATATTGCTCTGCGGGGACGTTGAAAAGAAAACGGCCCACTCGTATCCGTGGCCACCTTAACCACTGTTTTTGAAATAATTTAATTAAACGATCCTGTGAAAATCAAAACTTTATCTATCTCTTTTCAATGTTCCCGTAGAAGGGCAAGTTTGGCATGTCAACAAAAAAGAAATGGCCCAGCGCCCAGTTGCCATATTCCCAATTCATCGGTGGGCACGGCATAAATAAGCGATTCCATAAGGTAAGAAAACTTTATCAATCAGCGACTCACTTCTTATGGTGGCCTGGGGACTAGAATCTATTACCTATTAAAAATATGGAATAATGCATGTGTTTTTCACCTCTTGAGAATCTCCAATGGATGGTTCCAATAAGAGGTATTTTTTATTTTAGTTTTTTGACTTTTCTAATTAAGTATTATTATTATTCTTTTTTTCAGATCCAAAATTAGTCAAGATGACGATGGCAATGTTTCAAGCCCAACTGAACACAATGGTCACTTGGTTCGATCAGTGGAGTGAAAGCGGCCAAACTGTAGCTCTGTTCAAGATGTTAACCCGGCTCGCTCCTATACAAGCAAGATTTGTTTCTATTGCTCTTGAACATTCTCTAACTGAGTGTACTGAACTTTCTCTTAGAGAACAGGAGGCTAACAATCCAGGTGACTTTTTCACTAAGAATTTAATCATAACTTAAGTTATTATTAGTGAATAATTTTACTATTGTTATATCATTTGTTTAGTTTACTTCATTAATATAATTTTGAAGTTTGTTAAGATATTTGTTGTGTTTATTATTTTGACTATTAAACTATCCATTTAGCCAACCAATTTTTTAATCATTACAATATCAACATAATTTAATTCAATTTTAAGTTATTTGGTAGTTTTCATACTACGGAAAGTTTAAATTTTAATTTAAATCCAATTATAATTATTATTTACTACGGGAAACAGACAGTGAAAAATACACTCCCGCGCCGGGATTTGAACCACGGGTCTCCTGTATTTCCAGTGACTGTCTAAATGTATATGAATATTGATAGCTTGGACTCGGGACTAGTTATCGATTACGGCAGTTAAAAATCATTCTCCTGCGTAGCTTAGTTGGCCAGAGCATCTGTACTGGAAATACAGGAGACCCGTGGCTCAAATCCCTTTTCACTGTCTGTTTCCCGTAGTAAATAATAATTATAATTTGATTTTAATATAATTTAACTAAGAGTGACAAAAATTATTCTCAGAGGTAGATTTTCCCTTCTTGTTCCAATATGTTGATTTCTTGTTACTAAAACCATTTAGCTAAATGTGATTGATTTGTGTGGTGACTCCTGCAGTTGAAGTCATGATAAAAATATAGGTTTCCTGGTAATCTTGAAAGATGTGAATTTTGGGTCCCTATTGGAACCATCTTCAGGTGTGAGCAATGCCATAAAGAAACTATCCAAGTATTGGCTACACTCAAGGCTTTCTGGTACAACCTTCACATGGGTCAGATGGGGGTCACATGGGTACAACCAGTCAGTCAGTTCTTTGTTGCTTCTAGTTAGTATTTAGTGCCAACCATTGCATATGCAATCTGTATCTACATAATAAGGGTAAATTAAATTACCTATTTCGCAATCTGTGCAATACAGTAGAAAATCTGGAACATGTGATAATTCACTGCCACAGCCATACATTACCAAGAAATAAATTATTTACAAATTTACACCGTGGTACCATAGTCAACCATTCAACTAAACCTCATCAATGTCATTTAATATTGTCTTTGACTAATCTTCAATTTTCTCATAGATTCTAAAATAAAAGTATAAATATAAAACAAAAATAATTAATTATCAAAGCTGTATGGCCTTAGGTTGCCAATGCCAAAAAATAAATAACATTATCCTTCCATTAGAGAATGAGAAATATTAGACTTCAAATCCTCCAGGGTGTGGTTTTTACTGAAAAGAAGAAGATTAGTATAAAATTCGATTAGCTTATCTTAGCAGAGTGACAACAACAGAAGATGAATTGTCTTACTTGAGATGGAAGCGTTTATGAGTGGCAGCAAGCGGGTATGCGCTACAGATATATATAAAATCAATGTACCCTTGTCCACTATTAGCGTCCTTGAGCAGGAGGCTACAAGCAGGCATGCTCGACCAGCTGAGATCCCAGTGGTTATATTCTTCCAGACATTCCTCTTTTCGAAAATTGGGTTTACCTAACAGGATGGTCTCTTTTGGACTGCTACCAATCGCCTCGTGAAGTAAGATTTGTCTAAAAAGTAAATGTCCTCTGCATCCATTTTCACTCATGGTTGCGATAAACTGAGCAGCTTGAAGCGCATGGTCGCGTACAGTGGAAGACCCCTGTCGCTTGAGCTCGTCTCTGCTCTTACACTCTTCCAGAGGACCAGCATCATAACTGTTGCTTTGGATTTGTATTTGTAATAATACCTCTCAAATATAGTTATACTTTTGTCTTAAAAATGTAACCTAATTAAATTCCATCCATCCATTGGTTTCTTTACTCTGACCCTTTTTCATCAGAGTTTTAATGTTTTTGCTTAGTGGTCATCTAATTCCACCTGATCATAATAGTTACGATAAATTAAAGTTTTTATGTTAATTTTGATTTTAGGCTTTGTTAGTGGTTTACTTTGTGAACCCCGTGAAGTAGGTATGAGTCAAGCAATCATTCATCTTCCCTTGCTTAGACCAGGTAATGCAGAAACCAAGCTTGCTTACTTGACTCTTATTTCTGCACTGCTGTCTTACACTGTCCAGACAGGATCCCTAGTTGAAGAAGCTAGACAACTTCTGTCATATGCTCTCATTCACCCTGCTCTTAAAGACGACAGAAAGTAAGTTTTCTTCAAACCTTTTTTCATAATTTTTATATCATACAGATTTTTAAATTATTGATAAATATGATATTTAATGTGTGATTTAATTGCTTATACATTTAATCATAATTATATATGTTTACTTCTAAATTATTTAATTTATATGTTTGTTTCTTAGAGTATTCGAACAATGGAGGCAATCTCTTGGAGAAAGAATCATGCTTGGAAACAAAGCCCAAGGTATTTAATGTAATATCTCTTTGACTTAATGTTTGATGCTACAGTTGTATTAAACTGTGATTCAATTTTTCAACGTTTAAAAAGTATTAACTATTTTGTTTGCCAATATAAATTTCTACCTTCTGCGTCTATTTGTTTCTCTTTCACATGCACACAAAAATACATTTATTTACTCCTATATCTGCAAAAGTGCTCATCTGATTTTTATGAAATTTGGATAGTTTGTTTTAAAGTAGCCCGCAGGTAGCCCCAGATTAATTTCAACCATCTGCGCTTTTTAAATTTTGCTAAATTTATACAATAATTTTTGATAAAAAATCAAAACTATTTTGACTGATTTAAAAAAGGGGGGGGGGGGATTAAATAAATTCGACAATAAGTCTGGGCGCACATGGAGACGCAGGGCAGGCTAGCTCAGTTTTTGTCAACCACAGATATATACGAAACCGCGACGCAGTGCAGTACTACTCCTCACGTGGCCTACCCGACGCTAGTGGATCTGGAGCCTTAATTCACGCAGAATTTTGTATTTCTGCAGTTGAAAAAAACACTATGCTGTCCTTCCCTGCGTCTCAATGTGTGCCCGGGCTAATAGGCTGTAAATGCATAATATCATTAAATTATACAAAATAGGAATCGAGGTAGCTTTGTGCCAAACTAATTGGCAGAATATTTTACTATGTATGACTTACAGAACGTATTTACTTGGTTACCCACACACAGTACCCTATAATTGTTTACTTTTTATAAGAAATCCCTTTGTCTAAATAACTATTAAGGTAAAGGGATCACCTTTAATACAAAGACTAACTATTAAGACAAAGGGACATCACACTTTTGTATGTAAAGGTGATAATATCATTTAGTCTAATTAACTATTAAATCAGGGGAATATTTACACGTTAAATAAAGTAGTTTAGGGTGGGTAACTAAGTAAATAAGTGCCTAATAAAGACATTTACCAACCTACTTACTTATGAACAGTGCTATCAGTGACATCTAGACAAAAATCAACTTTGACTTTGATTTTTTTTCTTTTTTGTTTAACAGTTTTGTGGTAATTTGTCATGATATTATAATTATTTGCAGCTCTGGCTGCAGCCAATGAGCTTCAGCAACAGAAAACACGACGCAGCAACTCCCTGACTCCACCTTTTGCTGTAACTCCCAATATTGAATGGACATCTCAGGTCAGTGTTTTACAATACTAATTTATTCATTAAAACTGTTAATTCATTTTAGTCCAGGAGATAGCATGCACAAAAGTGTCTGACTAACATCAAGCTAGAATTTTGTATACAAGTCAATATTTTAGCGCCTTTTAAGAATATGTGGTCGGATAAGTTCGTCTGCGGGACATAGCTTGGCAATAAGCATTTGAAAAAAACAAACCGATGGAGAGTGGCCATGTCTCACCAATTATGGTGGACAATGTGATTTTCATGATCCTGAGTACAGAATTAGTTAATAGACCAAAAATCAAGTTGATGTTAGGTTTTCCCTTGACAGGTGACCACCTTGATTTTTAGTAATATTTAAATAACTAACTTATCAAGTGTGAAAATAACATCGACTTGATTTTTGGTCTACTAACTAATTCTGTACTCAGGATCATGAAAATCACATTGTCCACCATAATTGGTGAGACATGGCCTCTCTCCGCCGATTTGTTTTTTTCAAACGCCTATTGCCAAGCTATGTCCCGCAGATGAACTTAGCCGACCACATATTCTTAAAAGGCGCTAAAATATTGACTTGTATACAAAATTCTAGCTTGATGTTAGTCAGACACTTTTTTGCACGCTATCTCCTGGACTATTTTAAAATTATGTATCAAAACAATGAAACCCCGGTTCATTCACATTTATCCTAAAAATTGTAATACAGGTTGTTTAACATAATAAATTGCAATTATACAACATCCTCTCCTTTTAATCTAACTTTTCCAAATATTAATGTTTCATCAAGATCTCATTCCTCCTATAGATATCACCATCCTCAGCTCTAATATCATAAGTTCATTAATATCTCCTTTAAGAGCTGTAGTTTTAAGAAGAGGAATATTTATCACCCCCTCATCCTCTTGATAATATAAAGAACCATATTTACCCTTTCCAGGCTGCTTTTTACATGGAGGTTTACTTTCTTCCTCTTTAGCCACTCAAGCTGCATCTTCTTCCAATTCTTTTATTTTTTCTCACAGCTCTTTTAATTCATCATCCTTCTTCTTTCTTGATCTTTTTATTTAGAGGTATTTTTAATTACCTGACACCATGTTTTATTATTCAAATTATAGAATAAAATAATGCAATAATTTAAAAAATAATTTAAGCCAGGTTTAAACGATCAAAGTATAGTTGGTCCAAGTAGTGGTGGAATACCCTATCAAGTAGAGGTTAAAATAGATTGTGTGAAATGTTTCACCCTCTTGCATTTTCCAGTTAAATTGTACTTATTAAGTTTTAAAACAGTGGTGATGAATAACCTTCTAGTAAACAAAACCCAGTACAACCTCACATCTTTGTCATTTTTTGACAGCTCGTTCTCATAATTTATCTGGTAGGTGCCACTTTTTTTTTTCATCAAAGTCTGCTTTGATCAAAAAAAGTTGGAGCCCATCTAACTCAAATTGAAATTCCAAGTTGACTTGGATACTCTGTTTACACGATCCAAGTAGAGTCAAAGCTGACTTGGTCCAATTATACTTGGATTGTGTAAACAGAGCTTTAGTAGTTAGAACACAAGAACAACAATTTTTATTAACTTTAACATTATAGAGATGATTAGTAATGACGTCACAAGATGGCGTAAGCTTTCGATATGTATTCGATTCGGTTTGTTTAAGGTTCCTTTACCTTATCACCTGTTATCAATCCCATGTAAAATGAATGGGAGAATTTTCTCTACTTTTTAAATAATTTATTATTAATTTATAAGACTTTTCAACCTTTGAACGTTATTATACTAAGTCTATTTTAACAATATAAGATAAGAAAACATTAAAAATTGCCGTTCTAGTGGTTTAAAAAAGTGTTATTGTGAGTGTGTTTTATTGTGGTGATACCGTCCGGGTCCGTTCTTATTTATTGTTTATTTTTTAAATCGTTTTTCTATTTTAGTTTGTATATTATGTCTTCCACCTTCTCGAGCGTTATGAAAATTTCATCTATATTCATTTTTTTCGGAGGACAAAGCTATTCTTCGTAAAAGTATGTCAGAGTACTTAAGTAATATTAAATTAATGTATTAAATTAGTTTTTTAATCAAAATTTTAAACAAGTATACATGCGAGACACTCATATCTTATATTATTATACTCGTTAATATAGATAACAAAAAATACACAAATAATAATAGTAATAACAGTCTGCTCATTGTCTCGTCATCAACGTCTTTTTCCTATGATGGTCAGTGATCTATTAATCTATTGTATAGTATATAATTATGTTCCAACATCGGTTAAATATAATGCACATTGTAAGTAACCAGGAACAAACTATTATTAGCAAATAATCTTTTATTACCTAGCAGATTAAGTATCACTATCTTTCTACAAGTCCTGTACCCTGAGTATACTTCATTGAGTTTCAAAACTTGAGAAAAATTTATTTTCGGACACACAATATGAACACGAACACACCCTGTGAATTTTTATGGCAACAGGAAATACAAAAAATCAAGTATAAAGATTATTAACTCAAATAGCTTTTTCGGGTGTTATGACCCTTCACACAAATACTCATTTTAAATAACTGAAACGAAAGTTTTTAATGTTTTCTTTGTTACACTGTGACGTAGAATATTTTAATGACAACCACTTGTTGGTTATAAAGGAATTAAACAAAACAAAACACATTTAAAAGAAACATAATCTTTAATACATTAATAATTTTAAATTGGTACATAACCTTAATATATAGAATTTGAATCTGGACATGTTGCCACCTCGAAGGTTTGATAGAGAGAGAGTCTGTGGGTGTGTTCTAGGTAAGGGAACCCCCACTCCTTATATCCCTACTCTTTACATCTAAACACCTGACACCTCCCTGCTTAATTTCAAAATTCGGCTCGAATTTTAACAATGTTTAAATTTAAATAAAGAATTTAAAAAAAAATTACATAAATACAAAAAAATATTAAAAAAAAGAAAAAAATGAGGAGTCAGAAATATGAATGGTCAGTTCATATCAAAGACATAAATAGTTTAGAAGTCTCATATGAGAAATGAATGACCAGTTCATTAATCAGATGAGCCTTAATAAACTATTCTCTACTAGAAAGAAAATAAACAAAATATCTTCTTAAAAGAAAAATTGTCCTATAATAATCATTTTTAATCCAGTTCAGTAATTAAAATGTATAACATATTTAAATTTATTTATATTAATTGCTTAAAAGCATTTATTATTTATCTCCTTGGAGTACATATTTATTTAAGGCATTGTTATACTTTACTTATTTCTTATAATATTATTTATTATTAATAAAAAAAAAATCTTTTAGAGTAAATACTTATTTGATAAAAAAAATTTAAAATAATTAAAGAATGAAATAATGATTTTATAACAACAAACGTCTTAACGACTGTGATACAGTTTAATGCGATTAACATGTATGGGCTCTGATGTGAGCTTCCCATACTTTAATATTTCAACTAAATAAGTTACATCGTTTAATTTTTTAACAATTTTCCATGGTCCTGTATACTTAGGACAAAATTTTTTACATAAATGATCTGGGAAGTTATGTACTTCAACTAAAACAAGGTCGTTAATCTGGTAGTCAGTTAAAGAATGACGAAGGTCGTAACGTTCTTTCTGTTTGGCCTGTACTTTTTGAAGAATTTGAGGTAATCTCTCTCGAATAGAGTGTAACGTCTTCAATTCAAGTAGTACATCGTGATCCGGTTGAGTGGGTAGAAGAGCAACGTCATCAATGGTCGTAGCGTGGTAGCCGTGCATCAGGTAGAACGGTTCATATTTAAGTGATGCTTGTTGACTGGTATTGTGCAAGAAGACGACATGATGTAGTATTAATGGCCAATTATTGTGAGAGTCATTGACAAAGGATCTGATAAGTTCGCAGACTGTGTGGTTGAACCTTTCAACTAACCCCTGAGCAGCTGGGTTGTAAGCAGAACTGAATCTTTGATTGATTCCTAATGCCTGTGTTAATTGTCGAACTGCGGTCGCTATAAAATGACTGCCACGATCTGAAGAAATAATTCGTGGTGCACCAAATCGATTAATAGTTTCCAATATAAAGTTGGCCGTTGTCTTTGCGTCAGCTCGGGCTACAGCCTTTGCCACAACAAATCTCGTAGTAACACATGTGGCTACTATAATGTATCTTTTATTGTAAGCTGGCTTCAATGGGCCTAAATAATCAAGTATTATGTGAGACCAAGGTTTTGAGGAGGGTATTGGTATTGGTTGTAAGTTACCTTGTGGTGGCTTCTTACTTTTTTTATTCTTCTGGCACTTGTCACAAGAAGATACAAATGTGATAACGTCTCGAGTCATGTTAGGCCAGTGGTATCGCTGTGCAAGCTTCATGTAGGTTTTTGTTATACCCTGGTGTCCTCCTGATGTGATAGATTCATGATATATTCGTATTAAATTTTGCTGAAGAGATTCAGGCACAGCTAAACGAAGAGTTCTTCCTTCTTTAGTTAGAGTTTTATATTGTAGGATGTCATCTTGATCAATGATGTATCGTCTAGATCGGCGAACTAGTTTATGGTCACATTCATTATTGAGTAAAGCTAAGTATATACCTTTGAGGTATGGATCCTGCTTTTGTTGAACCTGGAGATTACTGATTTGTATTTCATTTACTTGGATATCATCCGGGTATAGTTCTTGATTGTCAGATGGGTATCTTGACAACGTATCTACTGGTTTCATTAAAGAACCAGGTTTATGACGTAGATCAAAATCATAATCTACTAGTTTAATTGCTAATTTATTGAGACGAGAATTAACATTTTTAATGTTATTGTAGTATGTTAAGCTGATATGGTCATTATACACTATGACTCGTTTACCAAAAACATATGGTCTCCAGTAGTTTAGGCAGTATACGATGGATAACAATTCTATCTCTGATGTTGTCCATCTCTGTTGTTGTGGTGTTAGTTTTTTACTCAAGTAGGCTATTGGATGGTTTTTATTGTCCTCATCTTGTTGACATAGTATTCCGCCGATACCTAGCTTAGAGGCATCTGTTAAAACAATAGTTTGGCGATCTTCTCTATAATGGTTGAGAACAGGTGGGTTCACCAATTTTTGTTTTAGATTTTCAAAGGCTTCTTCTTCTTCATTGGTCCATTTAAAGTTATGGGGTTCCTGTTTAGATAACTCAATTAATGGGTTGGCCAGTTCTGTATATTGAAAAATGAATTTTCTATAGTAACTAGTTAGCCCAAGAAACGATTTTACTGCCTTAATGTTAGTTGGTCTTGGAAATCGCATAACAGATAAAATATTATCCTGTAATGGAGATATACTGCTTTGCGATATTTGGTGTCCCAAAATTTTAATTTCATTATAAAAGAAATGGCATTTACTAGATTTTAATTTAATACCACATTTTCTGTTATGTTTTAGTGTTCTTTCTAGATTATTTAAAGCACTATCAAAAGACGTAGAAAAAGATATTAAATCGTCTATATAGATGAGTAGTTCTGTATATAATTGAGAAGCAAAAACTTTGTTCATAGATCTTTGAAAACTAGCTGAGCTGTTTTTAAAACCTTGAGGTACTACGCAATATTCAAAAAGTCCTCTATGACAAATAAATGCCGTGTAAGTTCTATCTTCCTCTCGAATCGGTTGTTGGAAAAAGGCCTGATTAATGTCTAAGACAGAGAAGAAATGTTGTCCGGATAGTATATCTAAAATTGTATCGATTCTAGGCAGAGGGTATTTATCCGATATAACTAATTTATTAAGTTTTTGATAATTCACTACCATACGGTAGCCTTTGCCTCCTGGCTTTTGAACTACGAAAGCTGGCGAGCTGTATGGACTTTGAGAAGGACTGATTATTTTGGCATTTAATAGTTCGTCTATATATTTATCAAGCTCAGTTCTTTCCAATGAACTTAACTTATAAGGTGGTGAAGAAACTGGTTCATGGGATGTCATTTCTATTTTATACGGATCTAGATTTGCTGGTGATAAATCAAATTCATTTTTAGCAAAAACATCTGTGTATTTAGTAAGTAATGTTAGAACTTTATGGTATTGCTCATTTGGTAAATCTTTATTAATATCCAATATTTGTCCACCGTCATCAAAAATATCCGGTTTAGTAATGCAAGATGAATCCGTTTGGATTCTAAGTTCACAGCAGTTGGCTGTTAATTTATGTTGAGCGATACTTTCTTCCGAATGTGTTGAAATTAACACTGTTCCTAACTGAGTGTTTTTATACAAGTGTTGTGTAAAAGGTCCTGTATTGGCCATCGTAATAAAATTAAGAGTTCCATCAGTCTGAATTTCCTCACGAGCGATTAATTGTTTTTTTGATAATAAATGTTGGTTTAAAGCTAATGGACTTTCAAACGTAAAAGAATTGTGGATTTGTACTGGTATCTGTTTAGTTGAAAAGGCTTCTATGCAGATATCCCTAGTAGTAGTAACAGGAGTAAATCTTCCATTTGGAATATAATATTTACAAGTATAGTCTAATAATTTTACATTATTTTTTACAGTGTTTGTTTGGTTTAATTTAAATTTGGAAAATCCGTTTACAGTTAATAAAGTTACGGCTTTTGTATTAAAATCTATTACAGCTTGATATTTTAGTAAAAAATCATTTCCTAGAATTAAATTTGAACTCAATGAATGTATAACAAATACTTTATGTGTAAAAGGTACATCATTTATAAAAAATCTTAACGAGGCTGTGCCAAGCAAGTCTAATTGCTGTTTATTTGCTGTAGTTATAACAATGTTTTTACATGGTGTTATAAAATTTTGTTCTACAAGATCAGAATCAATACAAGATATATTACTTCCAGTATCTAATAAAATACTTATAGGATCGTCAGAAATAAAACCAAAAAGATGTAGAGATATTCTTTCTTTCATCTTACACGGTGGATAACTATATGCAGTCTTCGTATCAACTGTTTCTACATTGTTTTTATTAGTAAAAATATTATTATGACCATCAGATTTTTTATTTGAACATTTAGTATTATCATGAACATGAGGTTTATTTGTAACAATATTTTTAGGTTTATCTGATTGCTTACGTAAATTAGAAATATTACTAGGGCTAGATGTGGAGGGAACGGATCTAGGGCCCGTCCCTCCTAGACCACGTTTTTTGCATTATCACAATTAATTGTATAATGGGAATTACTAGAACATTTTAGACAAACAGGTTTATTTTTTCTGCATTCCCTTGTTTCATGATTGTTGCGAAGACAAATTTTACACTTTTTGTATTTTTCATTTTTATTTTTATTACCATTATAGTTTTTAAAATTACTGTTATTATAATAACTGTTAGAATTACTTGCTCGAGCTCTATTGTAATTTTGATTATAATTATTTGGTTCACGGTTGTGTCCGCTATTCTGATTTCTCTTATAAACAGAAAGTTTATTTACTGCCTCTGTCAAAGAGGTTATCTGCTCTTGAAGAGAGGAAAGATTAACTTTCGGTGGCTCATCAGTAACTCTGGGTATTTGATTCGGCACAGTATTGATTTGATTGAGATTACTATTTCTTCGAGATAACATAAGCTCGGCTTTCTCAAAAATAGTTAAATTATTTTTAAGTTTATTAAGATCAGAATTGTCCATCATTATTATTTTTTCAATAACGTTATAATTCAAACCATTCATAACATAATTAATAACTGTAACATCGGACATATCCTGTTTTATTAAATAGCATAAATTTTCCACCTGAGTGACAAAATCTTTAGCAGTTTGACCAGGTTGTTGTTTTAAATTATGCAATTTTATTTGCAACCTGTAAATTCTACCAGAACCAAAATGATTTTCAAATTCGGTTTTAACATTACTCCAATTTAAATCAGTGGAAAATTTGTGCTCTACATTTTTATATAAATCAGCTGCAGCACCTAACAGATACATAGGAAAATATAATAGTTTTTTTGTATCATCCCAGTTATATATTTGGGATACCTTGATAAATTTTTCAAAGAAATCATCGTATAGTTCATGAACATCTCCACTAAAATACGGAGGATTAAATATAGGTTGTTGATAAGGCTGAGAAATCATTATGTTTTTTATTTGGTCCGAAGACGAAGATTGATCTGATTTTGTCGGTAAATTAGTTTGTGTACGCTTAATATTAGTAAATGTTTGAGATAATCCAGCAGGAGTTACTGATAAAGGTTTAGTTTGTTTTGAAACTGTT
Organism: Gerris lacustris; assembly: GCA_951217055.1. NCBI lineage: Eukaryota > Metazoa > Arthropoda > Insecta > Hemiptera > Gerridae > Gerris > Gerris lacustris. Next base: position 114,737,955 of record OX578276.1, read on the forward strand.
TGGTCACTAGTAAACAAGTCAGATGGTACATCTACTGAACTAGTCTTAGCTGAAGGCACAAAGGTTGCACTAGATTTGCTCTTATCTCTCTCTGCTTTACTATTTTGATAATTTTTAATAAATTTTATTAAAAGTTTTCTTAAATCATCAACTGAATTGCTTGTATCATATAAAATTTTATAATGTTTTAAAGCATCCTCTAATTCACCTTTGGAACATTTAGTTATCCATGATGTTGAGGGTTTCTCAATTAAACTATCAAAGTCCAACGTTTCATCGTGTGAACTCATTGATATAATGTAATTACTCCGAATTACAAAAAAAAATTATTAAATTATTATTAAACAATTCAGTTTCCAATAGGAAAATGAGATAATATAGTAATTGGTAAATAATTAAAAATAATATAGTATAATCATAATTATTGTTTTGTTCCATTCCCTTATCCAACTTTTAAACATTGTGGTTGCCCGGCGCCTCCACCAATTTGTGACGTAGAATATTTTAATGACAACCACTTGTTGGTTATAAAGGAATTAAACAAAACAAAACACATTTAAAAGAAACATAATCTTTAATACATTAATAATTTTAAATTGGTACATAACCTTAATATATAGAATTTGAATCTGGACATGTTGCCACCTCGAAGGTTTGATAGAGAGAGAGTCTGTGGGTGTGTTCTAGGTAAGGGAACCCCCACTCCTTATATCCCTACTCTTTACATCTAAACACCTGACAACACTCGTTAAAAAAGACTTGGTACAACAATGTTCAAAGGGTGAAAACTCTTATAAATCAATAATAATTTAATAATTAATTATTTAAAAAGTTGAGAAAATTCTCCCATTAATTTTACATGGGTTTGATAAGAGGTGATAAAAAAAAAGGAACCTAACAAACTGAGTTAAATTTTCGAAAGCTTTTGTGACGTCACACTAATCATCTCTATATATCAAAACAATGAAACCCAGGTTCATTTACATTTATCCCAACATTGTAATACAGGTTTGCTGACATAATAAATTACAAATAATAACTACAGTCAATATCATCTAACCGTTAGTAGCTGTCTCATATATTTAAAATTACTTGTTTTATGATGCACAGTCATTTGATTTTGAGAATAAAGTGGTTGTAATGTAAATTTACACCATCCTAAGTCTCCTGAAGCTCTTAAAAATAATGCATAATGCAGTCAGCAACACCATGTTGATGTTTTTTTTCTGTTGTTGAAACCATGAAATTTATAAGTTAATGCCCTATATCAGTAGCTCATGGTATGTTCAATGACCATTAGAAGCTCTTCTATTGGGCCATATTAATATATATTGAAAGGTGGGGGATGGTAGATTCGAGTTTAATCCTATCATTTTGGTCACTTTTTCATACAAATATTCATAAATTTTACAATTTTTTTTTCTATGTTGTATAGTGGAACCTCGATAATTCGGACTAATTGGGACCAGACACTGTCCGAATTATCGATTTGTCCGAATTTTCGAATATGCTATAAAAAAAATGCAGCAATACTAGTATAGCTTCTTCAGGCCACAGCTTTCTCCATTCATTTTTTAAATTTTCTTTCGTAAGGCTTTCCCAGGCACTTGCTATCATACAAACGCAGTCCTTAAGATTTATTTTCTTAGTGAAAGCAACAACACTTTTCTCGCCAGAATATCTATGTAATTTATTAAATTTTTCATTAGACAGTCCGGATTTTAGAGGTACAAATTATCGTGGTTCTACTGTATCGTGTAATTTTACAAATATATTTTGTTTTACTATTAAAATTAGATTTACAGTAGACGCTCTTAGGCTACGGCCACATGAGCGTTTTTTTAGGCTGTGGTTCTGAGTGAAAACATGCCTAAATTATGAATCACAGTGATATTAGTTGGACCAGCCATAGGAGACATGATTTCCCGCCATATGAAAGAAACGGAGCTGCATCTTGATGGTTACCCCCAGTTGAATGAGCCGGGGTCCATTCTTCCTCACTGCTATTTGTTATTTACTATGACAATTATTTTAACCATTTTCTTAAAGTGTTATTGACTTATTTGACTATTTATTTTAAAATGGAGTTTTTAGATAGTGTTTAGACTTGGATGAACTATGGAGCATTGACTTCCAAAGTGCCCTGGTGTGAAATTTGTTTTGAATTAACGCACATATGGTCTGCTTTGGCTTAATTTCATCCGGCATGCTTTACCGTCCATGTGGCCACCCCACCCACAAGAATTCTCACAGATGTTTTTCCCACTGCATTTCAGCGTGAAAAACAGCTCATGTGCACGTAGCATTATACTTAGACCAATGAGGATAATATATTTACTTTTTCCTTCATGCATTGTTAAACAATGTTTATAACCTTCCTTCCTTTTACTGAACCAACTATGTCTTTATTATATTTAATACAATTGTCTGTTCATACTTCTGCCTTTTCAAATTTAAATTTCAAATTTATTTCTTTTTGTATTAGAAATAGTTATTCTAGATTTTTCTTAACATTATTAATATTGTAATTATTTATTTAGGATGACCTCTCCGTTCATGCTTGTAAGTCGAGGAGGTTTTCTCTATCTTCTGAGCAGTCTACAGGCCCTCCTCTCTCTCCTCAGTCTTCCCAAGCCTCCTCGGGCAGTGGATCTGAAACCCATTTAGATTGTGACGATAATCCAGCCATGAGAGGTTCACTTCACTTTACAAATTTTATTTTCATTTCTATAGTTATGTTAAAAGAAATAAATTCTGTAGTTAATTTAAAAAAATATATAACAAGAATGGATGTATAAATATTACTGAAAAAAAAAACAAAAAAACAATGGAAATAAATGATATAGAAATCTAGGCATAAACCTCATAAAATTTGTATTAATGCAACAAAAATATAATAATTCAGTGTAGTTTCAATTAGTCAACTCCAAAAGTTTAGAAAAATTATAATCTTAGCATCTCAATTAACATAAGAATACCTATAGAATTTATTTTAATCTAGTTATCAATGTTTTTTAAGAATAGTCTTTATTTCTAAAGATGGTGTTAAATATTTATTTACTGTATTATAAGAAAAACCAAACTTACTTTCTTACTACTTAGTCGATGACCCTTCTACCGTGAGGTGTAGGGTGGCAACAGAAAGCCTTTCATCATTCCCAGTCCTTAGCTTCTACCAAAGTGTCAGTCCAGGGCATGCCTCGCCTCAATGCAGGGCTCTTAATGGTGTCCTGCCAAGTCAGTCTCCTTCTTCCTTGGGAGCGTTGTCCTTCGTCCTCCAGTGCTTGTTTTGGGAATTGGGTGCTGCCCATTTGTACTACATGTCCAAACAACTTTAGCAGGGTGTTATTGACCCAGTCCATCAAGGGTGTTCCATTTAGCGAGTCCTGGATAGTGTGGTTTCAGACTCTGTCCTGCCTTGTCTTCCCTGCCACTTGTCAAAGGTATCTCATTTCTTGAGCCTGAATCCTGCTTTCATGTTTGGAGGTGACTGCCCAGGACTCACAACCATAGGTTAAGATAGGTCTATAGATAGATTTGTAAACTGTTATCTTGGTTTTCTCCGATATTTCACGTTTTCTGAAGAAACTGGTATTTACAGAGTGGAACATTCTGCATGTTTGTTGCCAAAAACCAACTAATATATTAAAATAATGCTTAGTAGATATATGAATTAAACAAATACATATCTATCTATGGGGTGGCTCCTCGTATGATGAGTACCCCTAGCTGAGTGGCCAGTTAAACCGATGACCGGTTCAAACCAAGACCGCATAAGAGGGCTTCTACTGTAATATTCTTAAGATTGGTATTCACCCCCCCCCCCCCCAAAATAAGTGTATTGTGCAAAAATTCTCTTTTATCCATGAAACTTGTTGGCTTAACCCAGTTTACATATTATTCATGCGTCCAATGTTCTCAAGAGTTGGTATTCATTTACCTATAACTAGATTTATATTGAAGGTTAAAAGAATGTTAAACAAAGTTGTAAAATATTATTATATAAAATGTATATTGTGTCTATAGTACCTAGCGCTATCTAGTATAAATGATTATCACCTATCCTGATGTAAACGATGTGGATTGTAAAAGGTAGAGTATTGTGGATAAAAGTTGGTCGACTAATGGGATGTGTGGTGGTACTGGTATGGTGACTCTAAGGGTAGCGCCACCTGGGTGGCGCCCACCTGGTTGATGCCACTTGCTCCCGCCACCTGACTTGAGCCACCCACTTATATGAGGGATGCAGTCAGCCCCAGATTTGATTTCCGCTATATTTGATTGAAGGAGTGGGGGATGAGTGGCAGGGACTTGGGTGGCACCGTGTGACAGGCTCAATTGAAAACAATGGGTTGACCGGGTGGTGCCACCTGTGGGTGGCGGCTAGACCGTCACCGTGTAGTGCCACCCGGCAGGTGGCGCCACCTCGTGTGACAGGTTCCATCTATTCTCATAGACGACCAGGTAGCGAAGTGTGTCACCCCCCCTAACTCGGACGTGCGAGTAGTCCCAACCATTTTTCCTTAGCTCCTTCTCTTTTTCGAAAACTTCTTCTATTGCCTCTAACAGCACATCTTCATTTTTGGACAAATATTTTTTAATTTCCCTATTACAATTGGGTCTCTGATTTAACAGTCTGCATTCATAGTAAGATTGAGAAATTTGTATTACTCAAAACGTATGGGCCTCACTGTGATGATCCTACTCTACCGAGGCTACTATCTCAAACACCTCTGAATGACTTTAGAGACACTCTTCCAAAAACGAGCCTGCTATTCTACTCGCCCGCCCCTTGTGCTAAAAAGTAAGCTAGTTCACTTATCCATTGATTCTACCAATGTTAACTAGGCTTAACTTCTTTGACACTTCTTCCCCCACCTTATTACTATCTTAAATCAAATTATAATTATTAACAACTACGGGAAACAACCAGAGAAAAATACACTCCAGCGCTGGGGAGTGTATTTTTCTCTGGTTGTTTCCCGTAGTTGTTAATAATTATAATTTGATTTAAATTAAAATTTAATCTTTCCGTAGTATGAATACTACCAAAGTCGTAAAACTTATTACTATCTTTTATCTAGTTGTATCCTCCCATTTCCTGTTACACTCAACTCAAGTTCACTTCATGTTTCTACCTAAGTTATATTCAAGCACACGTTGATATCCAAAGATTCGTTTAATCTCACATGTATTTTAATGTTTATCAATTGTTTCCTTTGCACACACATAAGTTGTATGGTTATTTACACAGTCATAAAAAACTGATTTTTAACATCAAATCTATTATTACTGAATATATGTGGACTTGAAATTTGTTTAATAAGCTGTAAAATTAACTGAACATAAAATGGAGTTGCAGGACTGATCCTAAATGGGCAAAAATGGACCCTGTCCCCTTTCTGATGATTAGTGATCCATGTTATTAGAGTAGATGAAGTGATTTTATTCTCAATATATAATTTGTTTGTTTTTTCACTGTTCAGAAGTAAAACTTTGGCTGAAGTCTTTGAGGTTGCACAAGTACTGGAAGTTATTCTGTCAATTGAGTTATGAGCAGATATTGAGCTTGACCGAAGATAACTTTGATTGTGCTGTGGAACAGATGGGTGCTGCTGTAACTCAAGGTGCTCGTAGGAAAATCATCCTGAGTATTAGTAAGCTTCGAGATAGACCTAACTTAATGGCTGCTCTTGAGCAGGTATTCTTATTTAATTAATATTTTATGAATTATTAATGGCAATTATAACTATCTTACAGTTGCAACTGTAGTTCAATCTAAAATAAACATAAATGTTTATAGGATGTTATGAATGGAGGAAATCTAGTCACAGCAATGGAAGAGATGAAGATGATCTTGGCTTCACCTATCAAGGCCTACCCTGAAGATGACCAACCTCCACCACTTTATGATGATATACCCACTCAGTTCACTCGTCTTTTAGGCAAAGGTAAGGTAGAATCCATAGTGATATCAAATTGTGTACAAAATATGTATAATTATTTTATTGACAATACAGATCAATTGGAGGTTCCATAATTAGAGTTAATAACTCATGGAACTAATTAATTAATTAATTAAAAATAATACTCAAAGTGTTGAAACAAACTCAAGGAGATTATGACGCTAAGAGTGAAGAAGGAGGAAAAGGTAGATATAGGCCAATAGGTATGCAAATTTGGAAAAATTATACTATATAGTTTCTTCTCAAAATTCTCATTAACACAACAGAACAATTATCAGGATTCTTAACTACTTATTGAAATACCCTGAGAACCTAGACTTGAAACAAACAAGTAAGGCGGGCTTCACTTAAGTACGTGAAACGATAATCGCCGGTTTCTTTACGATTAAGGTAAAATTATTAAGCGTACAATTTTAATAGTTGCATATTCTTTTTCTACACTTCAAGACCTTTAAATTTGTCTAACATTTTGGTGTCTAACATGTCATGGTGACTAACAACTTTTTTTTATTTAGTCGCCCGTCATATTGGCCGCTATCTTGAAAAGTGTGCAGTTGTCACAAATGCTTAGATGCACCTGTGTGCCGAATTTCATGTTCCAAGCTATAGTAGTTTATGAATTGAAACATGCAAACAGCCAGACAGATAGATATAGCTGTTATATAAGGTTTATAAGGTTTCTTTTCGTACTTTGTACAGAAACCTAAAACCAAGATAACGCTGTTAATGTATTAACTTACAAATTAAAAGACCCCACTTTCTGTTCCTCTTTTAATTCATCCTTTTGCTTAATTATTCTCTTTTACAGTCTACTGTTTTGGTTTTCAGTTGTTTATACCTATTTGCCCAAATAAATTTACCTTTTCTAGGTATTTTCTTTAACCTCCCTATGTGTAGATTTATTTAGTTTTCACTTAGAGTTTTATGTTTTTCTGACAGTTGTATTCAGTTACAATTGGTCCTATGATCTCAACCAGTGTAATCTGTAAACCCTTCTTGATTAATAGAGTGATAATTGTTTCAAACATGAACATAGTTCATTGATATTAATGCAAATTTTGATATTGTCTATGTTTAGTGTGTACTCAAGTTATGGTGAGTAGCAGTACAGATGAAGAAGTCCTAGCTGTGTTTGTGAACCTTCTTGAATTAGCCCTACATCATGATGCTTTCAACTCCACTCAGAAAAAGAAAATATCTTCATGGCGTGTTCAAGCAACTCAACAGATAAAACAACTGTAATCGTCAAACTTTACAATCTTTTAATGTTATTATATTAAGTTAATTTTTTAAAATTTAATGGCACTGGGAAATGCATTTTTATTGTTTTTAATAATATGTTTTGTCTAAGGCACTTTCATGCAGGTAAGAAAGTGGCTTAAATTATTATTTAAGTTTATGCGATTTTTTATCCATTGCATATTCATTCTGTTGACTATTTATCAAAATAAATAATAACTTAATTTTTAAGTTTTTGGTAGTTTTCATACTACGGAAAGTTAAGTTTTTTCACTGTCTGTTTCCCGTAGTTAATAATAATTATAATTTGATTTAAAAAAAAAAAAAATAAATAATAATAACTTAATTAAATTCTCTCCTTTCTCATCCACTACCCTTAAAAATCAAATCTTTCTATTATAGGGAAGTGCCTAGGCAAAAAAGAATGTATATGTATAATAATATGTTGAACTAATTTTTTGATGTGTCTGCATAGGGGCAGTGAACCTAGAAGAAGTGGTGTGTTCACTCCACCTCACCGTCACATATACCCTCGTACATTTAGGCCAACTATACCTGTATCCCAGCATCTCTCTCCAGGCAATACCCCCTTACTTCCACCAACGCCACCTCAGCATCTGGTAACTCTTTATTTTCTTTTTGTACTAGTTCATTACTGTTTAACCAGCTAATTTTCGATTACATTTGCTTCTGAGAATTATTAGTTTATTAATCCCCTTTTTTTTATAAAATGAAATATTCGTTATTTTTTTTATACCAGGTGTAACATAAACTTTATATTTGACATTTTTTAAAAAATAAGTACAATTTTTGTGGGAAGTAGTAATTAATTCCTTTGCACCTACGTCACCTACTTTTTTACCTTCTTTTGGTACTTCTGTAAATTTTATTTATCTTCTTGCTTTGTTTGAAAAAAAGTTACTACTAGATTCAACTTAATAGGATTTTAGTTGTTCACATGTTAGCTCAATCAGTATAAATCTGCAAAAATGATCTCAAATGTAAACCTTCATTGGGGCGCACTCTCTTTTGTATCTCCAGCGGACAACTGACAGTAATTCACCGCATCCTGTTTTTGCATGCGAGTGTGGAGTTTGCACCCGAGCGATAGCGAGGGTGGTAAAACCACACGAGCAATGCAAAATGCCGTTTTCACACGAGTTGCGTACCGTACTTTATCTACGATTGTTAGAAAGTTGCTGTATGTACCTCTCTCTTGATAAAGATGGCATTAATTCTTGAGTTGCATTTTTTGAAGTGAAGATGCAAGCCACGAGGTCTGAGGTAGTAGCGTTTCTCCCCTCCCCAAGCTTCCGACAACATAACCAACTTAATTTAAAATAATAAAATAACTAGGCATTCAAAACACCTAAATTAAGATTTATCAAAATTTTATACATTACTAAAAAAAAATATATATATTATAGCTAAGGGTTCATTTAAAATTATTTAATTATTTGAATTATTTAAATATGATTTTAATTTTTTATACAACATGTGGGATGCCACAGTACTTACGAAAACTAATAAATGTAAAACACTGGGCTATGGTAATTATGAACCTCGTATATGAGAAAGTTTGTCTGAGTTGTCTCAGACCAATTTTTGCTTTTTACACCAATCAAGAACAGTGCCTCGCATAATGCTTTTATTTCCAAGAAGGATTTGTAATCTCCATCTCAAACAGGAGTCACAGACAACTTGTTTCTTCCAGCTTTTATTTGTTTAGAGTGCTGGACAATGTAATTCATAATTTCCAAAAATATTATTTGGAGAATACATTTGTCTCGTTTTACAGTTCCTAGCCAGTCCCTTTGGACCAGGAGGAGTTTTTATGTTTTTGACTTGGTCTTCCATTCCAAGTTTGTGTAAGGGGTTTGTTGGCCAAATTGAATCATTGTTCCTTCTAATAAAAAATGTAAAATCTTGTGTATCCTTATCTTTCTCTTGGTCCATCACTTAATCCACGTCATGCATTACGCCCTCTAATTCTTCCTCCGAGTTACTTGTGTGTTCATCTTCTTGAATGGCTTCAGATTCATGATCAATATCTTCGAATCAATATCTTCGAAGTTTAAATGAAACAAATATTTACTTATTTCATATTTACAAGCATTGTTATTCTGAAGATGTCAGAATGATAAATCGTCTTTTTTAAACAATTGTTGTGTTTGTTTTTTATTTGGAAAATAATGGAGGAGAAAAATATAATATTAATGATTTTGATTTATTTTTTTGTTGTTGTTTATTTCTAGGATTTAAAGCCGAAATCAGATGGAGACTCTGAGCCTGAAATCAACTCTCGATTGGAAAGCCTGTGTTTGAGCATGACTGAACATGCTCTCGGATCTCCCTCCGAGAGCATGTAAGTTGTTCAGGGGTTGCAGTATAGAACATACAACAAGCCCCCCTTCTCATCTCTCTTAACATTATAAACAGATGTGTGCTGAACTTTTGATTCTTTTTTTTTAATGAGATTAAATTTGGTCTCTATTTGTAACAAATGTGTTTGTTGCAATATTTGTGTTTCAATGTGACCAATTCAGAAGTTGTATGATAAATAGAGTAATTTTATTTTTTAAATAAAAGTTCAAAATATTTTTCTCTTGACAATATTCATTCTAATAAGAAAATAATTTAAACCACTTGAGTTAAAACGAATGCATCAAATTCGTTTAACTGATAAAAAACAGTGTGGTCGCAAATTGAATTCTAAAATAATAATTTTCATTTATATTTATAAAAATTTCAATAAATTATTGAATTTACATTCCTATACCTAACTTCTTATATATATATATAAAAAAAATTAAACTGCCAGACAGAATCAAATTTCCAGCTCCAATTTGTTGACTGTATATCATGTTTGTATACTTATTTTTTAATTGTATCTAGATAAATGTTGGATTTTACTTCACATACTTTCTCTCCTGATTTTCCTTAACTGTATTCCTACTCAAAGTCTGATTATAGGATATAAGTTTCAGTACACAATAATTGTATGAATACACTTTGATGTTTAATATATATATATATATGTATTTTGATACGTACTTGTACTAAAAACCTTTAAACTTGATTTTTTGGATGGGTACTTCTTTTTTTTTACATATATTAGTTGTTACTTAGGTTTATTATCTATCCCTATAAATAAAATGGTCTCTTGATTTTTTTTTTGATTTTTTATTTTAATTTTTTGTGCTGTGATAACTTGTTTAAAAATAGAAATTAAATTTCTATTTAAAGAAAATGGTTTTGTTAACCGTGATAGGATTTTTTTTTTATAATTAAAAAATTACCAAATTTTTTAATAGTACAATCTGTTTAAAAAATTGTGCAGAGTATATTTATTTTAAGCTACACACTAAAGAATAAATATAATATACTTAGAGGTAATTTCATTTTTACCACAAAAATATAGTTTTTTTTTTTTTTAATAAAAATAGCTGAACCAGCCTCGTTTCATTATTCAGTAGATCTGAGAATGTTTTTAATTTTTCTCAGTCAAAACTGAGGTATATTAGAATCCATAATCAGGGATGATCCTTTTCACAGTGGTACTTATAAATCATAAGGCACCTTAAAGGTGTTGCCAACTCTCTTCCTAACCACATCTAATCATCTTAACTTATGGACTATGGATGGTCTGTCTATTTAACACTAAAGATATTGATTCTTTTGTTACATTTTTTTATTTTTATTATTATTATTATTATTATTATTATTGTTAATTTCGTGATTTTTTAAATTGTTTCATCAAGAGACCTAAAATTCCTCTTGTTTCTTTCAATTCTAAGTGTACATAAGTAAATTTAGTTAAACAATTTATGTGCTCTCTTGGAATGAATGCTTATTCAACCACTTGAATTTTTAGTAAAAAAAAGTCACTTTTCCATTACTAGTTAAATTTATTTCTTTTTTCCTGAGAGTTTTTTGTTCTTTTTTTGTCGTGTGGATTTATTTATGTTAAAATTATGCTTAAAAGAGAATTATAAGAAAAAAATGTCTAATCTTTGTTATGTTACCTTATTAAAAATAAATAATTAAATAAAGACTGATAATATATAGCTCAATGCTTTTTTTCCATCGATTGTACTTTCACTATGGTTTATTATTATTTTTTTTTTATAACTAATACATTTTGTTATTCATTATTTTAAAGACTTACATTAATATTTGCCACATAAAAATGCTATATTTGTCCTATTTTTAAGAAGTCTCTCCTTGTTAATTAGTGTATATCAAGTTCTTTAATTCCATCATCAATGCTGAATTCAAATTACAATGGGAGTTAGCTGTTTCAATTGAGCTTTTGCTGAATATACTCCTAGAAAATAATTCTCAATGAACAAAAATTAGCTGTTCATAGTCAAACCATATAGAAAATGTGTTAGTATAGATCAATTTTAAGCAATTAAATAGGCTTTCCTTTTAAACTAGACTCTATTAATAGGTTGTCAATATAGAATAGAAATTTCAGTGACAATGTTTTGATGGTATTTAAAGAGGCGAAAATCAGCTTTTAAATTATTTAATTTTACATGTAGAGACAAATTCTTAAAATGCTTTATAATGCCTAATTATTCTCTGTATCAATTAATTATTATTTGTTTCATAAGTTTGCTAAACCACTTTCTAATGCAACTCATTCATGGACATTGAGTTATAATTTTCTAAATCTTTCTCGATGGCTCATTAAGTGGCAACATTTGAGCATTATTTGTGAATGTTTACTAGTCACAAAGATCTAAAAAAGCAGTCTTTTTTTATGTTTTCATATTTATAATTTTTTATTTAGAAAAATTTATTATATATTTTAATTATTTTTTTTTACATCTATTATGATTTATATTAAAGAATTAAGCCTAGCTTATATTGTACTGACTTATAGAATAATTTGTAATATACATTTAATTTTTAAAGGTATGGGTCCTGCTTCAATTTATGTAACAGAATTATATGAAAGCTAAGTTTAAGTACCTTACAAACTTAATATTATCATTTATATAAATGTGCGTATAATATATTTTGATTGTGTAAAATTTAATTTAATATTCATTATTATATTGTGTAGTAACATGAAAAGATAAAGATAATTACTTTAAGTTAGAGGGTTATTTTTATTTTATGTATTTAAGAAGAGCTGAAAATGTTTACATATATATATGTATGTATGCATTATATATAAATATATATATATATATATATATATATATATATATATATATATATATATATATATATATATATATGTATGTATGTATGTATGTATGTATGTATGCATGTCTTATTAACCAACTAAAGCAACAACAAACTTAAAGCAATTGACAACTTCACATATTTCATCAACTCATTAAACAGCCAGGTAAGTGATATCTGTTAGAACTCCTGCCCATAATGACTGAATGATCAAGCCTGATGATTGTTATTAATATAATAGTTATACCACAAAACTCAAAGTTAAAATTATTTTATTAATGATACACTGCAATATAATGATTTTAAACTTTAAATGGTTTCTTCTGAGGTTTTGTCAAGCTTATTCATAGTGAATTGTGATCAATTTATTGTTACAAGTCTGCAATTGCTATGTTTAACTAAAGTAGGGCCAAGAACAGATTTATTTCTGATAGCGTTGAAAATTGATAAAAACGGGGGAGCCAATGAGAGGTTACACTTCCTTTAACACACAATAATTCAGAATTATCAGACAAGATTACAATCATATAATGCTTTACTTTGTAAGGTACCTCTAGCTTTCAGTAAAGAAGTTTTTTTTCCAATCTTAAAATAAAAATTAAATTAAGGTAAAATTATTTTATTGTTTAACATTTATTTTATTAACAATAAAATAACTAAAATTTGGGCATTTAACTAAAATTTGGGTATTTTATATTTATCTGGGATTTTACCTTGTAAAAATATTACTTTGGGTATAGACCCAATTTCTCCATATGACATTATGTTGTAGGCATTTATCCTTAAAATATTAAAAAAATAACAACATATTTTTGAGTACAAATAATTTTGCATATTTTACTCAAAGTTAAACTGGTCTACAACTACCTGTAATGAATTTTATATATATATATATATATATATATATATATATATATATATATATATATATATATATATATATATATATATATATATATATATATATTAAAATATTATAGTGACAGGTCAATGCTGGTTCTTAAGGCTCTAACGCCCTTGAGGTTAGAAAAATCATTAAAATGAAAATGTTACTGGTTCTAAGCAAGATATCACAGGCTTCATTCCTAATTTTAATTCTGCACAATCTGAGCCCTATTTCAACTCCCTACTACAATAATTACTACAACTATTTCAATACAAAAAGTTTATCGTTTATTGAAATGGCGCCTGTACTATTTATCATTGGAAGTTGAAATAGGGCTCAAATTGTGCAGAATTATACTTGGGAATGTAGCCCGCTCTTGCTTAGAACCAATAAAATTGTAATTTTACTGTTTTTTCTAACCTCAAAGGGCGGTAGAGCCTTAATACAGTCATGACTTAATTTGTTCTTTATACTTCACAAATTAAACCACTATATGTAAACAGGGTTAGCCCTTTGGCACACGGATTTAGTTAATAGTCTAATTTTTAACTAGAAATATTGAATTAGTTAATACTAATAAATATTTATTAAAACAATTTTGATTTTATTATTACTCGTAAATAGTTCAATTTTATTCGTTCCTTTATCTTTAGTTATAATTACTATTTTATTCTATTACATTATCTTAAATAAATAATAGTAGGATGTTGTGTGACAATGTTTTTATAGCTGGCTCTATCGATTCATTGGATTTTACTTTTTTTTATATTAATTTCTCTACAATTTTATTTATTATTCTTTTACAACAATTTTATTCTTTATTTAACATTATGTTTCTGCAAAATAATAATATTATTAATTTATCTTTAAACTTGTCTGTGACAGGTGGCTTTTTGTTTGTTTTCTTCCTACTGGATTAGGATTTATTATTCCTTTGTAAATTAAGTAATATATATGTGTCTGTGTGTGTGTGTATTTATATATACAGTAAAACCTGTCTAAGCTGGAAAGCTTTGGTTTCAGAAAATAAATTCCTCTACAGAGTGAATACAGGGTGTTAAAGTAGAAAAAAAACTTTTACAAGAAAAAGTTTCTACCTTAGCAGGTTTCCAGCTTACTGTTTATATAATATGCATAAGAGTTTTCTTTAAATAAGCAATTTATTTTTAAATGTTTAATTTTTTAACTTATTTGTGTATTAATTGTTTTCTCTTAATCTAATATGAATCGCTAATTGCAAAAAGGGCACATGTTCAATTTTTTATTTAAATTGAGTTATAATTTTCCTAAAAAAACGTTAGTAAACACCTGTTTATATGTATAAAGGACTCATGTCTCAAGTCCCATACTACTGTGACCGTACTATTTATGGGACATGAGTCCTTTTTACATATAAGCGTGTGCTTACTAACATTTTTTTTTATGAAAAGTATCATAACTCAATTTAAATAAAAAATGTACATGTGCCCTTTTTGCAATTTAGTAATTCATATAAAATAAACTTCTTTTTTTTTTTAATTAGAAATTTGGAATAAAGAAAGAAGCCTCTTTACTTCTTTTTTTTTTATTTATATCAAGTTGGCTTTCAACCACTAATGGTCTTTAGCATAGGTTAACACATTTACCTCTTACAACATTCTGGGAAAGTGGTACTCTCCCAACTACTTGGGCCCATGGTTCAGATTGTATTTAACCGGTTAGCCCTGTAGAGGGCATATGTACATTTCTATACATACTTTCCACTCTCTTGGCTTTTTTTTCAAGTTGATTTTTTGTTTATTCCCCAGGCACCGCATTGTTCATCCTTCGTGAATATATAAAATGAAATTGAAATCTCAGTAGATCAGGTGTTCACCTCTATCTCAAGTTTAATCCTGATTCGCTCTCTTCCGTAACTTAAGTTGTCCCTTGTGGTTGAAAGTTGTCTTGGCACAAAGAAATTTAAATGGAAGATGACGTTAGTAATAATATCTTTAAGTTCACTTAATATTTTTTGATTGACTAGGAAAAGTGTGTGTGTAATAATACTTATATAATGATTTTACATCAATATTTATTTCTTTGATGTATTAGACATTATATGTATGTGTTACTTTTTTAACTTGCACAATATTTTTATTTATTTTTTAATAAAATTTGATTAGATTGCCCAGCAAATTTGATTCTTAATAATAGTAAAATGAGTAAAACAATTGTGAAATGTTTGTTTTTTGTACCTCCAACAATTGCTAGATATCATTTAGACATATATTCATACTGTAATGACGTATTGTTGTAGTGGGAAAAAAATTAAACTCATCTCTAACACAGTTGGTAGATAACTTTAACCATCTTTATTTGTAGCTATCTTTAAGAAATAACATTTTACTGAGCAATTTTTCTTTTACTTATGTTCTTTACCAAATTTATTCTAAGTTCTGTTATTTGTTCAACCTTTATTTATACTATTTACCATTCATTTTTTTATATATAAATAATGAAAATGTTTATCTATCTATGTTTCTTTTTAATATATTATACAGCTAGTTATAAAACCATTAATATTTATAATAATTTAATTACTGTGTAATTATTTAATGATACAAACTTTATGTATCCCTTATCCAAAAAAAAAAAAAAATATATATAATTTTGTATTAAATTTAGAAATCATTTTGATATTCTTTTTGTAGCTCTTTCGTTTTTTTTTTTACTTTTTCATAGAACTGAATGTTTCTTAATATTCACTTGTATATTTAATATATAAATTATAAACTTTTTTTTTATTATGTTCCATTTTCTAATTAGTAGAAAGTGAGACTAAAAATAAACAAACATTTAGTGAAATTATTACAAGACTGAAAATTTGAGGTTTGTTTTGTAAAACTTCAATTAGTTTGCTTTTATCTAAATAATAATGTTTAAAAAATAAATGTATTGATGTGTATTTTATTTTTTCTTAAACCCTAGTTGTGTTCTATAGGACAAAAAAAATAACAAGTAAAATGTTATTTTATTCACTCAAAAGGTAGATGCAAGGATGTTTAGTTTAACTCATTGAAAAATAAAATAAAACAGAATTACTAGCCAATCATTCATATGATATGCCATTCACTTCATATTTAAGCCATGCAGCATTTGATATAGACTACATCTGCAGCCCAATATTAATCATTTGACCTTCTTATGTCTGATAAAAGATTCAGTTCTCTAGAAGTTGTAAGTTAAAAAGGTGGGGATTAAAGAAACAAATGAATTATCCTTGGTGGACTGCATATTGATGTAAGAAAAACTGATAATATAGTACTAGACTGATATTTGTAGAGGAATGGCAGACAATTCAAATTAGAGACTCAAATCTGTAGGTAGAAGCAGTTACAGTATTAAGAGCAGATACATTAGTTCTTAGCACAACTATACTTTTGAATGCTTTTAAATTCTTTTAATATTTTAGATGTGCTGTACAACTTAAGTTAAATAAAAATGTTACAGCTGCTAGTCTTGGTTTTAAGTCCAACCTTTCAATATGTGGAGAGGTGTGAAATTCCACTCATACACTTAGCTGTTGACCAGTATTGGCATGCCTTAAATGACAAACTTTTGAAATGCCAACACTTCCTGAAGATTTCAAGCAATAGCTTCTGAGCTCTTGACTTTTTATGAATCTGCTTAGGAAATAGGATTTAAATGAAATTAATTTCTTAACCCTCGGATGTGCGTGGTCTAAAAAAAAATGAGGACGACCCCAGAAAGGACTTCATTTATTTAAAATCCCTACACAACAACTAAAATAAATATAAACATGTAGCATATCTTAGCCAAATATTATAAAACATATTTAAACTGTCAATCTTCAGTTAATCCCTTTAATATGATCCCCTCCCCCTATTTCTTTGGTTTTTTGAGGCTATATAATAATAAAATATTTAATTATATTAATTTATTTAAATTTGCAATATTTCACCCAATCCTGGGCATCATCAGGCCTATGTCTGCTGTCAATACATTGGTATGAACATTTTATCACAGAGGTTTAGAGGAGTTACAGTCAAAAAAGCTTATCACACTCTAGTGTTCAACAGTAAAGCGGCCCACACACTAACAGTTTAACTGAAGATAACGATCTGTCCGTCCACGGAGCTTGGCCACACACTCGTCAGTTTTCCTTAAGATGACGGACTGCAGTCGGAGGTGGACTGTAGGTGTGTGGAGGGTAGAGGCAAGGATCGGATGGAAGGAGAGATGACAGTCCGTGGACTGTCCGGCCTGTGCCTCAAGATCAATGCCGCCCTACACTATCAGTCGGCCTACAGGCGTGTAGAGTGATTCGTCTTCTTTTGTTCATTTCCCTTCGTCGGACTGCAGTTAAAAATCGACAGATATCGGCCTGCAGGCATTCATCGCACAGTGTATGGTGCATACAGGCACAGATCTGTAGTTCTTTACGATTGCCTGCAGGCGGTGGACGGGTAATGTGTGGTGGTCTGAGATTTTGGCCTTACGATAATCGTATACGATAACGGCCTGCAGTTAAACTGTAAGTGAGTTAAGGGGGGCCCCTTAACTCTTAACAATAACTGTTGAGAAAGTTGCTCTCAATCTTCTTAGTTATATTTAAAGGAGAAATAAATTCAATTTTAATATCAACATTTTTATTTCAAAAATAATACAAAATATCACAATTTTTAATGAGTGTTTATAAAAGTATTCTCCATACTTTTTTTTTTTTAATAAATTTAAGCTTGTTATTAAAAAACTTACAAATATAATGTAATTTAATTTTAAATACAATTACAATTAAGTTATCATTATCATTACCATGATGTAAATTTACTCCTACGGTAGTTTCCGAACCACTATAACAAAAATGTCTCAATACACACCAGTTTCGACCACTTTAATTTGTTGCCATAAATGACTTGATCCACCAAATTATTGGTTAGTTCAAGATGACCCAACCCTTATAGTCCAGAAGATAGCGTACAAAAAAGTAAATCAAGCTAGAATTTTGTGTATAAGTTAATCTATTAGAGCGTTTTAAGAATATGAGGTTAGCTAAGTTCATCTGTGGGACATAGCTTAGCCATAGGCATTTGAAGAAAAAAAAAAGTTGAAAGCGGCCCTGTCCCGTCCATTTTGGTGGAAAATGTGATTTTCATAATCCTGAGTACAAACCACTTGCCACTTGATAGGTGACCACTTTGATTTAAAAATCACATTGTCCACCAAAATGGGCAGGACAAGGCCGCTCTCCACCACATATTCTTAAAAAGCACCAAAAGATTAACCTAAAAACAAAATTTTAGCTCTATGTTAGTACGACACTTTTTTGCCAGCTATCACCTGGACTATTAATTAGAGTTGTCAAAACTGGACTGATTAAAAGAAACTGACCATTTATTCTTTGAGTAATATTACACTAACACAGTCATAGACCTAGGGAGTAGTTAAAATGTAGCCCTAGGATAAAAATCCCGTATTACGGGATCCTCTTCTACCTTCTTTTAGTAACAGCAAATTAAGGATTAGGAAGAGGCAGCATAGCTTACTTTCCTCAATCACCCATCCTAAAATACTATCCACAATTTGCAACTTACACATGAAAATAACTAAACGTATGAAAATGACTATGTTCAATAATAAAAATTCAATTATCTATTTAATTCCTTTTGATAAGGTAAAATGGAACTTCTCCAGTTAAACTAGTAGGGATTCCAACTTTTATTTTATTTTATTTTTTTAACTTTAAAAAGGAGTTTTTCTTCAGCACCGCTCAGAAATATAGAATTGAAAGAGTGTTTTTAATAAATCCATCAGGAACCCACTGCAAGTTGTTCTGAAAAGCATAAAAAAAAAATTAAAACAAACAAAGCAGTGAAAAATTAAAAAGCTTCATTGCTCAATGCATAGTGTTTTTTTTTTTTAGTTTTAGTTTTAGTCCCGTTCAACAGCTTATTAGGTCATTACAGTGGTTTTATTAAGGAATCAAAATTGCCTAATATTTTTAAGTCTGAATTTGTTGTGCAAATCACAAAATGTTAAACCTTTTTCCAGGATTATTCTCAAAGGTTCATTATGAAATCATTAGGAAGAATATTTGCGGTTCTCTTATAATATGTTTATCTTCCAAAAATGCTTATTTTTTTATGATATATGATGTGCTTGTAAATAATACGTTAAGATTTTTGTTTTAAATTTTACATGGCAAACACTTAATATGAATTACTTAACAACTAAATCTGTATCATAGAGATAAACTGTAGTTCTCCTTATTGACCCGTTAAATAGGTAGTATGAATGAATGTTGTTTCTTTTTTTTGGGGGGGGGGGGGGCTTATTATTTCTGTATTTAGGTTATTACACATATAAAATAATTACAGTTTAAGAATTTTTTTGTTGGGGTACTTTCAGAGATACAGATTTGTTAACACAAACTCCAGACAGACAGACAAACGCAACAAATTATTGCAGAATGGAGTAACATTAAACCCTTAAATTACAGAAATAATTTAAAGGTTATACGAATATTTGAGGTTTAATATTTCTACATTATTTAAAAACAACTAAGTTCTCACAGAGGTGTTTTATCCATTGTAAGACTTATTTTCTTGTCATTTATTTCAATAAATCAACTTAATAAGTAATAAATTATAATAACAAGATACAGTAGAACCTCGATAAGAAGTGTCTCAAGGGGATTAGGGTAACAGTCTTGTTATAGAGATGATTAGTAATGACGTCACAAGATGGCATAAGCTTTCGATTCGGTTTGTTATGTTCCTTTTCCTTATCACCTGTTATCAATCCCATGTAAAATGAATGGGAGAATTTTCTCAACTTTTTAAATAATTTATTATTAAATTATTATTAATTTATAAGACTTTTCAACCTTTGAACGTTATTATACTAAGTCTATTTTAACAATGTAAGATAAGAAAACATTAAAAATTGCCGTTCTAGTGGTTTAAAAAAGTATTATTGTGAGTGTGTTTTATTGTGGTGATACCGTCCGGGTCCGTTCTTATTTATTGTTTATTTTTTAAATCGTTTTTCTATTTTAGTTTGTATATTATGTCTTCCACCTTCTCGAGCGTTATGAAAATTCCATCTATACTTCATTTTTTTCGGAGGACAAAGCTATTCTTCGTAAAAGTATGTCAGAGTACTTAAGTAATATTAAATTAGTTTTTTAATAATCAAAATTTTAAACAAGTATACATGCAAGGCACTCATATCTTATATTATTATACTCGTTAATATAGATAACAAAAAATACACAAATAATAATAGTAATAACAGTCTGCTCTTTGTCTCGTCATCAACGTCTTTTTCATAGGCTGATCAGTGATCTATTGTATAGTATATAATTATGTTCCAACATCGGTTAAATATAATGCACATTGTAAGTAACCAGAAACAAAATATTATTAGCAAATAATCTTTTATTACCTGGCAGATTAAGTATCACTATCTTTCTACAAGTCCTGTACCCTGAGTATACTTCATTGAGTTTCAAAACTTGAGGAAAATTTATTTTCGGACACACAATATGAACACAAACACACCCTGTGAATTTTTATGGCAACAGGAAATACAAAAAATCAAGTATAAAGATTAACCCATTCAATGCGTAATCCAATTCATGAACCTACCTTAGTTACCGTATATATCTAAACGATTTTAAAAGTTAATTTAAAAAAAAAAAAAAAAAAGTTTGGATCCACTGTGGATACAAACGTGAGCGGGCCTGACAGAGCCTTGCAAGATGGTTCTACTTGAGGCACGGAGAATAGAGCTACAGAGGGCTGAAAAAGAGGGCTTGGATCCACTGTGGATCCACCCGCCAGGCGCGTTAGCACGGCATGGATCCACCCGCATTGAATGGGTTAATAACTCAAATAGCTTTTTCGATGATATGACCCTTCACACAAATACTCATTTTAAATAACTGAAACGAAAGTTTTTAATGTTTTCTTTGTTACACTCGTTAAAAAAGACTTGGTACAACAATGTTCAAAGGGTGAAAACTCTTATAAATCAATAATAATTTAATAATTAATTATTTAAAAAGTTGAGAAAATTCTCCCATTCATTTTACATGGGTTTGATAAGAGGTGATAAGAAAAAGGAACATAACAAACACTGAGTTAAATTTTCGAAAGCTTTTGTGACGTCACACTAATCATCTCAATAGAGGTGCTCTTTTTGTTGAGGGTAGTGTTATCAAGGTTATTTTGGCTATCAGTCGTGTTATCGAGATAAATGGGCAGGGTTTTCAAGTCTAAACTTGTTCAAGGTCGACCCATTCCTGTATAGAGATGCATTATAGAGGTTGACTTTTCAAAACGACTTGTTATAGAGGTTCTGAGTTATGTTGTGAATTAGAAAAAATCCGTGTTATAGAGGTTGTTAGGATAATAATAGTCGCGTTATAGAGGATAATTTAACATTATGTGTTATGGCAATCTCAAGGGGATTGGAAAATTAAACTTGTAATTGAGGTTGACATGTTATTGAGGGTCGTGTTAGCGAGGTTCTACTGTATAACAGAGAAATAAAGAAAACTAAATAAGAGAAAAAATCCTATCGAAAAATATAAAAACCTCAATTAAACAAGAGCTCATTCTAAAAAACCAACAATCATGTTGTGTCTAACTAGATGGTGTAATAATTATGTTGGCAGTTCCTAAATTCATTTATAACTCGGTTGATTATAGGTTAAAATATTTAATAATCGAAATATTAATATTTTGAAAAAAATAAAAAAATAATGATAATAAATAAAAAAAATACAGTTGAGTCTCTCTACTCTAATCCAAAAAATATGGGGCCATGCCATGTTGGATTACAGAGAATTGTCGGATTACAGGATGTTTGAGAATAAATAATTATTTAAACAGAAACAGAACACAGAAAAAAACTAGTGTTTTTTATGCGAGATATGATTGTAGGCGCACAACGAACCAACAACCACTGATAGTTTGTGTATGTTTACACTAGTGCCCCTGTGTTTCCCAGTTTTCCCCTCATTTAGTTATCTTATTTTATATGTGGCAAGAGGGGAGGGGGGCCTCAGCCTCAGAGCCGGATTACTGGACATCCTGGACTGGCGGAGTGTCGGACTACAGAGACATACAACACACTAGATATGACAAACTTTCTAGATATGACTAAATACTGGTATAATTCTAGCACCAAATATTTTATACTTACTTTTTATTCCCTGTAAAACCTTTTGTAAGTATTCTTTGGTATTAGCATCTTTTCTGTTGCTGGGATTCACACTTAATTCATATGATGGTCCATAATAGGTGAAAAACTGCAAAACAAAAAAAAAAATAGGGGCGGGATGAGTAATCGAAGCCAGAGATTAGCACATGACTGACTCTTGTTTCGGCTCCAACCATGACCTTCAGAAGAGATGATGTGTCTCTCATTCACGTTATACTCCAGGGTCTACAACATACTACCTCTTTAGAATCTTCTTTGCTCTGATTTACCTTTCTGAGCAAAATGCATGAGCTCGATTTTATGGTCTGCATTGAGCTTTAACAAAAGCAGAAATGTCACTGCTGCTATCCACAGCTTGAAAACCAGTCAAAGAATAAAACAATTTATTTAAGAACATATGCAATGTATAAGCAGTAGGTTTATCCAGCATCTTCGTGAACACGGTCACATCAATTAAAACCATAAAATTGGGCTCACGCATTTTGAATTAAATGCAATCATGCAAATTAAAAATCATCACTGAATTTTGGGTGCTTATTATAAGCAGATTTTTAATTTTCCTGAAATTTCAGCCTTAAATTCAGCCTGTGTATTATACGAAAGTGTGTATTACATTAAGATTTTACCATATACTTTTATTAAAGAACTTCCATGGGGGGACATTCCTTTCAATATGAGAAGTCTGTTGTTTATTGCAGGATTATAATCATGAGGTTACTAGTACAATATAAAGAAACTTACACTCATCTTGTATGTTGCACTGTAGAGGAACACTTTATGTAACAAATTTGGAGTACCAAGAGTTTGCCTAGTTCAATTTTCCTAAAATCTTAAGGAAATACCTTTGAGCAAGTATTTTGACTTTTTGTGTGTTTACTAATTTGCTGAAGAAATTTTTTCATCGGAATCCCACTGGCATGTCTTCGGATTTTAGTACAAGGAACTCATCAAGCATAAACTAATCTTAAGTATACCAAATACAAAAAAAAAAAAATAGCACACCTCGAAACATAACTGATTTAGGCACACAAATATAAAAATAAATTTATCTTATGCCAAACAAAATTGTTACCTTATGCTCTGGAATATCTTCATCTAATTCTTTGCCAATTATAACTGAAGTTAGGTAAGTCCAGCATCGAGCAGTATTTTCTCTGTTATATCCCCCTATTAATTTTTAAAAAACAAAAACAAATATAAATATATTTTTTATAATAAAACACTGTAAATATGTGTTAATTTTTGTTAGCCATAAAAATTATATGTAAAAAAAAAAAACCTAAAGACCCCAAAAACATGATTTATAGTGTTTTATTATATAAAAAAAGGGTTGTTGATGTTGGATTATTGTAATTGGAATCGAAGTTGGGTATCATTTTAAAGGTATTGAAATTTGGTTCATAAAAATATATCCAATTTTTAAGTTTTTGGTAGTTTTCATACTACGGAAAGTTAAATTTTAATTTAAATCAAATTATAATTATTATAAACTACGGGAAACAGACAGTGAAAAATACACTCCAGCGCCGGGATTTGAACCACGGGCCTCTATATGTTTCCCGTAGTTTATAATAATTATAATTTGATTTAAATTAAAATTTAACTTTCCGTAGTATGAAAACTACCAAAAACTTAAAAATTGAATTTCTAATTGATTGTACAAGGTACAGGTACTAATTGAGTACTTTATAATTATAAGCGTTAATTCTTGGTTTAGTTCTAATGTCATAAATATTGACTGTCTAAATGTATATGAATATTGAAAGCTTGGATTCGGGACCAGTTATCGATTACGGTAGTGAAAAATCATTCTCCTGCGTAGCTTAGATGGAAGAGCGCTATACTGGAAATATAGAGGCCCGTGGTTCAAATCCCGGCGCTGGAGTGTATTTTTCACTGTCTGTTTCCCGTAGTTTATAATAATTATAATTTGATTTAAATTAAAAATATATCGTGTTTCCAAAATAGCGCTCATTTTACCCCTAAAAGAACCAAATAAGTGCATACCGTAGATAGTAAAGGATAATATAATATGCTTACCTTGTTTCTTAAAAGTGATTTTTTTTTCATATTTTACAATTTTGGTAGTATTCATACTACGGAACGATTAAATTTTAATTTAAATCAAATTATTATTATTATTAACTACGGGAAACAGACAGAGAAAAATAGACTCCAGCGCGGGAATTTGAACCACCGGCCTCTATATTTCCAGTATAGCGCTCTAACCAACTAAGCTACGCAGGAGAATGAATTTCTCTGACGTTAATGATACCTTGACCCGAATTTAAAGCTTTCAATTTTTCCACAAGTCTGAGAAGTCAACATTAATGACAAAGAACCAGACCGGATATAGAGGCCGGTGGTTCAAATCCCCGCGCTGGAGTCTATTTTTCTCTGTCTGTTTCCCGTAGTTAATAATAATTATAATTTGATTTAAATTAAAATTTAATCGTTCCGTAGTATGAATACTACCAAAATCGTAAAATATGAATTTCTAATTGATTGTACGAGGTACAGGTACTAATTGGGTACTTTATAATTATAAGCATTATTTCTCGGTCTGGTTCTTTGTCATTAATGTTGACTTCTCAGACTTGTGGAAAAATTAAAAGCTTTAAATTCGGGTCAAGGTATCATTAACGTCAGAGAAATTCATTCTCCTGCGTAGCTTAGTTGGTTAGAGCGCTATACTGGAAATATAGAGGCCGGTGGTTCAAATCCCCGCGCTGGAGTCTATTTTTCTCTGTCTGTTTTCCGTAGTTAATAATAATTATAATTTGATTTAAAATACATATTTTTCTTAAAAAAAAAAAAATAATAATAATAATTGAAGCGAGCGTAAGCGAGCTTCTAACATTCAACGAAATATGCATCTTGTGTGTCTGACTGTGTGTAACGTTTACGTGTCCGACGATAACTTGAGTAAAAGTTAACCGATTTAGTTGAAATTTGGTATACATCTTCTTTTCACTAATACACAGGCTAAGTTCGTTGGACAGCGTGATCCGTCCAAGAGTTCGCACGCAATGCTCACGTAGACGTAAGCTTTAAATTTAAAATTGGAATTTCAGGACGGGAAAAAATTCTATCATCACCTATTCGGTGAGATAAACATTTTTTTCCATAACATTTTTTAGTAAAACCAACAACGACACTGCTATGAATTAATAAAGATCGCTAAAACTATTAAAGCGGACCTAAACGTTTAAAATAGAGAAAACAACCTTTTTACCCATATCTTACGTTCTAACGTAACAATTTTAATAAAACTTTATGTACATCGTCTAAAGTACAATTGAAACAACTATGTAAAATTTCAACTTGATACAAGCAGTAGTATTTGAGTAATGAAGTGATACATTTATAATAATTGTTTAAAAGCTATTACGGGTGGTTAAGATTCTTATTGTCGTGTTGATGTAGGTTTGTAGGTTTGTTTAAGGAAGTAAAGCTTTGTACCGAGTACCCCCATACTACCCTGTTCCACTTATCTTCAACTATGACATTCATCATGATTAACTAATTTCAATATTCAGTATTTTATTGCAATATGCTCGCTTCAATGATAGAGCCACGCGATGCCTAGTAATAATAATAATGTACTTATGAATTCTTATGACCGAAGAAACCCTTTTAGTAACTTGATGGCAAGTACTTGACGGGATTTTTTTTTTAATTTTCAGAGTGCACAAGAGGAAGAAAGATTGTTTGTGCCCTTTAACCCAGTAGATCCTGGATGAAGCGAATGATTAATTAAAAGAGGTTTTTTAATTCGATACTTTATATTGTATCTAATATGTTTTCTTTATCATTCGATATATATGTTCTTTTATGAATTATTTCACTTTCTTGAATTACTAATTAATTAATACCAAATGGAGTAAAAAAGTTCTGCAGTGCAAATCATAATTTTGGTAAAATGGTGCCCCAAAAATTTCTCAAAATGTTTGGAGCAATGAGAGATGGGGGATTGTTAGAAGGATTGTTAACCGAAATTCACAGGTCATTTGGGAATTATTAAAACGAAGCAAAATTAGCCCTAAACCACAAAGTGCGGACCTTTGACCCCACCTACCCTATAATATATATGCTATCTCTGTGGCACTTCAGCCGGTGGAGGGCCTAGGCCTGCCAAAGGGTTTATATAACAGCATATGTAATGGAAGACACAGGGTTAGTGTATCATTCCATCAGCTGTATGAACCTTATAATTGGCATACACCACCAGTTAGTCGCCACTTCAAACAAGAAGCTACACATTTATTTTGCAATGCTGGGTGAACACTGAGCTGGGGGCCCAGTTCTCAAAGAGGTCGGGTGACTTCTTCCAGACTTTTTATTTCCAATAACAATAACCCAACAACCCTTTTTTTTATATAATACAACACTATAAATCATGTTTTTGGGGTCTTTAGGTTTCTTTTTTGGATAGGTATCCAAATAGTGACCACAACCGATGCTGCTTAACTTATTAGATAGGACAGCCCACACTTCCTTCCGAGCAACTGAGGCCCCCCCCCCCTTCCCCCCACAATATAAATAGACATATAAAATTATATACATATAATAAGTATAGTAATAATATGTAAATAACAAAATAGGTTCAAGAGCATATTTGAAACACAGTTCTTGAATAAAATTTGGCAATAAGAATCCTCTAACCTTTAAATCCCAAACCATCTTGTCGTAAATGAATGAACTTAGACGGGAAAGGAATCATTAATATATCACATTAAATAAGAAGAATAAAGCCACAAACCTCCTCCTAAAACTAAGGTAGGCTTCCTGAAAAGTAGCAATGACGAAATACATTTGCCAAGAGCAAGTGGAGTCAAGTTAAAACCACCTAAAGGATCTCCAGCCAGTCCATCAGCTCCACACTGAACTACAATAGCATCGACAGGTGTTTCATCTAATACAGCATTCAGCACTCTAACAAAAATGGAAAATTGTTAGGGACAACTCTGAAAAAAATAAGATTGCAGAAACACCAACTCAGATAGCCAATCTTCAGGTACTGTTTATCCTATTGAATTTTCTGTTTTCGAAACATATCTAGTGCTAACAATTGATAGTCTATACAAAAAAAATAAAAAGCATTAATTATTTAAATAATAAAGATTTTAAAGATAATTAAGATTACACAAATATTTTAAAATAAAATAAAATATTAAAAATAATTACTCGTCAAACATTTTTGTGTAGGGTTCATCAGTAATACCCTCTTTAAGTGGAACATTGACAGTAAGTATCTTAGACCTTGACTTGTCAGTAATATCTCCTGTTCCTGGATAGAATCCAGGCTCAAACTGATGAAGTGACAGAGTGATAACATTATTGGATGTATCAAAACATTCTTCTACACCATCACCTGAAAAATAATATACTTAAAAACAAGCAATAAGATAGTAAAACCCATTTTAAAAAACTCTGGAAATTAGAATTACCTAATGAATTAGAAAGTTTTTTCAAAAGCAGGTTCAGTTTTGTTGAATGATTCACACATCTTTAGCCATGAACGATCAGGCAAAATTCTATGTCATACATTATCAGAGACCTTCAAATGCCTTTTTGCCATGGCGCCATTCTAAAATGCCACATTTTGCCTATTTTTCGGTAAAAAGCCACATTTTGCCGATTTTCGGTAAAATGCCACACTTTGTGCCACATTTTGCCTTATTTGGGCTAAGTTCTGAGAAAAAAATATAAATATTCTAATATTCTAAGGGGTTCTGCTACAACCCATAATACCAGGTAAGATACGCCATGCAGGGAAGGATTCCAAGGTGCTGAGGATTCCCCAAGTGACGTAGATTCCTATCTTAGGGTAGTGACACACTTCGTCTCGGGTAGAAGTTCTAAGGTTAAAAAAATCAAGTTTAAAGCCGTGTAAGCCGCGTGTAGCAAATAATCTTGGGAAAGACGCAGGTAGTGTTGTCGTGTTCAATACCAATTACCCTTAAAAGGTATAAGTAGCATACTTAGAGGATAACCATTGGCACATTCGTAGTAATATTGAATGGTTTAGGGATTAACTCCTCCTTTAGAAACATAGTGTTATACTTTGGGTTTTTTGCTAACGGTGCCTCTTCTAGTCTCAGGTGTATCTGAGTCAGATACTTGACCAATATCATTCCACCTCTCTGGTTGTTGACAGTTATTTATCTTATAGTCTTCGAACTTTCCCAGTGATTTTAAACTTTGTTTGTGTATTACATTTTTTGACCATGCCAAAGAATAGAAGTAACCGAACTGCACAAATGAAATATGCACAAATTCTAATAAATTTAATTAAGTAGTAGATGTATTTTTTCAAATCCCCCCCCCCCCCCCCCCCCCCCCGGTTGGCCTAAATAATTGATAGAGAATATAAAAGAATATTTCGGGCATGCAGAGAGAATGTATTTAGGCTTTTTAGAGCATATAATTCCTAACCCTTGTAATAATGTAGTTAATAGGACTCATGTTGCACGATTTAATATCCCTTTTACAATGGAAAGGGGAGGGGGGGGGGGGTTGGAAAGTTGAAAAATAAATGCCACATTAGCTAAAATAAATGCCACATTTGGCCAAAATAAGTGCCATATTGCCACATTTTTTAGTGCCACATTTCATAAAAATAAATGCTACATTTTGAAGGTCTCTGTACATTATTGAAGTAATTGTGAAAATCCTGCCATATTTGTTAACTTACGATTGGTCTAATAATGCAAACATTCAATGTTTCACATTTTAAACTATGGCAGCAACAGAAAATAAAAACCCTCCTAAGCAGAAAGGTTGCTTCCCCAACTCTGATCTAAAAGTTTCAACACTATGTGTATTTCTCAGGCGGAAACGTACACACTATGTGTAACTTATTCATATTAACATCAAAAGTAACATAAACAACAATCTAAAATTATAGAGCATCTTAAGAAAAAAATTACCATGATGTACATCAAGATCAATATAAAGAACAAATTCAAAATGATGTTTCAATTCCAAAATTGCTAAAACAACATCGTTCACATAGCAAAATCCACTAACTTCATCCCTGAAATTAAAAAGTAAACAGTAATAAATAAATAAAATTAATTACATCATAATTATTATGACATCCTATGTTGATTATTATCGTACAACCTATTTCACTAGAATTGCTAATTAATCTATAATGTGATTGGCTTAATAGAGTAGAGCGTCCATTATCCGAACTAATGTTTTTTGGGGTAGTTCGGATAATCAAAAATTCGGATAATTAAAATTCACTAAAAAATTAAAAGGGAAGATGTAAAAATAATCAACCACGTTTCTGCAAAAAGCATCTTTGTTTTATTTATCTAGCACATAGTGAAAAAAAAAGTCGTATCTTCTATGATTAATTTTGTGCTTAAGGCATGTCCCACATTGGATCCGCTCATCTCATCTCATCTCAGCTCAGCTCAGACCCTTCCGCTCCGGTCCGGCAGTTTTCTGCACAATGCTTCCGCTCAGACCGCTTAGATATTTTAATGCAATTCCAATTTTTAAGCCAGTCTTGTCTCAGCTATCCACTGGTACGCTTCGGCATGAGTTATTTTATTGATAGTAGTAGTAGTAGTAGTAGTAGTGATGAGGAAGAGGCTATTGTAATAGCTACGCTACTTACGGCTGAACAACAGACCAGGAAAAAAAGACTGTAGGTGAACGCAATAAATGCTGCCAGAGACGAAGAAGGAGAGTTTCACACTTTATTTAATAGGTTGAAACCAGACAATAAGAGATTTTTTCGTTATTTCCGCATGAGTTATGAAAAATGTATGGAGCTACTAACGTTAATAGAACCTCTAATCAAAAAACAAGACACCAATTGGAGAAGATCCATTACTCCAAAAGAGTGGCTGGCGGTAACTTTGAGGTAAGTTCTTTACTGTTTACAAAGGCAGCCTGGTGCGCCTGCGCATTCCTTCCACCCTCCGAGGCTTCCGGCAAAATATTATCCCCGAGCGAAAGAGGCCGGGCTGAGCGGAGCGGAGAGGACCGGAGCAGACGCAGTGTGTGGGTTTTCATTTAAATACATGGGTTTTTTTTTTTTTCGTCAAAGGCTGAGCTGAGATGAGATGAGATGAGCGGATCCTGTGTGGGACAAGCCTAATTTGTTTACTATTTTTACTTAATTTTTCACCATGAATCTCGATTTGCCGAATCCCATGTCACCATCAAGCTTCATGTTTAATTCCACTGCTTTTTCACACAATATGGGTCCAGATGTGGGCTGTCCAGAGGCCCATTATTGCAAAAACCTAGTGAATGCAGCATCTTCCAACAATTCGGATTTTTTTTTTTTTTTAATAGTTTTACAATATTAACTGCCCTCTTTAATGTGAAGATTAAGTTCATACCTAGTGATTAAGTCAGATTTTTTTATTTATTTATTTACTAGCATCAAACTTGATAGCTAATATCTGACCCGTTTCATCTTTCTTCAGCTGTGTAATTATTTCCATTTTATCTTTCAATAAAAGCACAACTAGTTTTCTTTTTGTTCTACAAGTAAGTTTTATTTGAAATATCTGACCACTAACTAATTCAATGTATGGTGACTCACAATGAATGATTTGAAACTGAGAGCATTGACATGACCGACCAACAGAATGGAAAGGTATTAAGTCGAAAAATGCTGCAAATGATTCCACAAATTACATAGAAAAACAAATTTTAGTTCATAGTAAACAAATGTTAATGTCTGCCCCGTCAAAATGAATTCATCGAAATCTGGTATCCCTTTACACAGTTAACACCTCTCTTTCTAGGAATTAATTTAGTGGCGGCTTTTTTCCCCCCATGAAGCCAGTTCGGATAATTGAACGTTCGGATAACTCACATTCGGATAATCGACGCTCTGCTGTACTACAAAACTTAAGACACAGACTTGGCTACAATTTTTTTTAAAACACCCATTGTGAAACATGGAGTGTACGGAAATAACACAACTTTGATGCTACTTGGATCGTGTAAACAGGGTATCAAAGTCAACTTGGACATCCAAGTTGAGTTGGACAGCCACAAACTTTTTTGATCAAAGTAGACTTCAATGAAAACAAAAATGGCGGCCACTTGAAAAATTTTGAGATAGAGCTGTCAAAAAATGACTAAGATGTGAAGTTGTGCCGGGTTCTGTTTACAACAAGGTTATAAATCACCTCTGTTTTAAATTTTAATAAGTACAATTTAACTTAAAAGTTCTTTGGGGAAAAATATTTCATACAATCTATCATAACCTCTATTTTATATTGTATCGAAGTTCCACTGTTTGGAGCAAGTGTGCTTGGACCGTGTAAACCATGCTTTAAAGTTCCACAAACACTTGGACCAAGTGGGTTTAGCTAGTGTAATATATAATGTCTGGATTAGCCTAGATAGGGTGGAGGTTAGTGGCTGATCTTGATCTACATGATTTACCAACTCAAATTATAAATACATTAATTTTTCACCTATGTCCATGATGCCAGCCCCCATTCCAGTTGATAGCAACTTCTACTTCGCCAGATATAAGAGCTCTTGCTGCACATAGAGAACTACCAGCAATTGCACACATATAGTCATAGATGCCATCTAATGGTGGGCAATCATATCCTGCAACAAAAATACTAATGTATCTACAAAGAAATTAAAGAAACATGCCATCATAATTAATTAAGAAGAAGGTGGTTGTACAATTGCTTATAACTTGAGTGAAAGGAAGAGAAGCTTTATCCATTTCTGTAAACGGATTAATAATTAAAAAGATTATAATAATAGTATTGAATAATCCAAAATTAGGTTTTTACAGGAGGGATGGATGGTGGAATATGTTTAGAGTTAAATTAAGTAGTTGCCTGACTACTTTTTCAGGCAATTCACCTGGTGATATGATAAAAATGTAAATATAATTATTGTAAGACGTCAGTTTCACAGTAAACAACCATCGTTACAAATTAAATTTTACTCACTAACCTAAACCATAATCCAAATCTTGACTATCATCTGGAGTGTAAAGTGTGTTAATAGATTTCATATATTCCACAAAATCACTAGAATGAAAGTTAATTAAATCATCTTCTTTTGCTGGAGTTGGCTTCAAAAGTGTCATATTCCTTAGTAGATCGTAGGATTTTATTAAAGAGTGAATCATTTCACCCTGTAAAACAGAAGAAAGTATATTAGAATTAATAAAAGTGTTGCGTCTGAGTTGTTAAATCTTTAAATTCAAACAGAAACATTTGGTTTTGCAATTATTTTGCAAACATTTGATTTTTACAATCTGGTATAGTTTTATTTGATTGTTATAAAAACCCCGATTCAGATAAAAATGCACAGGTATTTTAGTACAAAATTGATAATTGTCTATATAAGATCTTTGCCAACCTAGGAATGGTTTAGACTAACTGACTAAAAACTAAAAATCAAGTTCTTATTGGCACCTTAAAGGTACCTTCCTTGTCACATCAGTACTTTCCTTTAGTTTAGAGGTCAGCTAATAGTTCAATAAAAATATATAAACAACTTAATTTAAGCTGGGTTTACATGGTCAAAGTACCCTTGGACCAAGTCAGCTTTCACCCTATTTTGATGCTACTTGCACTCTGTAAACAGAGTATTAAAGTCTACTTCTACATCAAGTAAATTAGAGCAGGGCCAATTCAAAGAGTAATCCTAGACACAAATATAGAATGCTTCAATGAAAGATCTAATCTTAACCACTCTGCTCTTGTAAAACCTGTAGCAAATAATTTTGTAAATAACATATATTAGTTTTGAGGTACATATAATTTAGGTATACTGTAGAACCTCGATTATCCGAACCCTCTATTATCTGATCTCGCCACCAGTGAGGTGGTTAAAGGTACTCGCCACCTTGTTGAGGGTGAAACAGACAAGAATTCGTGATTTTTTTCAAATCTACCTAAGAAAAATGTAATATAACGTGATGTTTTACATATGTATGTATCTTCAAATGACGTTCTTAGAATTAACACCTTATTTACTTAGTATCACATATATTGTTTTTTGACGGATTTCTTAGGTGTTGAATTAATAAAACTCAAAACTTGTTAGTTTTCATTTATTTTTTTTTTTCCCCCTTTACAAAAACGTTTCGACCCTTCTTAAGGTCATTTTCAATCTGTTTTTCCTAAAAATGAAATACAATAAAATTTATTAGTCAACTCCTATTAATATCTTGCAATTAAAAATCTTAACTATTATTTCAATTTCGACTATTTTGAAAACCTTAATATTATAAAATTTTAACAATTCATTTTAAAATTAACTTACGTTTACAGGAACATTTTAAATTATCATGACGAACTCTCTTGGAGGAATTTTAAGTTTGACAAAAATTGTTTAGCCTTAGACAGTTGAAAAATAATGTTTTACCTGACTGCCTCCATATCCTTTACCTTTGGTTCCTTAATCCTTCTATAGTCCCATGCTACTAACATCTTGTACTGTTATTTTAAGTCATAAAAGCTTGTAAAGTTAATATGTAGCGTAGTGATCTTTCACTCACTATGCTAACACTTACACTGAAGATGATATAAATGTCGAAACGCGTGTTAATTAATATAAAATAGTGGTGGCAATATTGTTGATTTACGTTTTCTAATGATATAAAATAAATCATGCATCTAATTATAAATGGTATAACTGCAAATAAGGTAAAACTCCTAGGCTATAAACCCAAAACCTCGATAAATGTCACCTATGAACTCCACTTAGCATAGGGTAAAAACCTATTATTTAAGTGGAATGAGTTATAAATTCAATGAGATTAAATAAGCAAATAATTTGAAAATCTTACCCTATGCTTTAATTGAGGAATTTTGTCAAATTCCAAGCTTAAATCTTCATCATACACTATTCCCACTTGAGGAATGTAAGTTTCAGAATCTTCTATTGAATCATGTTTTCGCTTTCTACAACTATAACTGTCACACCATTCCATTTCACGTATAATAGAAAGTCGTCAATTAAATAACTACTTCAATACTAAATTAACGACAAAAATAAAAATAAAATAATCCTACTTATTTATATATAGAACAAGATGAGAGTACGATCTGTGTAGTGTAAACTGTAAACTCTAATGTAGCGGTAACAAAAGCTATTAATATTGATAGTGATAACGATAACACGGACAATGCCAAAACAAAACAGATTTTCGTTTCTCCCGCTTCTTTTTAAGCGGGAGAAATTTTTGAAAAAGCGTTCGGAATCACTAACCACTTGAGACTTAACCAGGTCGACCGAGAAGTAATCGGTGTGTCCGGAAAGGGAAAGACCAATCATCAGGTTTGTTCCAACAGAGCCTCGGACGGTTCTAGAACTGCCGGGAGCATACGCAGTATCGAAACAACCGACCGCGTTCGTAAACCTTCGGTTAATAGAGATGATTAGTAATGACGTCACAAGATGGCGTAAGCTTTCGATAATTTATTCGATTCGGTTTGTTATGTTCCATTTCCTTATCACCTGTTATCAATCCCATGTAAAATGAATGGGAGAATTTTCTCAACTTTTTAAATAATTAATTATTAAATTATTATTAATTTATAAGACTTTTCAACCTTTGATCGTTATTATACTAAGACTAAGTCTATTTTAACAAATTTAAGATAAGAAAACATTAAAAATGGCCGTTCTAGTGGTTTAAAAAAGTATTATTGTGAGTGTGTTTTATTGTGTTGATATCCTCTAACCACCTCTAACCTAACCACAACCTTTAAATATTTTCCTTAGAAAGTGGCGTTTTACGTATTTTTTTAAAAAGAAAACTACTGAATTGATCGAGATGCTTCAACCGGAATAATTTTTATAATGTAAAAAGGAATAGCTTAAAATAAGCCGTAAGTAAATCGAACAAGATAGTTAGTACAGAGTCTAGAATCTCTTAGAAGACAGGTTAACAGAATCTTGAACAAAGCTAAAAGAAATAATTTGCCACAGTTTTGGGAGGAATATAAGTCCGTCCGCAGAAAATACAAGGCACAAATAAAAAAGCTAAGAGGGATGCTTGGCGAGCCTACTGTGCAGAGCAGATATTGGGGGAATAGCTCCAGCGGCAAGATTTCACCGGATTCTCTCCAAAGCACCGACAGATATAATAAAATGTTCTCACAGAGTAACACACACAGTTTGGTTTAAAGTTTTTAATCAACAAAGGTTTACAATACACACATTACAATTACAAAGATAACACAACAGATCTCGACATAACCTCTAGGATCAAGGTTCTCCAGTTTAGCCAACACAACACTCTCCCCTCCTAATAAGAGGCCCCTCCAAGTAAATACATAATTACAAATCAAGCCTAGTTGGTTTGGTAATCTTTCTTCCTGATCGTCTGGTGATTGGAGAGCTTGTTTCAACTGTTGGGGGGACCTGGTTTGGGGATGAGCCTGGTGACCGATCACATGTTTGCTCCGTTAAAGCTCTGGAAGGTTGAACCTTAGCCGGTGTCCCGCTTAATATGGTTTGATTCTCTTCTGCTTGGTTACCACTAGTTGATGATAGTTCAGACCTTTCATTGCTTCTGAGTGCTGAGCTGTTTGCCTCAACTTGATATTCCTGGTTTCTACCACAGTGACTATAGCTAGGGTTGCACTGGGTTTGGGGAACAAAGCCAGTTGATGAATTTACATTAATACGGTCAAATTTGATCTGATCTTGATGGTACAATCTTACTCTTCCCCCATTTCCAACCAGATATGTGAGCGGACTGACCTCCTTAACAATCCGAGCCGGGACCCACTTACTAGAGTTATGCTCACCGAAAGTCTTGACCATTACTTTATCATTTTCCTGAAATTTAGAGGTAATAGGTTTTTCTAAATCTGCAACACGTTTGTTTTTAGTTATAGGCTTTAATAGAGATAACTTACTCCTGGGTCTAAACTTAAAAATCCTTTCAGCAGGAGAAACACCTGTTGCAGTTGAAGGAGTATGTGGTGGCCTGGATCCACCAGCTTAGTTTATTTTGATTTATTTTTCGTATTTTTTTGTATTGACATTTATTTGTTTTTTTGTTTCTATATGTCAAATGAGTATTGTTAGAATTTTTATAATTAAATTAAAAGGAAGTGTTTTTCAAGTCTCAAAAAGTTGCATACTTTTATATTCGTAATATTACATACATTATATTGAAGAACCGAGCCAACAAAAGTGGTGAACTCCGAGTTTTAAAGAATACACGCAGTAAGTTGAAGCAAAAATTTGTAACTTTTTAATTATTTGGTTTTGAACTGTCAAAAATTTTTTTTTATAAAAATGCAAGATTTATTAAATATTGACCAAGATTACGAAAATTACGGGAATGTTAACGCTGTTAGTATTAAACTACCTCCATTTTGGACCGCCAGTCCCGCTGTGTGGTTTATCACAGTTGAAGCCCAGTTTAGTTCACGTAATATTACAGTCGAGAAAACGAAGTACGATCATGTTGTTGGCTCACTCCCACAAGAAGTCGCAATAACTGTTTATGATATTTTACAAAATCCTCCACAAGATAGTCCGTACACCGTATTAAAAAAGGCTCTGATTGAACGACATTCGATAACCGAAAGCAAACGAATAGAACAGCTATTGTCAGGTCAGGATATGGGCGATAAGAATCCATCAACTTTTTATCGTTCACTAAAATTGTTAGCGGGTTCTTCTCCTTTAGTTACAGAGGAATTAATAACTAAATTATGGTTAAGAAAATTACCAACTATGGTACAAACAGCTGTCACAGCTAGTGGAAAAAATAATATTCAAGATATATTACCTCTAGCTGACAGGGTTTATGAAGTATGTCAACAACAACGTCAACCTCAAACTGTTTTTTCTGATGCTTCCCCACATGCCTTTTCTCTTTCATCCAACCTATTAGTAACTGAAAATGCTATACACGAACTAACCTTACAAAATTTAAAACTTCAAAATGAAATTACCGAAATTAAGCAACTCCTATCCAAAATGAATTTTAACCACCCTGATAACAGAAGGTTTAGATCAAGATCGTCTTCTCGCAGTAGAAGGCACTCACGTTCAAAATCTCACGAGTCTGGCGTATGTTGGTACCACCAGAAATTCGGCGCAGGAGCTTACAAGTGTACCAAACCTTGCTCATACAAACCTTCCACTTCGGAAAACTAGATAAGTCTGTTGCCGAAGCGACGGGTAACAGAACTGGCTTCACCTCTAGTCGCTTATTTATTCAGGACCTAAATACAAAAAGAAGGTTTCTGATTGACAGTGGTGCAGATGTTTCTGTCATACCAATTTCACTAACAAGAATGAACAACAAGAACCCTATATTTTCTCTTTCGGCGGCAAATAATTCAAATATCAATGTTTATGGCTCAAAATTAATAAGTCTCAATTTAGGTCTCAGAAAAGATTTTAAACATTCATTTTTGGTAGCTTGTGTAAATCGACCGATAATAGGAGCAGATTTCTTAGATAAATTCGGACTTATTATAGATATTAAAAATCGTGCCCTAATCGATCCACAAACAAATATCATATCCAAAGGTACAATTCATGATGTTGAAACCGTAAGTCCAAAATTTTTTGAAATAAAGAAAAATGAATATGCTACTCTATTACAAGATTTTCCAAACATAATAAAAGAACCAGATTTCGGCGCTCCAGTAAAACATACAATAGTTCACCGTATCATTACCAATGGGCACCTACCAGTTTCCCGTGCGCGAAGATTAGATCATGTTAGACTCAAAGCTGCAAAAGAAGAATTTGACTACATGTGCCAAATCGGTATATGTAGACCATCATCATCACCATACTCATCTCCGCTTCACATGGTACCCAAGCGTGATTCGACAGACTGGCGTCCATGCGGCGATTACAGAAGATTGAATGCGGTAACAGTTCCGGATAGGTATCCTATTCCACATATTCAGGACTTTTCAGTAAATCTTTCGGGATGCAAAATTTTTTCAAAAATTGATTTAGTGCGAGCCTACCATAATATACCAATAGACCCTGAAGACATCCATAAGACAGCAGTTATCACCCCATTTGGCCTTTATGAATTTACACGTATGCCCTTTGGATTACGGGACGCTGCTCAAAGTTTTCAGCGTTTTATGCACCAAGTTGTAAGAGGTCTGGAGTTCGTCTTCGTATATCTTGACGATATCCTCATATTTAGTAAAACCGAAGAAGAACATAAACAACACTTACGCAAACTTCTAGAACGACTAGATGAACACGATCTAAAAATCAAAGCATCTAAATGTATCTTCGGTGTGTCAACTTTAGAATTTTTAAGCCATGAGGTGTCATCTGAAGGTATACGACCATCAAGAAATAGGATCACTGCAATCTCAGAATTTCCAGAACCCCAATCCATCAAACAAGTTCAGAGGTTTGTAGGTATGGTTCAATACTACCACAGATTTGTACCTAACCTCGCACATAAAATCGCTCCAATTCATTCACATTTGGCTCAATTACAAAAGGCACATAAGAAAACTAGTACAAAATTCGTTTGGCCAGATAATTGTAAAATTGCTTTTCAAGAAATTAAACAAGCTTTAGCTAATGCAACACTGTTGACCTACGCAAGAGAAAACCCTTCTCTCAGCATTGTAGCTGACGCATCAAATACAGCAGTTGGTGCCGTCCTACAGCAAAAAGGGAATAAAGGATGGGAGCCGTTAGGTTTTTTTAGCCGAAAATTAACGCCTACCCAGTCTCGATATTCAGCGTTTGATAGGGAACTCCTGGCAATCTATTTAGCTATCAAACATTTCCGATATATGGTTGAAGGTCGGGAATTTTTTATAATGACCGACCATAAACCACTAACCACAGCACTATATACAAAGACGGAAAGATCGCCTAGACAAGCTAGACATCTGGATTATATATCGCAGTTCACATCAGATATCCGTTACATCACGGGAAGTGAAAATGTGGTGGCGGATGCATTGTCCAGAATCGAATCATTCGATTTTACTCCTGATTGGGAACTACTAATGAAACTACAAGAAAAAGACGGAGAGCTGAAACAGAGGTTAGCTAACCGAAAAGAAAAGTCTACTATTAAGCTCGAAAAACTAAAGATTACAGCAACAGC
Source organism: Gerris lacustris (assembly GCA_951217055.1). Classification (NCBI taxonomy): domain Eukaryota; kingdom Metazoa; phylum Arthropoda; class Insecta; order Hemiptera; family Gerridae; genus Gerris; species Gerris lacustris. The sequence goes on from OX578276.1 coordinate 114,777,544, forward strand.
TTATGAAATTTGGTGTGAGACATCAACAGGAACAAACCGGCCTTACATACCAAAAGACATGAGAAGAACTATTTTTGAACAATTGCATAGGTTGTCCCATCCAGGCATAAGGTCTACTAGGATAAAAACATGCTCAAAATACTTTTGGCCTGGCATTAACAAAGACGTAAATTTATGGTGTCGAAGTTGCCTAGAATGCCAGCGTCAAAAAGTAAACCGTCACATAAAGTCTCCCACACATGCAATAGCCATCCCTCCAGGACGGTTTCAACACATCCATATGGACCTAGTGGGACCATTACCTCCATCCAATAACTTTCGGTACCTCTTAACAATTATAGACCGATTCTCTAGGTGGCCTGAGGCCTACCCTATCAAAGACATTACTGCTCAAACTGTAGCGAGAACCTTTGTCTCACAATATGTATCCAGGTTTGGCGTTCCAGTCCAAATTACAACGGATCAAGGTTCACAATTTGAATCACGGTTGTTCAGCGAGTTAACCAAGCTACTAGGTACTGCACGAATAAGGACTACAGCATATCACCCGCAGTCCAACGGAATGGTTGAAAGATTCCACAGAGTTCTCAAGGCAGCGATAAGAACATCTGGTAACCCTTCTCATTGGACTGAAGAACTACCTCTGATATTGCTGGGTATCCGGACCTCAGTAAAACCGGAAATTAAAATGAGTTCAGCAGAAATGCTTTATGGAGAATGCCTCCGGGTACCTGGAGAGTTATTCGACCCCACACCCCTATCCGACCTATCCGATCCGACAAATTTCGTAGATAAATTAAGACAACACTTTAGATCTCTCAAAATTCCCACCACACGACCTGTTATACATAATAAAAATTTCCTCCCAGATAGCCTAAAAAAGTGCACTCATGTTTTTGTCCGAGTTGACAAATGCAAAAGTGGACTCCAACCACCTTATGAAGGTCCTTATGAAGTTGTCCAAAAATCAGAAAAGACGTTTGTCATTAAACAAGCCGGCTTAAATAAAACTGTGTCAATAGACAGAGTTAAGCCTGCCAGCATTTTAAAACTTGATGAGATCGCTCCAACACATAAGAGTGTTCGCTTCTCCAAGCTGGGGAGGGGGTCCTGTGGTGGCCTGGATCCACCAGCTTAGTTTATTTTGATTTATTTTTCGTATTTTTTTGTATTGACATTTATTTGTTTTTTTGTTTCTATATGTCAAATGAGTATTGTTAGAATTTTTATAATTAAATTAAAAGGAAGTGTTTTTCAAGTCTCAAAAAGTTGCATACTTTTATATTCGTAATATTACATACATTATATTGAAGAACCGAGCCAACAGAGTATTCCTATAGGAAAATAAAATGCCATCTAAAGTATTTTGCAGATTACTATTGGTGAGTACTAGGTGTTTACTAAGCAAATTCTTGATGGTCCCTACTCCTCTCTCTGCAAGACCGTTGGATCTTGGATGGTATGGAGGACTATTTTTAACTTTTATACCATTTTCTAACAGGAAAGTTTTGAACTCTTCTGAAGAAAATGGTGGCCCATTGTCTGCCACTAATACCTCTGGGAACCCAAATGTAGAAAAACAACTTTTTAATTTTAATATAACCGCCTCTGCATTAGTGCTACGCATAATCCATACCTCAATCCACTTTGAGAAGTCATCTACTAAGATTAGAAATTTATTTTGATCTTTTTCTAATAAATCTACATGCACTCTCTGAAAGACATGATTAGTGGTAGGCCAATGAACTTTAGGGACTTGACTACCGCCAGAATTGTTTAAGGCACAAGGCTCGCAAGATAAAACTTTTTCTTGGATTGCTATATCAATTGCCGGCCACCAGACATAACTTCTGGCTAACATAGTCATACGAACGATGCCAGGGTGGTTTTCATGTAAAATATCTAAAACCTCTTCTTGCAAGCTATCCGGAATTATTACTTTATGTCCGGCAAGTAGACAACCTGATTCAACAGTAAGGTCATTTCTTTTTAAGAAGTATGGTTTTAAACTTTGATCAGTGCATTGCGGAGGCCACCCATTATGCACATTGTCAATGACCTTGCTCAAAACTTTATTATTTTCAGTGGCTTTAGCTATGTCCTCATAAGACAATGGCCAGGAAGAAATGAATTCAAAGGATTTAACTGATTCTACTTTAATTTGATCTTCTACTGGTAAACGACTTAGTGCATCAACATTTTGATTATTCTTGCCCTTACGGTATCTAATTGTGTAACTATAAGACGATAAAATCCAAGCCCACCTTTGTATTCTAGCTGCCGCAACAGCAGGAACCTGCTTAGATTCATCAAATATGAATTTGATTGGTTGATTGTCAGTAACAATTTCAAATTGAATTCCATATAAATAACGGTGAAACTTACGTACTGCAAATATTACCGCCAAGGCCTCCCTTTCTAATTGACTGTAGTTCCTCTCTGACTGTGAGAGCACATAAGAAGCAAATTGAACAGGACGCTCCTCACCATTAATAACGTGACTTAATATTGCTGCTACCCCAATAGGACTTGCATCTGTATGCACTACAATAGGCTTACTGGGATCATAGTAAGTAAGAACATCCCCTTCTGAAATCAACTTCTTAGACTCTTGAAATGCATCTCCATGTTTTCTTTCCCACTTAAATGTTTTCCCTTTCTGAGTAAGCTCATACAAGGGTTTAAGCACAGTGGCCCCATCCTGAATAAATCTGTTATAATAATTTAAAAGACCTAAATATGACTTTAATTCTGAGACATTTTTAGGGGAAGGGGCTTCCTCTATTGCCACAATTTTCTCTTTTAATGGATGTACTCCTTGCTCATCAATAAGATATCCTAGATATCGAACCTTAGTTTTGAAAAACTGACATTTACTTACATTAACCTTTACATTATATTTAAGCAAACTCTTCATCACATCAACTAAGTTGTTGAAACATTCTTCCAGTGTTTTTCCATGCACTATTATATCGTCTAGGTAAGCGATTGCCTTTTTACAACCATACAAAATTCTCTCTATTACCGATTGAAAAATAGCTGGAGCACTTGACACCCCAAACGGTAATTTTTTTACTTTAAACAACCCTAAATGGGTGTTAATTGTTAAAACTTCCTGTGAGCCTTCATCTACACGAAGTTGCATATACGCTTTTGTCAAGTCTAAGACTACATAATATTTACTACCTTTCAAAGATGTAAATATGTCATCAAGCCGTGGTAACGGGTAATGATCAATTTTAACTCTCCGATTGATTGTGGTTTTGTAATCACAGCAAATTCTTATTGATTTTCCATCTGTCTTAGGTACTACTACGATAGGCGAGGCCCATTCACTTTGCGTCACTGGCTCTATAACTCCTTTACATACCATATCCTTTAACTCCTCTTCTACTGCTGGCTTTAATGCAAATGGTAACTGATATGGTTTATGGAAAACAGGCACTGAATCTTCTTTCATTACAATGTGAGCCTTGAATCCCTGAATTGAACTTTTAATTCCACCTGTGAACACCTCTTTAAAATCCGTTTTAATTTTCTCTGTCAGCTTATTCACATGTTCCACTGATTGGACAGATTGAATTTCTTCACATATATTACTTACAGGAACTAAATTATCTTTTGCTAAACCTTCTCTCCACTTAGGGACCAGCACATCTAACCAAGACCTTCCCAACAAGGGAGACTTCACACCCTCTACGACAAATAACTTTGTTTTTGCCATCATGTCACCTTTAAGTGTTACTTGCACTGGAAACTGACCCAAAACTATTAGTTTATTGCCATTAACTGAACTTAAATTACTTTTAGAATTCCGTAACTGAATACTTTTGAAATACTTATTATAATAACTCTTTGGAATTAAACTCACACTTGCACCGGTATCAGCTTCAAATAGAATTTCCTGGTTATTAACAATTACACTCATAAACAATGGATTGCTTGAGCTCTTACCACCTGCTGTCACTGCTCTGACGGAAGTTATTACTGACTGAACAGAATCTTCAGATTCCTCACTACTAACATCATCATCAACATTCTTCACAGCTGTCTTCTTACTTTGTCGTTTAACAGGACACATTTTGGCAGTGTGGCCCTCTGCCCGACATTGAAAACACACCCATTTCTTTGCTGGGCAGTCAGACTCTCTGTGCCAACGACCACAGCGGAAACACTCCTTACGATAATTTTTAAAATTAGCACCTTTATCAGATGGTTTACTGATATTATTTTGTGCATCCTTAACAGCTCTTACAGGTAAAGCAGGTGTATAACTAGAAGACCCCGCTGTAGAATGAAGTAGGGCTAGATCTTTAATGGCTGACTCCATAGCAACAGCAATATCAAAAGCTTTTTCTATAGTTAATTTGGGCTCTTCAAGAATTCTTTTGTACATAGCATCATCTCTAATTCCAACAATAAATTGAATAAGTAGCTCCTCATTCAAACGAACGTCATCACTGAACTCACAGTTTTCAGTGAGAGCCCTTAATCTGTTCATAAACTCTGAAACAGACTCATTCACTTCCCTGTATGCGGCTCTAAAAGTAACAATACTAACGTATTTAGACTTCTTAGGCTTAAGGTGACCATTAACTTTACTTACTATGTCGACCAATGACACTTCTTTAGGCTTCTTAGGCCTTACTAAATTTTTGATAATGGCATATAAATCCTTACCACAAGACGCAAGAAAAATGTCCCTTTGCTTGTTAATATCACCAACATTGTTAGCGCTAAAATACAGCTCCAACTGTTCATAATAAATCTCCCAATCACTTCCTAGCACAAACTCGGAAACACGCCCGTAGTTAGACATCTCTGTAACAACTTCACAATTACCCGTAATGATTGGAATGTCTTTGTCCATTTCAATATCCCATCCTCGTCGCCAATAAAATGTTCTCACAGAGTAACACACACAGTTTGGTTTAAAGTTTTTAATCAACAAAGGTTTACAATACACTCATTACAATTACAAAGATAACACAACAGATCTCGACATAACCTCTAGGATCAAGGTTCTCCAGTTTAGCCAACACAACAGTGTAGTGGTCCCTTACTGCTTACTGGAGGCACATTTACTTCTTCAGAGGAGGAGGCCTTTAAATATCTGGTAAATACACATATGCCAGGCTCCGATATAAGTGAGGACATTGAAATATCTGATTTTCCTATGGCTTTACCAGTGGAAGGAGCTCAAGCCTTAGCAGATACTATCATTACAAACAATAAGGTGGAATTTGCAGTGAAAAGCTTTGCCGCATTTAAATCCCCTGGCTGTGATGGGATTATGCCAATAATGCTCCAACAAGGCCTGGATCTGATTATCGACGATTTAGTTAAGATCTACCGAACCTTCCTTTCTCAAGGAACTATCCCTAGCTCCTGGAGGGAGGTGCGCATTGTTTTTATACCAAAACAAGGTAAACCCGATTTTACTCTTCCTAAATCTTACAGACCCATCAGTCTTACTTCGTTCTTATTAAAGACCTTGGAAAGGCTGGTGGATAGATGGATTAGGGACATGACCATTCCATTAAGCAAGCAGCAGTATGCATATCAAGCAGGAAAATCTTGTGAGGCAGCGCTTCACCATTTAGTTTGCAAAATCGAAAGAGCCCTCAATAAGCAACAGCTGATGCTGGGACTCTTCATGGACATCGAAGGGGCTTTTAATTGTGTTTCTGTTGAATCTATCAGCCAAGCTGCTTCTGACCATGGTGTTCACCCAGTTATAGTGGCATGGATCAGATCAATGCTATCTCTTAGACTAGCTAAAGTTGAGAGAAATGGACACAGCATAAAAGTGGCTATAAGGAGAGGCTGTCCACAAGGTGGAGTTCTTCACCGTTACTTTGGTGCCTTGTAGTGGATAGTCTCATAAAGCTCATTCTGAAAGATGGGATTTACATTCAAGCTTATGCAGATGATGTAGCAGTTCTGGTTCAGGGCAAGTTCACTACCACAGTATTTGAGCTTGCACAAAGAGCTCTTCATTCTGTTGAAAGATGGTGTTATAATCACGGCCTCGGAGTTAATCCTGAAAAAACAGTGGTGACACTATTTACAAAAAAAAGAAAATTGGATGGAAGTAAAGAACTGATGCTAAGTGGTAAGAAGCTTAACCTCGCAGACTCAGTAAAATATCTAGGTGTAATTTTGGATAAAAAACTGACCTGGAAACTTCATCTTGAAGCAAAACTGAATAAGGCAATGGCGGCCTTTTGGGTATGCCGGAAGGCCATTGGTCCCACCTGGGGATTACAACCTAAAGTACTGCACTGGATCTTTACTGCCATGGTGAGACCAATTCTTTCCTATGCATGTGTCGTCTGGTGGCCAAGGATATCCTTAGGAACTGCAAAGAAATCACTTCAGCACCTTCAAAGAACGGCTTGTGTTGGTATACTAGGAGCAATGAAAACTACACCAACCCTGGCACTTGAGGCTATGCTATGCTTACCACCTTTAGAGATGTACCTGAAGTACGAAGCTATGTTAGCTTCATATCGCCTACACTGTGCTGGTTTATGGATGGGATATGACAGTATAGGACACAGTGCAATATGGAATTGTATCACAGAAATCTGCCCGGAAGTAGTGATGTTACAGGACTCTATGATACCACAGTGGGATTTTGACATTAGCTGGGAGTATCTGCTTCCTTCAAGACAAGACTGGGAACCTGGAGATGATCCTCAAGTGCCACCAGGAACAGACATGTGGTTCACCGACGGGTCCCGAATCGAAGAATTATCAGGGGCTGGGGTTTTCTGTGCAGAACCCCGATATGAGCTTAGTATGAGCTTAGGCAAATATGCCACTGTATTTCAGGCAGAGATATATGCAATTTTGGCCTGTTCTCAAATTATCCTGAATAAAAAAATGCTTAACAGACAAATCAGAATCTACTCTGACAGCCAGGCAGCGATCAAAGCACTGGTTGCACCAAGGTATACATCTAAGCTGGTTGCTGAGTGCAAAAGCCATCTTAACACTCTTGGACAACTTAACAAGGTACAACTGATATGGGTTCCTGGACATTGTGGCATTGAGGGGAATGAGATTGCTGACCAGTTAGCTAAAACGGGTTCCAATTCGACCCCAATTACATCAGAACCAGTTATTGGCGTGCCACGTTGTGGAGTGAAACATTCCATAAGGACATTCATGAGGTTAGATATGAACAGAATATGGAACACTGCTTCAGGTATGCGACAATCAAAAATGATGATCCAGGAACCATCTCAGCATCTTACCAGATCGCTGCTCTCGCTCAAAAAGCAATCCTGTCATCTTTTGACAGGATTTCTTACTGGACACTGCATGCTAAATCGACATCTACATCTGCTTGGCCTAGCAGAAAGCCCAGTGTGCAGGCTGTGCGAGGAAGAGGATGAAACACCTTCTCATCTTATTAGCAGCTGTCCTGCATTAACACGCCTGAGGTGGAGAATCTTTGGCTCAGCCATCCTGCCAATTGAAGAACTAAGGTTACTTCCCCTAAACAAGGTGCTCACTTTCTGTGGGTCTGTCAGCTTGCTTAGAGGATAGGGTACTATTGGATGGACTATTAAACCGGGTTTGCACCTTGGATCCACTCATGAGGTCTTATTGCTTCGGACTTTTTTTTTATGAAAAAAGTCCCCCGGGGAAAAAAAAAAAAAAAAAAAATAGTACAGAGTCGAACCGATAGTTGTAAGCCAAAGGCCGCTCCCAGAATTGTCGGTATGGTATCGGTAAGCTAGTATGCCGATGCGGTAAGATTCTTTATATACGATTGATACGAAATATAAACATTATATCTCTGTTTAGATGCGTAGAAAGTGGTTATTTACGTACTTGTATTCATTGCGCATGCGCGTCTCATAGTTCTGAAAAATCCTCTTCTTTACCACGCTAGCGCGGTAAAGAAGAGGAATTCTTCAGCTTTAGCTTTACGCACAATTAGCGAGTTTGTTTACATTTAACAAAACTAATTTGCTATTCTTTTATTAAAGTAACTGTTTATATCGAGTTTTTAGTGAAAAACAATTAATGGATCAAGTGGCTTTGACGAAAATGTAGAGAATAATACTCCTCCAGAAATAATTAATTCGGCAAAAAATACAACTCAAGATTAATGCCATCTTTATCAAGAGAAGAGATACGAACTTACATACAGCAAGTTTATTTTTTTCTGTATTTATTATTTATATCTAACAATCGTAGATAGAGTACGGTACGCAACTCGTGCGAAAACGGCATTTTGCATTGCTCGTGTGGTTTTACTACCCTCGCTGTCGCTCGGGTGCAAACTCCACACTCGAATGCAAAATGCTACTTTCCGCACTCGACGCGTAATGTACTATTATCTACGATTGATACGAAATATAAACATTATATCTTTGTTTAGATGCGTAGAAAGTGATTCTTTACTTACTTGTATTCATTGCGCATGCGCGTCTCATAGTTCTGAATAGTTCCTCTTCTTTACCACACTAGTGCGGTAAAGAAGAGGAATTCTTCAGCTTTACGCACGATTAGTAAGTTTGTTTATATTTAACAAAACTAATTTGCTATTCTTTTATTAAAGTAACTGTTTATATCGAGTTTTTAGTGAAAAACAATTAATGAATCAAGTGGCTTTGACGAAAATGTAGAGAATAATACTCCTCCAGAAATAATTAATTCGGCAAAAAAATACAACTCAAGATTAATGCCATCTTTATCAAGAGAAGAGATACGAACTTACATAGAGCAAGTTTATTTTTTTCTGTATATTATTTAAATCTAACAATCGTAGATAAAGTACGGTACGCAACTCGTGCGAAAACGGCATTTTGCATTGCTCGTGTGGTTTTACCACCCTCGCTATCGCTCGGGTTCAAACTCCACACTCGCATGCAAAATGCTACTTTCCGCACTTGACGCGTAATGTACTATCTCTGCCTATGCATAAACGTTTTAATAATATAATCATTTGTTTATATTTGTTAATTCTGTTAAATAAGTTCAATGATTTGTAGATCTTTAATTTAAAAAAATTGTAGAGTCACTGGCTATACTGTAGCGTCATGTAAACATTGAACATCCATATTATTTTTATTATTGAAGTCATTGTAGAATAGACTAGCTACTTTTCTTGATGTATCCTAGTTACTTCTTTTATTTTAAGTAATAGAAGATAAATATCTTTAACACTTTTATTAATTTTTTAGTAAAAATATAAATAAATATTTTATATTGTGTGCATTATTCATTCAGAAGTTAGTTACGAAAATGTAGAGAATAATACTCCTCCAGAAATAATTAATTCGGCAAAAAATACAACTCAAGATTAATGCCATCTTTATCAAGAGAAGAGATACGAACTTACATACAGCAAGTTTATTTTTTTCTGTATTTATTATTTATATCTAACAATCGTAGATAGAGTACGGTACGCAACTTGTGCGAAAACGGCATTTTGCATTGCTCGTGTGATTTTACTACCCTCGCTGTCGCTCGGGTGCAAACTCCACACTCGAATGCAAAATGCTACTTTCCGCAAACGACGCGTAATGTACTATTACCGAGAGCCTATTATCTTTTACCGATTCGGTACCGAGCGAGAGCTTACCGATACCGTACCGACAAGTGAGGGAGTGGCCTGACTAGGGCGCATGCGTGGGAGAGGTGCGGTAAGGAATCGGTATACCGAGAGTCGGTAAGAACAAGCAGAAAAAAATAGAAGCGGTAAAAAGTACTAAACTCTTATTATTAAACTCCTATCATTCTACCTTTGAGCGTGGTCGAGGTGTCATCGCAAAATGGCAACGGAGAGAGATATTCATTTTATTTTGGTCTCAGAAATTGAGAAATATCCATTGTTGTACAATTATAAATTACCGGAATATGCTAGGAAGGACCTGAGGGAGAAAGCTTGGTCGGAAATTTCACACAAAACAAAAATTTTAGTTGTTTACTGTTTATATTTATTAATTTTAAAGTTATAAATTATAATATTATATTATATACTAGCTGGGTACCCGTGCTTCGCCACGGAGTGTTATTATAATTTGATAAGTTTATAAACAACCATAAAGAAACATAAATTATTTTATTATGGGAGAATATCTAGATTCTATCCCTCCCACTTATTTCTATACCCCCTCCTCTTTGATAAGCTAATTTTCAAATATCCTAAATCCCCCCCCCCCCAAATTAAAATATGACAAAACTATACATAAGAACAATTACTGTACTCTTAAAGAGCTTTTGCATCATGAAGGATATTCATTACATTGACCCAGGATTCATTACTTGTACCGTACCCCTGTGTACCCAATTTAAATCTCGAAAGTTCGTGCAGGCAGTAATTTCCCCCTTCCTTTGAAGGTCAAGTGTGCAAATTTTGTATAAGGAACATATACGTTGATTTTTATATATATCGCTATAAATTTCCATTTAAAAATTCTAAAATAAAAATTTACATAAGAATTACTTTTATCTTGAAGTGCATTTCAACGATATGCATTATGAAGGGTATCCATTACTTTGACATTTACCCCGTACCCCTTTGTACCAAAATTTAAATTTCGAAAATTCATGTAGACAGTGACCTCCCCCTTGCTTTGAAGTAAAAGTGTGTAAATATTCATCGAATTGGGATAAAACTGCATATTTGTATAAAAGACACTCTAATACAGACACTTTTCTTTTTATATAAGATATAGCTATATTTTTCCATTTTACCCCCTCCTAAATGAAAATATGACAAAACTGTATATAACAACAATTAATGTAATCTTAAAGAGCTTTTTAACGATATGTATCACGGTATTCATTTTCTTTGACCCCGTATTCATTACTTGTACCCCGTTCCCTGTGTAACAAAATTTAAATTTCGTAATCTCATGAAGGCAATTACTTTCACCTTGTTTTGAATTAAAAGTGTGTAAATATTCATCAAAATGGGATAAAACCGTAAATTTGTATAAAAGACATACCCTGTTATACAGACACTTCTTTTTAATAAGATATATCTATATTTTTCCATTTTACCCCCCTCCTAAAATATGAACTGTATATAACAGCAATTACTGTACTTTTAAAGAGCTTTTCAACGATATGCATCATGAAGGGTATTCATTACTTTGACCCCGTATTCATTACTTGTACCCCGTACCCGTGTGTACCAAAATTTAAATTTAGAAAATTCATGTAGCCTTACTAAATCTCTTGTCACTCAGCCAGTGTTTTCCCTCCTGCTTTGAAGATCAAGTGTGCAAATTTTCATCGAGATCGGACTAAAACTGTAGATTTGTATAAAGAACAAATAAGATATAGCTATATTTTTCTATTTTACCCCCCTCCTAAATGAAAATATGACAAAAGTGTACATAACAACAATTACTGTACCCTTAAAGAGCTTTTCAACGATATGCATCATGAAGGGTATTCATTACTTTGACCCCGTATTTATTACTTGTACCCCGTACCCCTGTGTACCAAAATTGAAATTTCGAAAATTCATGTAGACCTTGATTGTTTCCTTGCTTTGAAGGTCAAGTGTGCAAATTTTCATCGAGATCGGACTAAAACTGTAGATTTGTATAAAGAACAAACACACACACACACACATACGTTGACTTTTATATATATAGATTAAAGGATATCGCCAGCACTTCTTTCTTTTTCTACGCAATCGCACATAAATGTAACACGCTATAATAGTATCTTCTTCTGACGACGACATAATCACGCCCGTGACTGCAAGATTCTACCGAAAGTATACCGACATGTGGGGAGATGAAGGCGGTATCGGTAAGGTATCGGTAAGCTGTCGGTAAAGCAGAAAATACCGATACCGTACCGACAAGTCAGGGAGCGGCCAAATAGTTCAGATTTATCTACTAATTTTTTTATGTTTTATTTATTTATATTTCAGTTTTGCTCGCCTTTTTATTGGAAAAAAGATCTAGCGAATGTTTTTGTAAATTAAAATATTAGAACATTATCATTGATATAATAAATATATATAAATTATTTTTCTACTTATTAATTTTTTGACTGTTTTATAAAAGCTGTTGCATGTATTTAATTTTTCTCAATACAATAGTAACATTAACATTTAACATTTTGTAACGAATATACAAAGTTAATACCATTTTGTTAATACAAAGTTGTTACTTGGAAGCGAAGTTTATTTAGTTTTACACTTAACAATACACGTTTAAAAATTAATAAAAATAAATAAATGTAGAAATTATTTTTCTTCATTCATCTTTGATAATAAATACTTTATTTTACTTTTTATTTTGTTCACCTATTATTATTTATTATTTAATTAGTCCATTGTTGAACGCTGGCGACAACGAGAGCGATAAACGCTTTCACTCAAGTTGGGGGGGGGGTTAATTTTTTACGCGCGTTTTGCATTGCATAGGATGGGGGGGGGGGGGGGGGATGACGAAAGAAATGACCTTGAGAGGGGCCTTAGAGGTAGAGGCCGAGGCTGCTCCATGCTCCAGCCAAGTGCGGCCCCAAAAATTATCTACTGCTATTTCCAGAAATTCAGGCTAATGTCCGTTTGTAGTTCGATTACTAGAGAAGGTTGTTTTCTACCACATCATTGTGTGATAAAACCAGACAGCTCTTCCACGAAACTTCGTGTAGTTTTCAATGCAAGCGCTCCTACTTCATCAGGGATTTCCTTAAACGACATTCTGCATATCGGACCCAAGCTACACAAATCTTTAGCAGCAGTTTTATATCAATTTCGCCTTTTTAAAATTGCCATTACAGCAGATATTCGCCAAATGTACCGCCCGATTTTAGTTCACCGCGATCATAGAAAATTTCAACGCATCTTATGGCGTTTTTCACCGCTGATGATTTAATGATATTGGAGTTAAATATAGTAACGTTTGGTGTCAGACCCGCTCCGTATCTTAAAAACAGTTAAGCTTAGATTCTGTTGAGAAGTATCCACATGCTTCAAAGATAGCAGAAGATGATTTCTACATAGATGATCTGGCTACTAGCAACGAAACTGTGGAGGAAGGTAAACAGTTGTCATCAGACTTAATCAATCTTTTTGCCTCCGCAGGGTTTGAACTTGTAAAATGGAGTACAAACAGTAAAGATATGGCTTCACATGTTCCTCTTCAAACCCAATTCTCTTCTGACAAATCTATATCGTTTCAAGAAGAAAGCTCAACTAAAGTTCTTGGCTTGCAATGGTTCTCTGCTATCGATGAATTCGCCTTTAAGGTTACATTACCTTTTGATCTGTGCACTAAGAGGAATGTACTCTCGGTCATAGACCGCATATTCGACCCCTTAGGTTTCCTAAGTCCTGTCACAGTTTTAGCTAAAATAATAGTTCGTATTGGGTATTCCTAACCCAACCTCACCAATTAAGAAGCTACTCTGTTTTCAATATGTAATTTGTATAGTATAAACTGTTTTTATAAATTAACAATTTAAGTTTTAATTTTTTTTACTAGTGTTAACATTACATTTCATAAATCTATATATATAAAAGTCAACGTATGTGTGTGTGTGTGTGTGTGTGTGTGTGTGTGTTTGTTCTTTATACAAATCTACAGTTTTAGCCCGATTTTGATGAAAATTTGCACACTTGACCTTCAAAGCTAGGAAAAAATCAAGGTCTACATGAATTTTCGAAATTTAAATTTTGGTACACAGGGGTACGGGGTACAAGTAATGAATACGGGGTCAAAGTTATGAATACCCTTCGTGATGTATATCGTTGAAAAGCTCTTTAAGAGTGCAGTAATTGTTGTTATGTACACTTTTGTCATATTTTCATTTAGGAGGGGGGTAAAATGGAAAAATATAGCTATATCTTATTTGTTCTTTATACAAATCTACAGTTTTAGTCCGATCTCGATGAAAATTTGCACACTTGATCTTCAAAGCAAGGGGAAAATCAAGGTCTACATGAATTTTCGAAATTTAAATTTTGGTACATAGGGGTACGGGGTACAAGTAATGAATACGGGGTCAAAGTAATGAATACCCTTCGTGATGCATATCGTTGAGAAGCTCTTTAAGAGTACAGTAATTGTTGTTATGTGTAGTTTTGTCATATTTTCATTTAGGAGGGGGGTAAAATGGAAAATATAACCATATCTATATATAAAATGAAGAGTATCTATATGAGAGAATGTCTTTTATACAAATCTACAGTTTTATCCCAATTTGATGAATTTTTACACTCTTTTTCTTCCAAACAAGGTGAAGGTCACTGCCTACATGATTTTTCGAAATTAAAATTTTGGTACACAGAGGCACGGGGTACAAATGTCAAAGTAATGGATACCCTTCATGATGCATATCGTTGGAAAGCTCTTTAAGAGTACATTAATTGTTGTTAAGTACGTTTTTGTCATATTTTCATTTAGGGGGTAAAATGGAAATGTATATGTATATCTATAAAAGTCAACGTATGTGTGAATGTGTTTATGTTCTTTATACAAATCAACAGTTTTAATTCGATCTCAATGAAAATTTGCTCACTTGACCTTCAAAGCAAGGGGAAGATCTCTGTCTACATGAATGTTCGAAATTAAATTTTTGGTACACAGGGGTACGGGGTACAAATGTCAAAGTTGAAAACCCTACATGATGCATACTGTTGAAAAGCTCTTTAAGAGTACAGTAATTGTTTTTACGTGCATTTAGGGGGGTAAATGGAAAAATATATCTAAAAGTCAACGTATGTGTGTATGTTCTTTATACAAATCCATAGTTTTAGTCCGATCTCGATCAAAAAATGCACACTTGACCTTCAAAGGAAGAAAAAATCAGTGTCTACATGAATTTTCGAAATTTAAATTTTGGTACACAGGGAACAGGGTACAATAATGAATACGGGGTCAAAGGACGGAATACCCTTTATGATGGATATAGTTGAAAAGCTCTTTAAGATTACATTAATTGTTGTTATGTACAGTTTTGTCATATTATGTATTTTCATTTAGGAGGGGGTAAAATGGAAAAATATAGCTATATCTTATAAAAAAAGAAGAGTGTCTATATGAGGGTATGTCTTTTATACAAATCTACAGTTTTATCCCAATTTGATGAATATTTACTCACTTTCCCTTCAAATCTAGGGGAGGTCACTGTCTACATGAATTTTCGAAATTTAAATTTTGGTACAAAGGGGTACGGTGTAAAAATGTCAAAGTAATGGATTCCCATCATATTGTTGAAAAGCACTTTAAGAGAAAAGTAATTGTTGTTATGTACAATTTTATTTAGGTGGGGGTAAAATGGAAATTTATAGCTATATATATATAAAAATCAACGTATGTGCATGTTCTTTATACAAATCTACAGTTTTAGTTCGATGTCGATAAAAATTTGCCCACTTGAACTTCAATGCAAGGGGAAAATGACAGCCTACATGAATTTTGGAAATTTATAAATTTGATACACAGGGGTATGGTACAAGTAATGAATACAGGGTCAGTGTAATGAATACCATTGATGATGCAAAAGCTCTTTAAGAGTAGGGTAATAGTTTTTATGTATTGTTTTGTCATATTTTACTTTAGGGAGGGGGGAATTTAGGATATTTTAAAATTAGCTTATCAAAGAGGAGGGGGTATAGAAATAGGTGGGAGAGATAGAATCTAGATATTCTTGCATAGTAAAATAATTTATATGTTTCATTATGGTTGTTTATAAACTTATCTAATTATAATAACACTCCGTAGCGAAGCACGGGTACCCAGCTAGTATAATAATATTTCCTCAAAATTTTATTAAAAATATCCAAATTATTTAAATTAAACAATACACTAAATTTGTATCGTACTTTTATTATTATTTTTTTAACTTTTCTTATTTGTTGGCCCAATTAGTTTTTATGTGCTAAGAATTGTTTTAGATTTTAAATACAAGTTACTTTTAATACTATATACAGCTATTTGTTAGTTATGCCCAATAGTAAGTTTGCTGAGAGGGGGGAAAAGTTCAGGGTGTCTATAACCCAACCTCATTAGTTAAGTAACATAAAAAGCACCTCATCAGTTACGGGTTAATCATGTATATTTGTCTTTATTAAGTTCTTTTGTGAAATAATTTGACTCGAAGTGAATTAAAACCGAATGTTAAAAGTAATAACATTAATAAATAATAACAGATTATGACTCAGATATTGCTATGATGTCGTGAACTTCACTCTGTCACTCTATATCTTCCTTATTTCCTCAACTAAATCCATTTTAAATATCTCATGAAACTAAGAATTAACTACATATCAGGGGCATAGTGGACATAGCGCGTGGGGAGGCTTAGAGGGACCCCCAATCGATCAAAAGAAAAAAATCCTATGGGGCCTTTTGGATAGGGTAGCGAATGACTTTTGATGGGTTGCGAAGTCAGATTAGTCTCATGAAAGTCATGGCACTAATCTGACTTAATTTTTTGTATTATTCTATAATCTTATTCTTATATTATATAAATATATAATATATATTGGGCTCTGCATCTGAGGAATTTAAGATGAACTAAAAATGCTTTTATGATTTTTGAGAAAAATAATAATCTTAACCTTACATGCATAAATATTTTATGCAAGATATGAAAATATAATTATTTTATACAAAGAAGCCGAAAGAATAATAATGTAAATAATTATTGTCAGCATGTATTGAATCACATATTGACATTTATTTAAAGATAAACTTTCTGAAATATCGCAACTAGTTATTTTAAAAGCGGTGGCTTATTCCATTACGCTTTATTTTAATGAAGATTTACAGCTATCTCATTAACTCATTACTATATTGGCTGCACATGAACTGGATAACATTCCCAACCAAAAGGAAAAGTCAGCAAAGGGTTCTCTCTAATCCCTGAGCACGAACTGTACAACTATCGACATCAGGTAGTGGGTGGCAGGCGAAAGCGAAATATGAATGTTGCGATAGCATAATGGATGTATTACTGCTTTAGATTGAAATTTTTAAGAAATAATGAAGTTTGTGATGTATTTAGTCTGACGTCAGCATCATGCTTCAAAACCCACAACTTACATTGTGATTAAACCATTACGTAGACGTTACAGCCTCTTTCCCTTTATGTGGGCTGAAAAATCAGCTAATCTGTGGCGGACAACGAATGTGTGTGAGAGACTCCACTCTATGTTCAATGGTTCTTTTGAGTTTTTGAGTCACCACATCCCATATACTTATTCATATCCCCAGATACTTATTTGAGCATGAACGCCGACTCACAGGCTCACGTCAGAATGGTTACGAAAACAAAATTCTCACAAGAATTCATCGAGAGTAAAATAACTCAGCTCAATAATGGCAAATTCAGTCTGTTAAACTTTGTTATGTGTGTCTCTTATAGGGCCACAATGTATTTATGGAAGAAACTTTTCGTAAATGCTCTAGTTTTTGCCAATGAGCCAAACTTGTAACTTTATCTTAGGGTAGTGACACACTTCGCCACCCAGGTAGTGCCACCTGGGTGGCGGCCACCTGGTTGTTGCCACTTGCTCCCGCCACCTGACTTGTGCCACCCACTTATATGAGGGATGCAGTTGGCCACTGATTTGATTTCCCCTAGATTTGATTGAAGGAGTGGGGGCTGAGTGGCGTGTCTTGGGTGGCACCGTGTGACAGGCTCAATTGAAAACAATGGGTTGACCGGGTGGCGCCACCTGTGGGTGGCGGCTAGACTGTCGGACGGTCGACCGTGTAGTGCCACCCGGCAGGTGGCGCCACGTCGTGTGACAGGTTCCATCTATTCTCATAGACGATCGGGTAGCGCCACCCAGGTGGCGCTACCCGGGTGGCGAAGTGTGTCACCAGTGACGGATTTAGGCTTTCCGGCGCCCGGGGCAAGAATATTTCGGCGCCCCACCCCCCCCCCCCCCCCCGATCTCCTTTTTTTGTTTTTAATCCCGTCAGCTTAGGTTTTTTTTTACGACGTGAAAAAACATTCAATTAAACCTATTAAAAAAATGAAATATATTTAAAATAATATATTAAATAACACTGATCTCCAAATTACGGTGATTTTGCAATAAATATTCCACAATCGTAAATGTTATAATAACCAGTCATATTATTCATAAAGCTACCCCTCCCTCAAAGCAACTGTTCCCTAATTGAAAAGGACAACATCATAGGAGAAATTGAAATTTGAATTATTCTATTGTCTTCTTAACGTCATACTCTTCTCTCAATCCTACATATTTGCTTGTAAGAGTTACCCTTCTAATCCTTGGAGAGAACTTAGGATGTGGTCTATTATTTGAAGAAGCATTATTTCAAACCTCGTCTCTGGTGTCCATTCAATACTTTTATCTTTACATATTTCATCAGCTATCCTTTTCTTTTTCGTTTACGCACCTCTTTAAATTGATGATCTATGTTAAGGCCTTCAGCTATGGTCTTAGCTTCAGTGACTGCATCTCTTGCATTATTTTCCCTAGTTTCCTCCTGTATGAGGCGGTTAATGTGGAGAACTAATTGAGCAATTGCGATATATTTTTTCTGGAGGAGTTTGTTGACAATGCCAAACCTAGATAGCTCTTTGAACCAGAAGCAAGAAAATATCACAAATTCAAAAATGCTAATACTTTTAAAAGACTCCTAGCTTCTGGTTTTGTTTCAGAACTTGAAGTCAAACTTGCTACCATATTATCATTTAAAGCAGTAATAATTCCTCCAAGATGCTTGTTGATAATACTATTTCAGGAAGGCTATTTTCCCCCCCGGGGGGGGTAGGGGGGTGAGGGTCGGTACGTAGGGTCCTTCCGGTGAGAAAACGTCCTGGGCGCACTTAGAACGCCCTCCGACTAACCGTTTCCCGGTTATTCCCGGCGGAATACCCCGTTTTCCCGGCACCTCCTGGGGGGCGCGGTAACGGGAAAAAAAATATTTCGACGGCTTGGCGTCGTGGGGGGCGTCGAGGGGAACGACTTTCAGAGGAAACTTTTTCCCCCCCGACGCACGGGGGGGGCGCTAAAAATCGAAAACACCCGATTTTGGGGCCTTTTTCGACCGCGTGTATCTTTTTCCCTATTCACTTTAAAAAAAAAACAAAAAACTATTTTTTCCTAAATTTCCTGCCCTACAAAAAAGGTCCTTTGGGTCGGACCGCTGCGGTCACCCGTTTTCGAGTTATGCGGAAAAAACCGTTTTTCGGGGGGGGAAAAAAATTTCGAAAAATCGCGGCGCGGCAACCGCGCGCGCCGAATTTTTTTCCACCTGATACATTTTAGAGGGGAGTCCGACGGTTGAGAAAATACCCCCCCGGGATTTTCCCTACTTTCCGTTTGGCGTCGGGAACTCCCCCCGTTTTACCGCGAAACGGAAAATGCGAAAAAAAAATTTTCGTCATTTTTTTTCTCAGCGAGTGAAAGTCGGGGAAATACCGTTTGAAGGGCGTCCGGTAGGTTTCCCCGGTAGGTTATACGAAAAAAATTCCGAAGGCGGTCGGAGGCGGGGGGCGGCGGCGGGGGCGGACCGCGTACCGCCGACGGGCCGATTTTCGTGTTTTTGGGGCCGACCCTCCCCACTTAATGTGCGGGGGCTTTGTCTTCAACTTGGGAATTTCCCGACGAGACTCGCAGGGTAGTTTCAGGGCATAGTGGACTACGAGAAACCGTCTTTCTTTTTTCTTAGCTCACGATATTTTTCCCGTGGGGGGGCGAAAACCGAAATTTCGAGAGATTTTTGTCGAAAAACCGACCTTGCCGACTTCAAACTCTGCACCCCCCTCTTTAACTTGAGAATTTCCCGACGGGACTCGCAGGGTAGTTTCATCGCATAGTAGTCTACAAAAACCGGTTTTTTTGTTTTCTTGACTCCGACGGTTCTCCTCCTGGAGGGGGAAATGTAAAAAAAATCGGAATTTCGTACTTTTTTTTTTTTCACTTCGGGGCCCCCGTAGCCCCCCTTAAAATGCGCTTAGGCAAACGAAACTTATTGGGCGTCTGACCCCATCTGTCCTCTACACGAAACCTCTTTCGGTTTTTTTTCGCCGGTTTCCGGGCGCCGTAGGGAGGGGTTCGAATCGTTTTTCGCCCAAACCGGAAGTGGGAAATTTTCGCGTAAATGTTGTATCTCCTCCTAGGGTTTTAAAAGTGGGGAATTGGGACCAATTGCACCTTTTCAGGTTTGCTCTCGGATCTCTGACCAGCCCCTTCGTTTTTTGAAATTTCGATTTTGGGGCCCCCCCCCGAATTTTTTAAATTTTCTTCTGCCCATAAAATTTCCCCTATATATTTTATGGGGCCCTTGATTTTTTTACGTGTAGACATATGTAAGAAATAACGCTATACAAAAAATCAGATCCCTACGACTTATAGTTTTTGAGAAAAAAAATGTCAAAGTTTCGAAAATATCGTATTTTTCGACCCTTACCTTGACACCGCTATTTTCGACTTTAAACCGCCGTAGCCCCCTCTATAATGCAAATATCGGGTTGATTTTCGGTGGGCGTCTTCAATTCACGGTGCTTTACCGAAACCTTCTTCGGTTTTTTTTTTACAAGTGCCCGGGCGCCGTGGGGGGGGCCGAATAAGTTTTTAAGGGCTTTTTTGAAATTCTACAAATCGGAATAACATTTTCCCTGTATCCCGTGGAGAAAAACTCTAATTGCCTTTTTTGTAGCCCGCAAATAGGCCTTTAAGTCCATATAAGACACGACGCGGTCGGACCTAAAGTACGCCCACTACGAGAGATTGAAATTGAATTACGTACTAAAAACCCAATTTTCACCCGTTCTTAGCCCCTTAAATTTCCCCAAATTGCTTTCTAAGGGTAAAATTATAGTTTTTCTTAATCGCCTTGCCAAAACCTTTAAAATGATATATATGTCGACCCGATCGGGCGACTTTCGATTTTCGCTAAAATAATCACGGGTCCTAGCCTAGGTTCATTTTGGGGGAAAAAAAATTTTTTTTTTTTTGGTCGACGACCCCACATGTGTTATACATGGTTGGAAAGCTAATTTTTTTTTAATAGGGGAGATACTCATGAACTTTTTTCTTCGCGACCAATATTTTCCGAGAAAAGCCCGAAAAACATGGTTTCCCGCCAAAAAGTTCAAATGTTTGAACGCCATTATCTCGGAAAGTATTGGTCGGGGAAAAAAATTTTCAAGAGTAGGACCCCCCCCTGAAAAAAAAAAATCTTTCCAACCATGTATAACACGTATATGGTTGTCGACCAAAAAATTTCCCGAAATCGAGAACGGCAAAATCAGGGAAATTTCGACAAATTTTTGGAAGGTGGTCCGATTTTCACCAAATTCGGTATACACCCGTTGTTCGACACCACAAAAAGGATTATGAAAGAATTTTCCCGAAAAAAAAATTTCGGGGCCCCCCCCATAATTTTTAAATTTTTATATGCCCATAAAATTGGTTTGGACGCCTTTACGGGGTTCTTAATTTTTTGTCATGTAGAAATCCGTAATTAATGTCGCTATGCAAAAAATTAGGCTTTTAAGTCAATAATTTTTTGGGGAAAAAAATGTTGAATAATCTGGGGTTCAGTGTAATATTAATAAATCCACACTTTTTCGAGGTTCGGAGTGGCTTAACTTTTTCCCTGTATCCCGTGGAGAAAAACTCTAAATGCCTTTTTTGTAGCCCGCAAATAGGCCTTTAAGTCCATATAAGACACGACGCGGTCGGACCTAAAGTACGCCCACTACGAGAGATTGAAATTGAATTACGTACTAAAATCCCAATTTTCACCCGTTCTTTGCCTCTTAAATTTCCCCAAATTGCTTTCTAAGGGTAAAATTATAGTTTTTCTTAATCGCCTTGCCAAAACCTTTAAAATGATATATATGTCGACCCGATCGGGCGACTTTCGATTTTCGCTAAAATAATCACGGGTCCTAGCCTAGCTTCATTTTGGGGAAAAAAAAAATTTTTTTTTTTTGGTCGACGACCCCATATGTGTTATACATGGTTGGAAAGCTAATTTTTTTTTAATAGGGGAGATACTCTCGAACTTTTTTCTTCGCGACCAATATTTTCCGAGAAAAGCCCAAAAAACATGGTTTCCCGCCAAAAAGTTCAAATGTTTGAACGCCATTATCTCGGAAAGTATTGGTCGGGGAAAAAAATTTTCAAGAGTAGGACCCCCCCCTGAAAAAAAAAGATCTTTCCAACCATGTATAACACGTATATGGTTGTCGACCAAAAAATTTCCCGAAATCGAGAACGGCAAAATCAGGGAAATTTCGACTCAAATTTGCATGGTGGTCCGATTCTCACCAAATTCGGTATACACCCGTTGTTTGACGCCACGAAAAGGATTATGAATGAATTTTCCTGAAAAAAAAATTTCCGGGCCCCCCCCCATAATTTTGAAATTTGTATATGCCCATAAAATTCGTTTGGACGCCTTTACGGGGTTCTTAATTTTTTGTCATGTAGAAAGCCGTAATAAATGACGCTATGCAAAAAATTAGGGTTCTAAGGCTAAAACTTTTTGGGAAAAAAAATGTTGAATTATTTGGGGTTCAGTGTGAAATTAATAAATCCACACTTTTTCGAGGTTCGGAATGGCTCAACTTTTTCCCTGTATCCCGTGGAGAAAAACTCTAATTGCCTTTTTTGTAGCCCGCAAATAGACCTTTAAGCCCATATATGACACGAGGCGGTCGGACTTATAGTACGCCCACTACGAGAGATTGAAATTGAATTACGTACTAAAAACCCAATTTTCACCCGTTCTTAGCCTCTTAAATTTCCCCAAATTGCTTTTTAAGGGTAAAATTATAGTTTTTCTTAATCGCCTTGCCAAAACCTTTAAAATGATATATATGTCGACCCGATCGGGCGACTTTCGATTTTCGCTAAAATAATCACGGGTCCTAGCATAGCTTCATTTTGGGGGAAAAAAAAAATTTTTTTTTTTTGGTCGACGACCCCATATGTGTTATACATGGTTGGAAAGCTAATTTTTTTTAATAGGGAAGCCACTCTTGAACTTTTTTCTTCGCGACCAATATTTTCCGAGAAAAGCCCGAAAAACCTGGTTTCCCGCCAAAAAAGTTTAAACTTTGAACGCCATTATCTCGGAAAGTATTGGTCGGGGAAAAAATTTTTCAAGAGTAGGACCCCCCCCTGAAAAAAAAAGATCTTTCCAACCATGTATAACACGTATATGGTTGTCGACCAAAAAATTTCCCGAAATCGAGAACGGCAAAATCAGGGAAATTTCGACAAATTTTTGGAAGGTGGTCCGATTTTCACCAAATTCGGTATACACCCGTTGTTCGACACCACAAAAAGGATTATGAAAGAATTTTCCCGAAAAAAAATTTTCCGGGCCCCCCCCCATAATTTTGAAATTTGTATATGCCCATAAAATTCGTTTGGACGCCTTTACGGGGTTCTTAATTTTTTGTCATGTAGAAAGCCGTAATAAATGACGCTATGCAAAAAATTAAGGTTCTAAGGCTAAAACTTTTTGGGGAAAAAAATGTTGAATAATCTGGGTTTCAGTGTAATATTAATAAATCCACACTTTTTCGAGGTTCGGAGTGGCTTAACTTTTTCCCTGTATCCCGTGGAGAAAAACCCTATTGGCCTTTTTTGTAGCCCGCGAATGGACCTTTAAGCCCATATATGGCACAAGGCGGTCGGACTTATAGTACGCCCACTACGAGAGATTGAAATTGAATTACGTACTAAAAACCCAATTTTCACACGTTCTTAGCCTCTTAAATTTCCCCAAATTGCTTTTTAAGTGTAAAATTATAGTTTTTCTTAATCGCCTTGCCAAAACCTTTAAAATGATATATATGTCGACCCGATCGGGCGACTTTCGATTTTCGCTAAAATAATCACGGGTCCTAGCCTAGGTTCATTTTGGGGTAAAAAAAAAATTTATTTTTTTGGTCGACGACCCCACATGTGTTATACATGGTTGGAAAGCTAATTTTTTTTTAATAGGGGAGATACTCATGAACTTTTTTCTTCGCGACCAATATTTTCCGAGAAAAGCCCGAAAAACATGGTTTCCCGCCAAAAAGTTCAAATGTTTGAACGCCATTATCTCGGAAAGTATTGGTGGGGGAAAAAAATTTTCAAGAGTAGGACCCCCCCCTGAAAAAAAAAGATCTTTCCAACCATGTATAACACGTATATGGTTGTCGACCAAAAAATTTCCCGAAATCGAGAACCGCAAAATCAGGGAAATTTCGACTCAAATTTGCATGGTGGTCCGATTCTCACCAAATTCGGTATACACCCGTTGTTTGACGCCACAAAAAGGATTATGAACGAATTTTCCGAAAAAAAAAATTTTCCGGGCCCCCCCTTATAATTTTGAAATTTGTATATGCCCATAAAATTCGTTTGGACGCCTTTACGGGGTTCTTAATTTTTTGTCATGTAGAAAGCCGTAATAAATGACGCTATGCAAAAAATTAGGGTTCTAAGGCTAAAACTTTTTGGGAAAAAAAATGTTGAATTATTTGGGGTTCAGTGTAATATTAATAAATCCACACTTTTTCGAGGTTCGGAATGGCTCAACTTTTTCCCTGTATCCCGTGGAGAAAAACTCTAATTGCCTTTTTTGTAGCCCGCAAATAGACCTTTAAGCCCATATATGACACGAGGCGGTCGGACTTATAGTACGCCCACTACGAGAGATTGAAATTGAATTACGTACTAAAAACCCAATTTTCACCCGTTCTTAGCCTCTTAAATTTCCCCAAATTGCTTTTTAAGGGTAAAATTATAGTTTTTCTTAATCGCCTTGCCAAAACCTTTAAAATGATATATATGTCGACCCGATCGGGCGACTTTCGATTTTCGCTAAAATAATCACGGGTCCCTAGCCTAGGTTCATTTTGGGGGAAAAAAAAATTTTTTTTTTTTGGTCGACGACCCCATATGTGTTATACATGGTTGGAAAGCTAATTTTTTTTAATAGGGAAGCCACTCTTGAACTTTTTTCTTCGCGACCAATATTTTCCGAGAAAAGCCCGAAAAACATGGTTTCCCGCCAAAAAAGTTTAAACTTTGAACGCCATTATCTCGGAAAGTATTGGTCGGGGAAAAAATTTTTCAAGAGTAGGACCCCCCCCTGAAAAAAAAAGATCTTTCCAACCATGTATAACACGTATATGGTTGTCGACCAAAAAATTTCCCGAAATCGAGAACGGCAAAATCAGGGAAATTTCGACAAATTTTTGGAAGGTGGTCCGATTTTCAACAAATTCGGTATACACCCGTTGTTCGACACCACAAAAAGGATTATGAAAGAATTTCCCGGAAAAAAAAATTTCCGGGCCCCCCCCTATAATTTTGAAATTTGTATATGCCCGTAAAATTCATTTGGACGCCTTTACGGGGTTCTTAATTTTTTGTCATGTAGAAAGCCGTAATAAATGACGCTATGCAAAAAATTAGGGTCCTAAGGCTAAAACTTTTTGGGGAAATAAATGTTGAATAATTTGGGGTTGAGTCTAAAATTAATTAATCCGCCTTTTTCCGCTCTTCCAAGTGGCCTACCTTTTTCCCCGTATCCCCTGGAGAAAAACGCTACAGGACTTTTTTGTAGCCCGCAAATAGACCTTTAAGCCCGTATATGACACGAGGCGGTCGGACCTCAAGTACGCCCGCTACGGGAGATTGAAATTGAACTGCGCACTAAAAACCCGACTTTCACCCGTTTTCAGCCTTTAAATTTCCCCAAACGGCTTTATCCGGGTAAAACTACGGTTCTTCTCGACCGCCGTGCCGAAACCTTTAAAACGATATGTATATCGACCCGATCGGGCGACTTTCGATTTTCACCGAACCCGACCTGTCGAGCGCCGACTCCGTACGGGCGCCGACACTATACCGGCGCCGACACTATACCGGCGCCGACACTACACCGGCGCCGACACTGTACCGGCGCCAACACTGTACGGGCGCCAACACTGTACCGGCGCCGACACTATACCGGCGCCAACACTATACCGGCGCCAACACTATACCGGCGCCAACACTATACGGGCGCCAACACTATACCGGCGCTGACCGCTGGCTGCGTCCCGTTGGCCGCCGCTTGCGGCGGCCACGGGACCAGCTAGTAAATAACTATTACAGCTTCCCTCTTTGTTGACCACCTAGTTCCGCTCTGTAGCTTGAGAGAGATAGGTATGTTTTTGAGCAAAACTTCCCCACTTATTAGTTGATGCTGCTAAGAATAAATAAAGACAATTTAAAACTCCAAAGTTAGTTTCTGCTTCATGAGTGATGCTCGCAGCATTTACCCCAATTAATTTTAGTGAATGCTCAGCACAGGGTACGAAGTAAGCAAGAGCATTATTTTTCTCCAAACGGGTTTGAACACCTTTGTACTTTCCATCCATGTTAGCACCATTGTCATATAGCTGCCCTCTACAGTTCTTAATATCCAAACAATCACCTTTGAATTTTTTGGTTATTACTTCAGAAAGTGCCACCCGTCTTCTCACTAACTGTGGAAAAAATCAATAAAATTCTCGCAAATCTCTGGCCCGCACTTAATTTTACGTACCTAATGACTTGAGACATTTGTTCTAAGTGGCTAACATCAGGGGTACAGTCAGACATGACAGAGAAATACTTTGCTTCTCTTAAGTCACTCAGAATTTTTCCTCTTACTTTTGTTGCAATGATATCCAAAAACTTGTTGGATATTGTGCGAAAAGTAGCTGACCTGAACTTTTTTAGGGCGGATAATGTGTTCTCGTAGTTGGAGTGTGTTATCGAGAGAGTAAGTCAATGGTGTTTAAGAGCTTAAAGTAAGTCACGCTAAGAAGAAGATTAAGTCACGCTGTTTAAGATCTTTCCACTACTGGGATCACCAAAGTCAAGGCTTTCATCCGATCCTCGAAAAGCACTGCCTTGATAGGCCAAATGCATAATTACATCAAGAACGGCATATAAAACTGACTTCCAGCGATTCTCTTCCTGCGATATTTGTTCCTGTAATTCCTCCTTTATTTAGAGAAAGCTCTAATGTTTTCCAAGAACAAAAACTTTTTTTTGTAGATTAAGGATTTTTCGTGTTCTGGAATTTTTTTTATTTAACTTCTTCCACTGCGTGAGACCTTCCTCCTTAGCCATATAGGAAAAAGCCTGCTCGGAAAATAATTTGCACGAATAGGTGACTAGATATTCCCCTTTACCAATTGTAATCCTTTCCTTTCTGCGAATTATTCTATTGTAATAAAATCCTTATTCTAATCTCCTCAACCATAGCAAGTTCCTCCGTTTTACCGCCGACAGAGTTATACCCCCAACCTCGTTTACCTGCTCAAACCACCTGCTCACTCCCCAAGATATACAGAATATGTATTATGATATTTCTTTTTTTTGCGAATCCTCTGATAAATTTGCCATTTTGGAGTCACATCAAAAATTAAAATAGAAAAAAAATCATTGAAGTCTAAGTTCAATGCATGTGCAAATGTGAAATTACTATACAAGGTTTTGAATCAATACGGTTTTGACTTTTAATGTATAAATTTACTGTGGGTTCCAAACATTTTTAATTCTTGGCGCCCCTGCAGATTTCTATTGCACCAAAGGCGCCCTTTGCACAACATAACAGCATAACAGCAAACACAACAGTGAATACATAAATAAAATATTAATTTTATCTTATTTATTATGGAAACATTGGTTTCCAAACATTTTTTTCCCCCTGCTGCGCACTTGCTGATTTCCTGTTGCTCCAAGGGCGCCCTTCGTCAAATTCATTTAGTAAACTTTAATAGGTGTTTAATTAACCCAATCAATTGCATTATTTTCCAAAAAAAAAATTATTTCTTGGAGGCCAAGCTATATATTTCCTCTCGCTCCAAAGGCGCCCTACGCAAGACTATAACAATAACAGCTACACACTTTGCAAGTATTAGCGAATATATAAATATTTCAGTAATTACTGGATTTATTGAGATGGGTTTCCAATCTTGTTTGATACTGGGCGCCCTCGATAATATCTGTTGTTCTAATGGCGCCCTTTGTCAAATTCATTTAGTCGACTTTAGAAGGAGTAAATTAATCCATTCAATTTGAATTATTTTTCAAATATTATATTCCTTGGCGCCCTTGCTCAAAAGGTGCCCTACGTATGACTATAACAATAACAGCTATACACACTTTCCAAATTTCTTTTGTTCGAATGGCGCCCTTTGTCAAATTGTTAAAAAATTGAAAAGTAAAATGAAATAGAGAATACTTTTAATATTTCGTCTGGCTTCCTTTCTGGGGGCGTTTTAGCGCAAATTTTAGCACTTGCATTTTATTTTTTGCAGTTTAAAAAAAAAAAAAAAAAAAAAAAAATATATATATATATATATAGGCTAGCTCGGCGCGGGCGCCCCCTCTAACCCGGCGCCCGGGGCTGGCTGCCCCCCCTGCCCCCCCCCTAGATCCGTCACTGTGTGTCACCCCCCTTAATATCATATGTTATTTTTGTTCAGTAAAGGGGTTTACTGGAGCCGCAACACAGCAGCAGTTCCAGTTAGTGTGGTGACTAATTATTTAAAGAAAAGTTTCTGAATTCCGCATGTGAATAGCTAATAGAATGATTAAATATAAATTGCTTGAAATAATTTACTGCTAATTGTACTTTCGTCATAAAACATTTTTCAGCAGTTTTGCAAAATTCAACTATCAAAAAGTTATAGTAAAATATGGAGTTAATAAACAGGATTTTTTCCCCCTACAGTAGATTTAGTTTTATTACCTAATCACTAATCATGCCTTGGGGTCCTATGGTAAATTTTACCTCTAGAATGCATAAAACCGTGTTTTTAGAGATTATATTTTCCATAAACATTTCCGAGAGAGGGCCCCCGCTTGCCTAGTGTATTCCCCCAGACTCCAGACACCTCGGCGTTCCGTTACTGGAAAATTTGCGAGTACACTTCTGGTTCAGTGTATTAGTCATCTGTTCAATATTTATTTTTGTGAAATATACTTTATGGATTCATTATTTTATGCTCCTTTTATTACTTCGATTTATTTGAGTATTGTTTTTAAGATGCTCAATAAAAATTTTAAAAATATCCTATTAGATCAAAAATAAAAAATTATTTGAAGGTCTTTAGTGTTCATTATTTTGGCCCTATTTTACTATGCCTATATATATAAATTTCGGATGAAATATGTAAAACTTATGCATTTTCAGTTATAACAAAATTGGTGTAACAGTCGTTTGAGTAATAAAAACATAGAAAGTTTGATGACTTTTTTTCACTATTGAGTCAAAAGAAAAGTTGAATAAGTAGGGAGTCTAAAATGCGATAGTTGTCCATGTCCATTCGTGCTCGGCCCAAGAAGGCTGCTTCTGAAGTTTTCTAATTTTTTTTTTTTTTTTTTTTTTTTTAATTTTACATATATATTACTTGCAATTTCATTTTGCTATAAGTAATAATGATATAAAATTTTATGAGTGTCTAATTCTAGCACGAGGATTAACCAGAGCAGGAAGAAGTAGTCCAATTTGTGCACGCGCACGCCGATTATCATTGCCATATCGCTGCTGTTTTTGTCAAACACTGATTCTTTTTATCTGCATTCCAATTCCCGCATTTTTCCAAAAACCATCGATATGAAACGGTACACTTATTTATCCTTCAGCTTTATTTTAACACTTTAAAAAATATAGATTTCGGACTAAACAAAACAAATACAGTTTTTAACTGAATTAATTACCTTCATTCTCTTCGTTTGTATGCGGTACTCGGTTCACAATAATTAATTAATTGTTAATTTACACAACCGAATGGTTTTACTAGAGGAGCTAGGATTGTGTTCTTTAGCCCCTTTTATGCTATTTTTACTGAGAGGTATTCAAGAGTTGGCCGTTTTTGTTCTTTGTTGGTAAAATCAAGATTATTGAGATAGTTGTATGATTTCAAAACCTTCTTAAAATATGATAAAAATAAATGTTTAAGAGAAGCACTTGATAATGTTGGATATAAATAGCGATTAAAACATTACTTCATTGCTTGTAAAACAGATATTATTAAACTTTATATATGTACATAATAAATTGAGACAGTATAAATAAAAATGATCCATTATATTTTTTATAATTACAATTAACATCTCATTGCGAGAGGGCTAGATACAATATGTGCATTTACCTTACATTAAATAATAATAATAAAAAATAAACCAACCTTTTCTAAAAATAGAACTTAAGATATTGTTTTTAATTATTAACTTCCATGAAACAAATGTAACTAGAGTTTTTTTTGCCAATACATTTATTCTTGATGCCTTCAGCAGGTTGTCCTGCTGAAAAATTCCTTTTTCATTGATTTGCCAGTTTACAAGTAGCTTTCTCAAATTAAATTATATTACAAACAAAATACATACAAAACTTTTTTAAATGTATTATTGTTTCTTCAAACAGGAAATTTTAAACCTATCTCCTTGGAATTTTCATTTATCCAGGCATCAGCTTGTTTAAGAAGGTCTTCAGAAAAAAGAGAATTAGAGCCAGTTTTACCTGTGAAGAATAATACTCAAAATTATTATTTTATGGATTGACATGTTATTAAGTCTTAATAATATGTCAATCTATCTTCATAATGAAGATATACTGTGAGGAACTAGATCCAGATTTGCTTTTAAAAAAAAATCTGTTTAGTTACCAATGATTCTGAGCATAGTACAATATCTAATATTAAGGAATGCCAGACAGAAATGCAACATTCAAATCAAGCGTATAGGGATACCTGAAATATATAAATAATAATAATGATAATTCAATTAGAGCTGACCAGAAACGTTTATAGTAAATTGAAATCCAGTAGATACTAGAGAACTTCCCTTCCTTGAAAGAAAAATCCGTTGATTGGGAGAGGCCCATTATACAAGGCTAGCCATTTAGAGAGGGTACTATGAAATCTAACGCAGTAGAGACTGGCTCTCTAAGGGTTCCTACACAGTGCAGCCTGGTTGATAGCAGGGCAGGTCGCATGTTACTTGGTTACCTAGCATGCAGCAGGCCACACACACATTGCTGCTTGATCAAGTTCAGTAGCTGGTTCCTTTCCGTAAAGGAAAGTTACATTTAAATTGTTCCGTTTATTAAAAAAATTAGTTTAAATTCAAGAGTTCGATTCAGACTTATCCAAATCTCAAAAGGGGTTAAAACCATAAAAACACCTGTTTTAAACATAAACACTAACTACACTGCACGAAGTTTCGATGCATGTTTCTGTACTACAAAACAAAAGATTACACCGTAGGATCAATAATCTAACGGAACTGAAATTATACTTAGTGTAAAATATTTCGTGGTTTTTAAAGCATGTAGCTTAAGCAAAATTAAGCATTGCTTAACTGTTTTTGGAATGGAAAGTACCATTTCGCTGATACGGCATTAAAATATTAAAAACAGTCGGGGAAATATTTCTCTGCCTAGGCAGCAAAAATACAGATTTTGCCATTTCGTGTCACATAACATCTGTTATTGTTTAGTTTTATTTTAATTTCTGTTATTTAATTTAGTTTTATTACAAAGAAATGTTATAATATTAATATGTTATTATTAATATGTTTTTAGCTTCCATTTTTTATCTAAATAGCGTGAGTAGATAATAGTTATTTATGCAACTAGGCAGCAAAATGGAATTTTACTGACGAGTGATTAGATCAGCCTCCGAGCCGAAGGCGAGTACAGGCTATGACAATTAACTGCCGAGGCGAAGCCGAGGCAGGTAATTTACCTATTTGATCATTTTTTTAAAGATTTTTTTTTTTTTTTTTTTTTTTTTTTTTATTATTATTATTATATTTAGCCTCTCAAGTAGTAATTAAGTACTGATTAGCCTCTGATCCAAAGCCGAGGCAGGCAATGAATAAACGAGGCAGAAATGTTTCCTTTGCTGCCTTGTTGCATACAATATTTTATCTACTTGCGGCAGAAAAATGAACCTGCTAAAATGTTATCTTTATTAATATAACATAGTTAATAACTATGTGTTATATTAATAAAGATAATAACATATGTATTAACTAAAATTAATGTTAAAATAAGAAACTTGGGAATAATAACAATAAGTGAAAAGTAAACTCAATCTGTAACAACAAAATACAAAACACACGTTTATAACACACATAACTTCTGAATGAATAATGCACACAATATAAAATATTTATTTATATTTTTACTAAAAAATTAATAAAAGTGTTAAAGATATTTATCTTCTATTGCTTAAAATAAAAGAAGTAACTAGGATACATCAAGAAAAGTAGCTAGTCTATTCTACAATGACTTCAATAATAAAAATAATATGGATGTTCAATGTTTACATGACGCTACAGTATAGCCAGTGACTCTACAATTTTTTTAAATTAAAGATCTACAAATCATTGAACTTATTTAACAGAATTAACAAATATAAACAAATGATTATATTATTAAAACGTTTATGCATAGGCAGAGATAGTACATTACGCGTCAAGTGCGGAAAGTAGCATTTTGCATGCGAGTGTGGAGTTTGAACCCGAGCGATAGCGAGGGTGGTAAAACCACACGAGCAATGCAAAATGCCGTTTTCGCACGAGTTGCGTACCGTACTTTATCTACGATTGTTAGATTTAAATAATATACAGAAAAAAATAAACTTGCTCTATGTAAGTTCGTATCCGTATCTCTTCTCTTGATAAAGATGGCATTAATCTTGAGTTGTATTTTTTGCCGAATTAATTATTTCTGGAGGAGTATTATTCTCTACATTTTCGTCAAAGCCAACTTGATTCATTAATTGTTTTTCACTAAAAACTCGATATAAACAGTTACTTTAATAAAAGAATAGCAAATTAGTTTTGTTAAATATAAACAAACTTGCTAATCGTGCGTAAAGCTGAAGAATTCCTCTTCTTTACCGCACTAGTGTGGTAAAGAAGAGGAACAATTCAGAACTATGAGACGCGCATGCGCAATGAATACAAGTAAGTAAAGAATCACTTTCTACGCATCTAAACAAAGATATAATGTTTATATTTCGTATCAATCGTAGATAATAGTACATTACGCGTCGAGTGCGGAAAGTAGCATTTTGCATGCGAGTGTGGAGTTTGCACCCG
The DNA here is from genome assembly GCA_951217055.1 of Gerris lacustris. NCBI lineage: Eukaryota > Metazoa > Arthropoda > Insecta > Hemiptera > Gerridae > Gerris > Gerris lacustris. Next base: position 114,810,626 of record OX578276.1, read on the forward strand.
AGCGATAGCGAGGGTGGTAAAACCACACGAGCAATGCAAAATGCCGTTTTCGCACGAGTTGCGTACCGTACTTTATCTACGATTGTTAGATTTAAATAATAAATACAGAAAAAAATAAACTTGCTGTATGTAAGTTCGTATCTCTCTCTTGATAAAGATGGCATTAATTCATTAGTTGTATTTTTTGCCGAATTAATTATTTCTGGAGGAGTATTATTCTCCACATTTTCGTCAAAGTCACTTGATTCACTCATCGTTTTTCACTAAAAACTCGATATAAACAGTTACTTTAATAAAAGAACAGCAAATTAGTTTTGTTAAATGTAAACAAACTTGCTAATCGTGCGTAAAGCTGAAGAATTCCTCTTCTTTACCGCACTAGTGTGGTAAAGAAGAGGAATTATTCAGAACTATGAGACGCGCATGCGCAATGAATACAAGTACGTAAAGAATCACTTTCTACGCATCTAAACAAAGATATAATGTTTATATTTAGTATCAATCGTAGATAAAAGTATTTTCCTGACTGTTTTGACTACTTTCCTGCTTGTTTTTAATATTTTAATTACAAATCAGGGAAATAGTATTTTCTAGCCTAAAAACAGTTAAGTAATGTTCAATTTTGCTGCCGCGAGTAGATAAAATATTTTATGCACCAATGCAGCGAAGGAAACATTTCAGCCTCGTGTAATTCATTGCCTGCCTAGGCTTCGCCTTGGCAGTTAATTTTCATAGCCTGTCCTCGCCTCCGGCTTGGAGCCTTAAGCCTTGTCCACACTAGTAGACATGTTGCGCGATTTTGGTCTCAGAGACATGTCTAGCGATTTGGCTATAGACATCGGCTAGACAAACGGCGTGGACGGTCTCGTTGCTAGACCAAAAATCGCATGTCTATGGTTTTCCATTCTAAATGGTAGACATGGTGCAACGTCAGGCATGTTGCGCAACGTGTCTACAAGTGTAAACGCTAGACCTAGACCATAGACAGTCTCAGCAGATGTCTATAGACACGTTGCGAGACATTTCTATAGACGGTCTATGAGACCGTCTATAGAAATGTCTCGCATCGTGTCTACTCGTGTGGACTAGGCTTTACATAATCACTCGTCACTAAAATTCAATTTTGCTACCTCATTACATAAATGCGACTATTTTCCTCCCTGTGACTTTTTAAAATATTGGTATATACATTTTAAATTTTATCTTTTTCTGAACTTAATTTGTAAAATTGGTAATTAAAAGGAAAGCATCCTTAAATAAATTTATTGTTATATTATATTAAATTTTATTGTAACATATATCCGTCACCGTAGAAAAAGTGTTAAAGCGCTGGTGCTTGAGGCCAATCTACTACTCGAGGTAGGAATTCTTCAAGCTTCCTGCTATGCTTACTGCACCCAATCAGGTAACCTGCCACGCACCACTATGTTCATGCCCGTAAGGAAGTATAGGTCAATTTTTCCAGCCTGTATGAGAGTATGCTTTGTAAGTGACCAGCTAGGCTCCACTGTGTTTATTACCTTAATGCTTATTCAAAGTCCAGGCTTCTTAGTTTTCATTTTTAATCTGTGCCTTATATGCTCTTCACACTGTTAGATAATTTTCTTATCGATTCAGGATTTTATTTCTAAGTCTAAGGATAAAGAAAGAAGTCTCTCCACTAATGCAACTTCATTGCATAAAGCCGACTTTCAACCAGTAGTGGTGATATTAAGTGTCGGTGAGATGAGTCGGAATTCGTAAGAGAAAAAAAATATTGTAAGAATTGATACTGAGGTGGCAATCTGACAGTGGTTGAAAGCTGGCTATGTACAGTAGAGTTACTTTAGTGGAAAGTAGTCTTTCTTTATTCTCAATCAAGTTACTCCACCGCTCACCTAAAAGAAGTATTTTAATTCATTTTGATTTCCTGAGTACTGTAAAACAAGAGTAGGAATGATAATAGTAAAAACGACAACCTATTATTTGGTACTCTTATAGAAAAGGGTCCCCCTTTTTTTTATACAGAAGAGTTTATATCCCTTAGTCTAATTACCTATTAAGACAGGGATATTCAGTCCAATATGCTTTGTATAATAATATCACACTTTTGCATAAAAAAAAGTGTGTATTCGGTTGTCAGAAGGTATTTTAGATTAAAAGAAGTGGGGGACCCTTTTCTATAAAAGTGCCCTATTATTATTGAATAGGATAGGAGGAGGAAACAGATAAAATCATTGTATATAATATTAAGAATATCTCATTAGTATGCCATAGAGTGTATTACCTTTCCTTACAAATTTTTTGACAGATCCATTGAAGAGGCCTGGTACTACAGGGTTCATGAAATGGACCTTTTCTCTGAAGTTGTCAATATGAAGATGTTCGGCCAAGGAGTTAATTTGATCTTTTGTTAATGTTTTATCTAGAAAGTCTGATAGCTTCTCTATTGTGCCCTTTGTATCCTGAAAGTTATTAATGTATTACATACTTACCAAAGGTAACGGAAGCTATGTGATCATTTTGAAAAATGAAATTTTTTTGTCTCCGATTTAAAAAATTCCAAGACAGAAATCCAGACCTAAGGAATCATTTTGGGTTCCGTGTCTGTCTGTGGGTCTGTCGTACTGTCTGTCGGTCTGTAGCTCTCTTTTTGCGAACCAACATAATATCTTAAAAACTACTCGTCATATTTTAATAGAATAGAAAAGAATAGAATATTCTTTTTCCGTGGTAGGCTGTGAAATAGTAACTTTAGAGCCTAAAAAACATAGCTAAAATCCATTTTTTCATTACGTGGACTTAAAAAATCTTTTCATTACTCCTAGCTGTAAAGAAAAAATCTTTTACGTCCTAGGAACTAAAAGATTTTTTATGTCCGGCGGGTAGTTGTCAAAACTTCCGTTAGTACCGCTGCAGTCTTTGTAGAAATGCTTCTAGTACGTTTAAAATCCGCAAGATGTCAATGCGTTTTATTTATCTTTTCTTATAGTGTAACCTCATTTTAAGGTTTCTTTTTTTAAGTCTTAAATATGTACTAATATTTGTTATTATTATATATTGATTAGTGATTAATATTTAATGTTTTTTCATTGTCTGCTACCTCGGAAAAAATAGCATATGCTACGCGACTGTGAAGTGTTTTTTCTTTACCTTGGCAATATTTACTGTCGAGCGAAGCGAGACAGTAAATATTGCATATATCACATAAATAATAAATATATCACATAATAAATAACAGGGAATAAACTAAATAAATTAACAGAAATTAAAAAAATACACTACAAAAACTCTGACACACGATAACAACATTTCAAAAATAACAATTTTTTTTTAAATGCCTTTTAAATTGATTAAAATGTATTTTTTTTATTTCAGAAGGTACTGTATTAAAGCATTGCAGGCTTATGTTATGTGGTGAGAATTTGTGCAAATTGGTTCTGCAGAAAGGTAAGACTAGGTTTTCTTTATTCCTCGAATTAAAGTGGTGGATGTCCGAAAATTTTGAAAAGTTGGAAAGGTTCTTTTTAACAAATATGCAAGATTCTGCGATGAATATACTGGGAAAAGTTAAGATCAATCGATATTGTTAAGATTCTTATATTGTTATGTATTGTATAGTATGTATATTGGTGTAATATATATTACCTTACAAAAAGAAGTGAAATCCTTACAAAAACTCTTGCATAATATGTACAAAAATATGCACACGTTTAAAATTAAAAACATTTTCTGACTTGGCAATTACGCAGCACAAAGGTTAACAGTTTTCTGCTATTTAATATATATTTTCCCTTCGGTGTTTATTAAGATCTTTTTTAAAAAATAATTTGTTTGCAGTGTCATATACAACTTAGTATCATCGTGCTGCATAATTTGAAAAAGTCACGCAGCAAAATATTGATGTTTTCTGACAATATAGCATGGAAAATTACCCACTTTCCACAAGTGTTATATATTTTTGTAATTTACTCTTTAATACCTTTCATTTGATCCCCAATTAAAATTAAAAAAAAAATTGCACGAAATGAATTATCCGCCATTTAATTATAACAGGCATTAGCCGACATTTTCGATTCCCAGTTAGTCCGATCAAATTTCTATTCTTCATTTTTCTTTGGCCCATCAGACCGCTCATTTTTTTTTTATTTTTAGTACCGCAGAATTATATAGGTTTATTTATTCAGCTTTAAAAAATTACAAGAATTGTAAAAGGAATGGCTATAAATACATAAACATAATATGAGCTATACTTTTGTTGTATCACTGATTGGCAAACTTTTACATTCAATAGTATTTTTTCGCGGAAACGCCATTTTCGGTGCGTTGTCAGTAAACGCCGCGAGGGTCGAAAGGATTTTTTTCATGGGATTTCTTGGTTTCTTCGGGTTCGAGAGCTAGGTTGTTTGAAATAGGGAAAAAAAAAAATATTTGAAAAATCAAACCAAAATAAATGCAAACCCAGCAATTTTGAACAAAAAAAAACGAAAACGGCGTTCCCGAAAATAACGTATTCCTTAGAGTCGGTTAAAAACAGAAAATAAATAATTGGAAAATTCCGAAGGTACTAAAGTAAACAATAATTACTAATCCTCTAAACTCTAAACCGTTTAAACTTGGCACAATGACACAATAGTTATTATTTGCTTAAAAGCTAGGATGAGTTTGTAGGCTAAAATAAAGGCTTTGAGGCAGCTAAAAACGTTTACTGTTCAAAAATTTAAAAATTTTATTTTTTTTAACTTTTGAATGGTTTAACTTTAAATAAATCTGATTCCACCATTTGAAAGCCATAAAATACTGCTCATTGTTTCTATCTAAAGTTCGTGTATATAACATATATATGGCTTTGTCTTACTAAAGATATTAAGGAGCACGGGGGGGGGGGGGGGGAGCACGTGCCCCCACCCCCCTCGCCAAAGCCAGACCTAAAATTTAAGTATGCAATTCCGCAGCACGTGTTAAAGTAATATTGTTGTGATAGTCAAAAAAAAAAAAAGAAAAAAAGTAATTATATACCTAGTTTTTTTCTTGTTTTAAGGGTTTTTATTTTGATCTAAAGTTTGACTTTAATATATTTAAATTTAATTATAATAGTTAGTGGCAGTCATTAGAATAGTTTTTAATTATCGGATAATTAGATAATAAGATTTTAAAAATTGCAGATACCCGACCTTTCGCAAGGAAGGCTATTTTTTGTACTTATTGACTGGACTATTATAATATACCCTACTATGTTTATTTTTAACCTTATACTATCAGCTAATTTCTGTTAAACTCAAAACATTTGGCGTACGTATTTTTTTTTTTTTTTTTTTTTTTTTGTTAATTCACATAACTAAAATATTTTTAAAATGTACTAATTTATTTTTCTGTATACTAAATTAAAACATTAATCTATTATATAATGTACAACTTTTAATAATAAAATATTATTAGTATGTATATA